>JANPWX010019659.1:599788-711246 GCA_024734555.1 Trochalopteron elliotii
CCGCCTCGGCCGCCCCGCTGGACGTCCGGCCCCGTCCCGGGGCGGGGAAGGGGCACCTCGAGTGGAGGCCGCCGGGGCTGCCCGGCCCTGCTCCCCACCCGGTCCGTGCTTTCCCGCAGCTCCGGGCGGTAATTGCTGGATTGCTGGCTCAGGACCTCCCGCAGCTCGTGGAGGCGGCTGCGGGGAGGCTGCGTTACACGAACCTCTCGTTTTTCACTGGCTGCACTGGTCCTCGAACTTGGCAGTGTCTGTGGTGCCTCTTGCTTTTTAGAGGGGTTTGCTCCAGTGGTGTGTTCAGTCCCGAGTACAGGAGGGCAGAGGCAGCCCCTGGCATTGATTTCTAATCAAAGATTGAATAATGCCTTTTTTTTTTTTTTTTAGTGGTATAAGAGGGCTAAAGAAGCTCTGCTTTGGTTTTATCTTCGGCTGTGTTTATGTACCTATTAATACTTAAGGTCCTTAATAATATACTCTGGAATGAGTATTGTGCATGCACGATATGTGTTAGCAGCACAATTTCGTGGTACATCTCCATGTAAAAGCTTTGTGGGTGAGCCATTAGAAAAGATAAATATTTTCTTATCCCAGTTACGAAAAAAAAAAGTAAAGAGGCTTGTGGTTTGATTTAAGCTAACCAACTAGGACTAGGTGCAGAAACTACTCTTGGGAGCCTCTCACATGATTGTTTTCAGTGTATCTGTGTAATTACATAAAGAGGAGTGCTGGCAAAGGGTCCTGAATGCACAACTCTCATCTGGCATTCTTTTTCAGTGTGTTGGGTGTCAGTAATACTATTTAATTACTTCTTGTTGCTGTTTCAAAATTAAGACAGTTTAGTGCTCCAGAAGGATAAAAGTCTGCCCAAAGATAGCTCTTCTCACCCGCACAAGCTGTGTCTGTTTGAACCTTATTCTTCCTGCTAGAACTGCTGAATTTTATTTTGTGTACTGGATGCACTTACATCGTGGCTGCTAAGTTTTTCTGAGGATGGGCACCCATATTTGCTGACAGCTGTCATGACCTAGTTTTAGTCCCAGAATCAGAGAGGAGATGCTCCCTGGGCCAGGCAGCTCCATCTCCCTTCAGCTGTGCACATGCTGTAATATGCGCACCATGTTGCAAAAACAACCCCCCTCACTAAATCCTGGAAAGGCTAAACCTTGATTTTTTTTCCCTGAGGGGCTAGAAGTCACTGAACCAGAATCTGAACTTCAGTGTACATAGAATGCATTTGTAGCAGTTATGTGCTCAAAGATAAACTCAGTGCTAATGTGCAGTGAATCAATGCTGTCTGTGAGCTCACAGGCCCTCTGCAGCTCTGCTCCTGACTTCTAGTCAGTAGCACTCCCTGGAGAGAGCAAATGATGTTTAGAAATCATCCTTGCAATCCAGTGGCTGACATTGGAATTCGCAGGATAATTTGCCACAGTGTTTGCTGTTCTTTGGAGAAGTTGTGAGCAGCAACCAAGTCTCCAGGTATCACAGCTGTTTGGAGAATATGTAGAAAAAAAAAGAAGACACCCAAAGGAACCTCGATGTTCAGCCCCACGCTACCCTTTGGCGTGTTTGGGGAGGGAAATAACTTCCTGCTTCTCTGAGCTCAGCTGGCTGTGTGGGGGGACTCCTTAGTTCCAAAATACCTGCTAACTAGAATGCTTGGACCCAGCTTCTTCTGCTCTGTGGGCAGTTGTGTACTTCCCTGTCTTAATCAATCAAAACATCTGTGCAAAATAAATACAGTACTGTGTGTCTTCTGCAGTTTGTCGGTGAACCTCAGTCAGGGAATCTCACATTTAAAGACAATAAATAAAGAGCATCTTGCTGAGAAACCACAGCTCTTTCTGGCAGCCTGGCTAAGAGGTGTGTATATATACTGTTTGTATAGTCACCTTCTGCATGGGTACCTTTGTGGGTCCTTAGTAAAGGATGCTTCTGGATTCTTGTTCTGTTCACTTCTGCTCCCTGTGATCAGCCTCTTGATACTGCTGTTCTCTGTGCTGATTGGTGCTTGTTAATTTTTAGGCCTTGCACATGTAGAATCCCACAGTGCCACTTGTAACTAACTTCCATACCAATTTGGTACGTTTGACAAGGAAAATATTCTCTTAAATTCAGTCTAGCATTGAGGTAAGGAAAAGGTGTTTCTCCTTCTTTGAATATCAGCTGTAATTAAGATTCTGCAGGCTAACTCATGCCTGCAGTGCCAGTTCTACAGTTCCTTTGTAATCATTTTCTGCCCTGACACACTTGTCCGGTCTTACTTCCTTTATGTGGATGACAAAAAGCAGAATTTGCTACTACAACTAGAAGGCAGTTAAAGTTTCTGAACCTCACTGAGCACTGAAATTAATTGCAGTTGTACACTGAACCAGCAATGCATAGATGGCAGTTGCTTACCCCATTTTTGTTATCCATGCTTGCTGCTGTCATCCCTCAGGGATGAAGAGGAATTTTTGATCCTGTTCTAATGCTATAAGTACTGCTGAGCTCGTTAAGATGTGAGAAGAGGGAAATAGTCGGGTACATGTGGTTTATCCAGTAAGTGAGGTTTTCCTTGAGTGATGTGGGTAATCACAGGAAAAATACCCGTAATTTAAGCTGCTGTAGCCTACTTTCATTGTCTTCATTTTCACTGGAATTCTGTAAACTCCTGTCTTTTGTAGTATGGGTGGTAGAGAATGTTGGTGTTTTTTTTACCAGAGCTTGGTAATCCTGTGCTGCTGCCAGGATTTCCACTCATGTATTGAGTTGCTGTTGCAAAGGTTGTTCAAAACAGTACATTTAAGTGCTGTTCATATATATTTTCCTTTCCAAGACCTTTATTATCTTTTGGGAAACCTGTCTCAGGTTTGGGGAAAAAAAATTAAGTGCCTTTTTCAACAAATCTAATTAGGCATAAATTCCATGACCTGCAGGGCCCAGTTGGGTTGGAAGTTTTCTAATAAAACAGCAGCTTAATTCCATGTAATCAGTTTTTTCTCCCTTTGTAAGTGACGCTGTCTGGCTTTGTCCATCTTACCCAGGCCACAGTTCTTAGCAACAGCTTTGCCAAGTGCATGTACACAGAATTGGTATGAAAAGAAGGATGGATGGATAACTAATAGTGCAACTTCATTGCTCAAGTGAGTAGTCAGGGACATACACAGATTTATCTGGTCTCTAGGTAACAGTTTTAAAACATAACTTAAGAACACAAGCTTGTACCAACACCTGTAGGAGTACCAGAGAACTCTTGGGTACAGCCTTGGTCCCACAGCAGAAGATGGTCAGAGCTGTCTAGAGGAAATTATTTGGGATCCAGAAGCATCTGTCAGTCAGACAATTGATTAATTGACCTGTGTGTCAGAGCTGCTTGCTGGAAGAGAGACAGAATTTACTTACAAATTTGGATCCTTAAAAGCCTTTGGGATTTGCAGTGTGGCTGTCAGTAGAGGTGGGCTCCAGATCTTGCCTGGGAAGCAGCAAGATAAGGAAACCATTCCTTTGCCAGGTTTCTCACAACGTGGGAGTGCTGCATGAAAAGCATCTTGAGCACTCAGTTGTTGTCCTACTTGGTGATGTTTGAATGAGTGACTGGTACAGGTTCCATCTGCAGGGCAAAGGCAGCCCGTGACTGGGGTATTCAGCTGATGATCACTGGGACTGGCTTCAGTTTCTTGTTTTGTTAAACTCCTCAGAACTTTGGAAGAGGTTTTAATGTCTTTTTGTGCTTCATCTTTTTTCCCTGCATGAAAGTAGTAAGACTGCTTTGCAGAGTGCCAAGGCGATATAAATGCAAAGAACTGCACAGAAATTGGATTTCATGTAGATCTCAGTGGTGAGAGAACATTCCCAAATCAGGCTGAGAACTGAATGTAATTAGTTCTGAACTGAATTAGGGCGATAAGCCATAATTTAATTTTCTTTTTGTTCAGGGAAATACAATCATACAGGATAGGGATAATTTCATGCTGATTCATAAAGGTGAATGCTGTGTATTTAGGTGCTTAGCATTCTGAAGATTACTTCCAGTTGTAAGTGGTTTTAGAAGGTTTTATTCAAATTTAAAACTTTAAATTCTTGAGATTTCTCCAAATTCATTCAGGAGATATATCCTCCATGCTGTAAGGAGAATAAAGCAAACAAACAAGGAAACCACCCAAACCATGTGCATATACAGCCTGTTTTTTTCAGTTTCTTATGTAGAGTGTTCCGTTCTCTACATATTTCTTCATGTGTTGAAATTGCAAAATATAAATTTGGCTTCCATGCTTCAATTCAGATGAAACTGTTTAGCAAATAATGACTTGCAAGGGTCATAACTCCAGTGGTGAGAGCCCAGAGATACTGTGGCTTACACTATCCCTAACTGTGCATAGTCTTAAAATGTGACTGGATTTAAGGACTGCTGCTTCTTCATACACTTGTGTTTTTCAAAAAGAAAACAGGAATATTTTGAGTACTGATACACTATTATTAATTTTCAGTTCTTAAAGGTAATAAGAGAGTAAAGAAGGATTACTATGGGTTACTATAAGATAAATGGAAGAAATAACCTAGGTTACTCATAATAATTGGGGTATGAAAAGTTGCTGATTCTCTTTAAATTTGATTAAATAATTGAAAATGCTTGCAGTCCTCTTGTGAAAGGACACCCTGACAAATAAAATTCTGAGCATGCAATTTTAATGACTTCTGTGAATATGACTTACTGGATTACTTGTGGTGCTTGAAAATCCAACTGGGACTGCAAATTTCTTGTCTGCCACAAATGGCTTAGTGCCATTTATCTTCCAGTTATGCAGCTCACAATCTTAACTGATGATATGCTTTCACTGTGTTTGCATATGCCTGTCCAATGATCAAAACCTTTCTAGATGCTGGTGTTCAAGTTTTTTGGAGTGCAGAGTTCATGGAAGAAAAAAATGTTGCTCAAATTTTTTTTTGCATGAAAGAGACAGAAACTTCCACCGTGCTGCATAATTCTTGTGCATAAAGGGACACAAGCCTTTGCTTTTAAGGAAGGTTGACTTAGTAGTTTGACATTTGTTTTAATCTAAATTATTTTTATATTCCAGTCAATTTGGAACTTCCACTTTGTAGGGGAAGGATCCCCAGCTGGTTGCTTTTGAAGAAAACAGTTACCACTGAACATGCACTCTCTTTTCTTGTAGTGTTTTTAGCCTTCAAAATTCACAGTGAACTTCTAAAATACTCTTTTATGAGTGCTTAACTGACTCTTAATTTGGAGACACTATCTGTTGTTTAAATGCACTGACCTGAATCTTGGGAGAGAGCATAGATATTGTGGTGGCTTGTTCTGTGGGCAAGTGTTTTAAAGCTTCCAGGTGCTAAAATTCCTCTCCCAAGCCCAAGAGGGCTTGGCTACAAGAATATAGAAATAATGTAGGAATCTTTTTACTTAAAGAACATAATTAATAGAATTTATTAATTTATTAATTTCAAACTTTATCCTCTGTTTAATTTTGCCAAGACAGAGCTTCTTAGAGTCATTTTTGTAGCACAGAGTTGATCAATAATATGTATGTTGCGTTCTGGACATTAAAACCAAGGACACTCCTCTGCAGACCAGATCAGTGAGTGTCACCTTACTCACTTTCAAATTTCTTTGAAAGACTTTCTGCCACTGGATAATGAATTTAGAAAAAAATATAGTCTCTTTATTTGTCTCTTTAGCTCTTTTTGCCTGCTTGCTTTTTTTATACCCATTTGCCACTTTTCATTTATCCTTCAAGCTCTTTGGGGCAGGGACTTAAATTACTTTGCTGTGGTCTTATAGTGCATATTAGTGGAGTGTCCCAGAGCCTTTATTTTTTAATAAGCTGAGTGAACTGTACAGCTTAAAGAAAATGTGCTGTTTATTTCCTTTTACATTTTGCATCCCCCTTTTCTGCTTTAGACAGAGGGTTTGCTGCATTTAACACACTGTGAACCCGTCAGTGTCCTGCAGCACTTTTCTGTAATTGAGTGATGTGATTTGATTCTGGTCTGTTGGGGGTAAATGTCAACACCAGTCTCTCTTCTTCTGAAACAGACAAGTGTTGGAATGAGCTCTGAATTTTCCATGAGAAATTCATCAAGTGTGAAAGGCAAAAGCAGTAGTTTTCACTGCTGTCTTGTAAAGGAACTGCTATCCTTCCACCTAAAGAAAGCCCAAAATGTTGTTTTCACAGGGTTTGTCTCCAGTCCGTTGTGACTCGCAGTGCTAGGCTGTGATCTGGGCTGGCATTGTTAGGGCTGGGTGAATTAAACAATAGCCACAGCCTGCAAACAAGAGGACAAAAGCGTTTTCAAGGCCGTGCTTCTAGCAAGCAAAAAAACCCAGACTGTTCAGGAAAGAGGGAAGTCGTGAGGTTAGCTATTGCCAGTGTTATGGATAAGTACACTGTAAGAGAAAGAAACAATACAATGAAAAAAACAGATGTGAGAAAAAAGAACAGAGCAGGAGTTTGTCTTGAAGTTACTTTTTGCCATGGCTGTGCAGGAGTGTGAAGAGGAGTCAGTGTTAGGCAGCCTCCAAAGTTGGAGGAGTAAAGCAGAGAGCTGATTTCTGTCTGTAGCTTTTGCCAGTGCTTGAGCTGGAATTCCAGTGGAAACTGAGCTGTGCAGAGGAGGTTAAAGTGGCACTGCTCTGGCATCTGTGAAGCCAGTCCAGCATTGAGGGACATATGTACTCCTGAGGCACAGTGCTGTTAAACAGAGAAAAATACTTGCACGGCAGTCTGGTTACTGATAGTCTTCCACTCTGTTTAAAACTCCACCATTTTACCTTTTGGGTCTTTCCGTAGCTGTTAAACCTGTGTCTAATTCTGTCCAGTTGGGACTGTTAAATCTGTGTACATCTATATATAAGCATTTATGTCATGTAACTGGTAAATTTCACAATGAATCCACTTGAAATTATCTAAGGGCATATTCATTGCATAGACTGCTTTCATTTTTGTCCTGTGGAATTTCCAGCATGCACAAACAGGTAAATATTTCTGCTAAACTTGAGAAGGTTCACAAGGGTCTTTGTGAGAGTAGAGTTTCTGCTGTCATTCCACTTAATTTCTCTTGAGAGATGAATAATAATACATCTCACTCATAAAGAACCCCAAATTTTGGAAGCCAGGTGTCTTTTCCGGAGAAGGGGATAGATTTAGTTTGTCAGCCCTGTGTCAGCACAGTAGACTGTGCGTCTTAATAAACTTAGGATGGCTTCTGCAAGAGTTGGTGGTATATCTTTGTCCTTTCTGAGCATTGTGGTGGCAGTTGCTTTTTCCATTAAGTGGCAAGAAGCATAACTGTGTAAGTGAGGTTAAAGTAAGATAATACAGTGACAGTGGGAGTCAGTGAGACTCCACAGGTGTGTTTCCAGTAGGGTCAAGACAACTGAAGGTAGTAAGGATGGTACTTGTCTGATGTGGCTGTCGAGCAATGGTGTAACATCTCTGACTGTAGAAAGTTTCTGGAGATGACTGCCACTTCTGTTAAAGACAAATCTCAGTGCCATGGTCTGTGATTGTATTACAGTCAAGTTTGGTTTAGGTTATGTGCTTCCCCTAGGGAAAAGTGTACAGAGATCAATGCAAAAATTAACTAGCAACCTTACTGGTGGCTTTCTGGTCATGCCCTATGCTGAATAAGTATCATAATATGTCTTTGAAATTGCTTCAGCTATATCTTTGCATGTTTCCTTATATAGAAATAAGTAATTTTGTTAATTATGTGATTTAAAAAAATAAAAATTCCAGGTCTTAATCTGAATATGGATGTTTAAAGATAAGTGAAAACTTAAGTTCTTGCAAATATGTCTCAAATACTTACTCGTGTAATTCATGTACTGCAAAGGAATGCTTGTGTCGGGTTTTCCAGTGGGATTAAAATTTGTGATGAACTGAAGAAATCACCCTGAACTGCCTTGAACTTTGGAAGCAAAACCAGGTTGTTATACAGAATTAGCCTCAGAAATGGTCTTGAAGGGAGGAAAGCACATAAAGGCAGTAAAATAGGTATCCCATGTAAGGAATAAATATAGGACAAAGCTCGCAAATGGAGTCTGGGACAGGGATAAGACAACAGGAAGCTCTTGGAGCCTGCTGAAGCTGAGAACCTGCACTGCTTTCTAGAGATCTGTTTGCTTCCCATCTGGTGGCTGCCCAGACAAAACAGGAGAACCATCTGCCTTCCAGCTGGTCTGTCAGAAGGTGCCTACCGGGAAGCTCACGTTTGCTTGTGGAGCCTGCCAGTCCTTGCAGCCCAGAGATGGGATGTGAAGATCCACAGGGAAAGACAGAAAAGGGGAAAGCAGGGAGAAGAGGAATGCACACAGAGAGGGCCTTCTCTTCATCCTTAGAAACTTTGTGTTGTCCACCTGATTGTGTGAAGATGCATCCTTCCTCTGGTGTTGTCTGAACAAGGAGGAGTGGTGTAAAAACCAATACCTAATTTTTCTTAAAGCTTCAAACATATTTTCTTGTATCTGTTTGATTTAACTGTATTATTAATATAGTTAATATTAATCACCTTAAAAGGCAGTGCATGAAAATCTCAAACTTGAATGCTGACTTTCCTCATCTTTCCTGAAAATATGTACAAGACTTACTAAAAGGATCTGAACACTTCCTGGCAAACTGTAGCTCCCTGTAGCGGAGCAAGGCAAAAATGGTGTCTTGCAGATTTGGCACAATTTGCTATAAAATCAGAGATATTTTGCTGGAAAGATTACTTTTGATTAATGGGTTACTTATTCCCTTCTTGTTGGCCTGCTTTAAACTTCTATGGACACACTTAGAATCATAACAATGCGTAATATTCAGGGCCCCTCCTAACACCCCCCTGTTTCAGAGGCTTAGCCTGGGGTTTTTCTGTTTGCTTTGCATAATGAGTCATTAAATCATAAGAAGCAGGAGGATTGCTGTGGAAGTCAGCACATTCTGCTCTCCTCTGTAGTTCTGCAGGGGAAGGGGAGTGGGGCAGCAGCCAGCTGGGTCACGGACACTGCGGAGGGGATGGGATGGAAGCCCTGAACCTCGTTGGGTAAAGGCACAGAGCAGCTTCAGTCCCTAATGAGGTTTTACTAAGAACAGCAGCGAGTTCTTTGCCACTCTTGGCAGGGGCCGAGGGTATTAGCCGTGTGCAGGGGTTGAAATAGAAATCAGGGTTTATTTTTAGCCCTGGTCTCTTCAGGGCATATTGGAAACCTGATCGGGGAAGGGAAGTACCGTCGTGCCCAGTGTGAGGGAGGCACCTCAGCACCTGCACTGTCAGTGGATCGTGAGCTGGAAGTGAAATTGGGAGAGCTGGATTTATCTAGAATGTCACCTCCTGATGCTTCTGTTGATGCCTCGTGGCATCATGTGGGTTTGGTTGATCTCTGTTTTGGTTGGCCAGACCTGGGGTGCTAAATGGTGATGAGGGCGCAGAAGGGAAACTCCTTCCCAAATTACCTAATCATGGTTCAAATAGCTCTATTTTATTATGCATGAATGCAGGTACTGTTATTGGCCTCATGCATGGCTTATACTTTTATTGATTTTACCTGGAGCACTTAAAGGTAGACTACTGTAAAATAAACAGTATTATGATTATAAATTATTTAAAAATATATAAATTATAAATTATAATTGTAAAAAATAATTATGCTGATCACAAAATATTGTTGTGAAAGACTACTGTGGGAGGGCAGGCTCAGAATAGAAATGAGATTTAATTTGATTCTAGGAGAATTTTTCTTCTCCAGGGAGTTTGCTGAATATTTCCATGAAGGCACCCCCCTCCCAGTAATGCAACATGTGACACGGATTCTAGTGAAATGGTTGTTAAATGGTTTCCTGTTCTGGGGTATCCTGATTTATTACAGAAGTACTAGGCTTATTTTGCAGAGATATATTTTGTGGAAAATTCTTTTCCATGAAGCTTTGCTCTAGCAGACTGCTACATTCATTATGGAAAACTAGGCAAAGAAATTGTAGGTGTCTGTGCCAAAAACCATTTAAATATATTCATTATTAAGGGTTTTTTTATCATATTAAAGCAAAATAAGATAGCCATTTTTAAAGATTGCACAGTGCAGCAATATGCAATGCATTTTTTTTTACTGTAGTAAAATGTGGACTTTGAAAATCACAGTTTTGTGTTGTAAATTTACCATGAAATTGTCAAGGGCCATAAAAGGTGTCTGTTGACCAGGGACTCAGTGAAATTGAGCTCACATATCTCAGGGATGTATCTAATATAATGTCTGTTCACCTTTTATTAATCTTTTGTTCAGATCCCCAGTTCACATTTGATTCTGGCTTTCTGTTGGTTAAATGGATCACATCCATGTGACATGAAGGTGCAAGCCTTGTGCCTTAAATCTGCTACTTTCAAATGTGTGAGCACATTGTTTCTATGCAAATAATGAAGCACTGAAGGAGTGAACATAAAGTATTTTATCTGACATACCAAAAAACCTTGATGTGCAAAGTCGTCTGGCTGAGTATTTCTAGATATTTTTCTCCTCTGTGTCCTCTGTAAGCTGAACTGTTTCTGTAACCCACTTTCCTGTCTTATAGAACCTCAGGTAATCTTCTGCAACCTTAATTAATTAAACTTAACTTACTAATTGCTTTGCAGATGTGACACATTTTTAAATCAGTGCCTTCTAATCATGAACATTATTCCAACTGTATGTTTGTTTTTGATTGAGTAAATAAATTCATAATCCCTCATATCCATTATAGCTGGTTTGTTCAGCAGGATTTCTAATAGTAAAATACTTCTGCAAGTAAAATAAAATTCATATTGTACATGTTTAATTGCAGATTGCTTCTTACTATAACTTCTTTATGGAAATTTGGGTATTTAAACTTTAAGAGCTGAGGCCAAATTCAGTTGTTGGTCTTACCCGAAGCTGGGTTAGGTGCAGAGTGAATTTGTTCTGTTGGGATAGTTTCCTGCCTGGATTGAGTTGGCTCAGGCTGCCTGGGGACCCCTGTCTCCTTCCTTGAGGAAAGATGTACCTGGATTTCTGTATTAGTCTGAAATCTAAATGGTATTTGAAGAAGCTTATGTTCCTTCAGCTTTTGTGATTTATGAAGGTGTCATTGGGTGTGAATGCCCTGGCTGTACATTTCTGCTCTTAGAACACCTGCTTTTCCTCTGGATGTTTTCACTTCTATTTGTGTTAGAATAGATAATTCTGTTGTTCTCCACTTGGTGTTTTATTGGGCTGGATTCCCATCCATGTGACATGCAACAGTGTGCAAAAATCAGATTTTTGTCTGACTTGTCTGATCTCGACAGTGAAAATACAGTGAGCCCTTTTAAAGCTGTTTTTTTTGCCAATCTCATCGTGTTGTAGTATGTCTGGTCTCTGACTTGTTTGAAAAGAGCCTCAGAGATGTATAGGATGGGGTTGAGGAAGACTTTTGTTTGCTGCTGCAGTGAAAAATTAATTCAAGACATGGCAACAGCTGCGGGTGACAATTTAGAGTTGCTGAATAAGTATTGTAATCAGCATTTATCATTGAAATCACATGGGATTAAACACTTTGAGGTGATTGTTCTTGGGCACAGCCTTAAGGGAGAGTTATTACCATGACAGAACTAGTTGTCATGGCAATGCATGGAGAAGAGAGAGACTTCCTTCCTCTTTTGCATTCAGCACTACTCTTATTAAAGGGAAGTCAGATCATTGACAAAGTTGTAGTCTTCTTTTTAAAAACATAACAGCAAATTGTACTATTGGTCTTTCACGTTCTGGTTGAAATCACAGCATGTTGCATGTTCCTTTTGTGGATTTGCCTTTTCTGTGTAAAACTGGCCTCAACTTTCTCATGTGTGGGTGGTTGTATTGTATGTTCCCTTGTTTCCCCTGAAGCTGGGCTTTTCCATGGAATCCAGTTGAGCTCCAGTGTCTGTCAGCCGAGGTGAGAACAAGGTGGCAGTATGTGAGGACACTTCTGTTTGAGCTGTGCAGGGCGCTGGGGTAATTAGCTGTCTTACAGGTTGCCCTGCCTGCTTTCCCTGTAACTCCTCACCTTCACACCCCGTGAGATGATTAGTGAAGGTTGATACCAAAACAAAGAAAATCTGGGGAAAGTGATACAGTAAAGTAGTCTCTCTGACTTGTTAATGGGTTTTGTTATTTAGCAAAATTAGCATTTCCTGTCTGTGTTGATTATCTGTGAGTTGTAGCCCTGCATTTTGCTGAAGTCAC
This sequence comes from Trochalopteron elliotii, assembly GCA_024734555.1. Lineage (NCBI taxonomy): Eukaryota > Metazoa > Chordata > Aves > Passeriformes > Leiothrichidae > Trochalopteron > Trochalopteron elliotii. The sequence goes on from JANPWX010019659.1 coordinate 611,976, forward strand.
CTTGGTGAAACTCAGATATAAGTGAATGGGTCTCTGCACAATTGCTCAAATTACTGTTTTGGAGTCTAATTTATAATTAAAATTTATTTTTGAAGATCCGGTTTCAGTAGTATGTTGTAAGCATGTCATGGTTTACTTTTTGCAGCTAGTCCCCTTTCTCTTTCATGTCATGGAGTAATGACAGGTCTTCACAGACCTCTCCCTGCTTGGGTCTCATCAGAATATGGTTCTAGTAGTGCTAATGGACTATTACATATATGTGTACAGCCCACAAATGCTCATATGGTGGCAAACAGTTCTTATTATTAAGTGTAAGTCAGACATAACTTTGCAAAATAATGAGGTTTGTCTTAGAAGAGTTATTAAAGAAGTGTAATCTTTGAAACTCTCTCGTCTTAAAACATAAGATTTGGTTAATGTTTTTACAACAAATAGCTATGCCAGGTCTCAAGTCTCATTTGGCAAGCTTTTCCTTGAAAACTGAGCAGCCTCCAGTTAGTTTTTTTTAATAAAAGCATCAGCAACCTCAAATAGAATTTTATGTATTTATTTTAGGTATTTGTTTCATGAGTTTCAGTTGTAGAGCTTTTCTTAATGTGGATTGATTCTTTCTCACAGTTGCTGCAGCCCAAGCCATAGCAGAAGAAAGAAGAAGCCAAAGTGGCATTAGCCCTCTTGCAGTCCAGACCTCAATAAAGACAGCAACTAAACCAGGTATAATTACAGGTCATTGCTCTAAATGAAGTGCTGGGCTCACAAGGAAGAGTAAAAGGAGAGACTGAGAAGAACATATTAAGAGAGAAGTTTGGTGCTCATTCTTCAGGAGGCATCAGAGCACCTGGTAGATGGTTTGTAGGTCTGGTTTTGCTGACAAATTTCTGCTTTAGACTGGCTCAGAATTCAGTTGAAGTTGCCTGTCTAGTAAGCAGGCCATGACAGCAAAGATAAATGATGTTAACTGGGCAAGTTACCAGCTCACTTCTTGCTGAAATTCAAGTTTTTATACCTGCAAAGACTGCTTAAGTCTTGGTTCTGCTTAGTCTGCAAATGAGCTGTCCTACAGTGCTCTAAATTTGTCATGACAGGTGAGCTATCTGTTCCCAGATGACATTTTCCTAAATTCCTGTCATTCTTGTTCATGGCAGTTAATGTGTACAAGAATGAGGATCAGAGCTGAATTTGCAATAGGGAATGTTCTCACACGTCTGACTTCTTAGGCTTTCTTTTGACTATACCTATTGAGCCTTTAATATGATGTCTGCTTTCTTTTGCACCTATTAAAAATAGTGTTGTGAGGGAATTGAGAGGGGGAAAAGGAGGATATTCAGCTTTCTGTGAATTTTTCGGAGGATGTCTTTAATCTCTTTATAGAGTGTGCAGTGATTTGGTGGTGTGCGCATCTCTCAGGAAGTTTCATTCTCCTTTTGATAGTAAAGACATTTGTATTTTAATTAAAATGTTCAAATTCATTGACAATTATGTGTCTTCAATTTTTGTCTTGGCAGTGATAGATGGTTCCATGCTAAGAACAGAAGAAAGGCAAAGACTGGCCAGGGAGCGTAGAGAAGAGCGGGAAAAGCAACATGGTATTTTATTTTCATGCTTCACTTAAAATATGATTTTCTAAAATGTTTCTCTTAAAGGAATTACTGTCCCCCTTACTCCATGTTCTGTCACTTTGTCAGTGTGCTGGGGACTAGAGACAAGGTCTGCTCTTGGTCTAGCATCAGTGTCCCTCTGTGAACCTGAATGAAGAAGGTTTGGATTTGAGAGGAAAACACTGTAGAGAGTTCAACTTGTTGAAGCTCTGTGTCACTTCTGACCTCCCATTTCCTAGTGACCACCCAGCAAATTTAGCCAATTCCTTTTTGAAAGCCTTAAGAAAAACACTTTGGAAAATAAAACTTTTAGTTTAGAACTCCTTCCTATAGCCCTGAAGACTGACGTTTGGAGAATGCTGATTCAGGGAAAACCAAAAAAGATTTATCTACTTGAATGGCTTGTTTGCCTTGAACACTGCTTCCCTTGTTTCCCAGCACACTGAAATGACTCCTGTATTGAAGTGTCAGCAGTATACACTTGATCTTAGCAGGGAATCTGAGAATAGAGAACAGCAGAAAACTCTTGCCCAGCTTTATGCTGTTTGTGATGTGAATCAGTGCATGTGTGTAGCAGGAGATGAAGGGGTCACAGTGTGCCCTGCAGTCCTGGCTCTTGGGCTCCCAGTTGTGAGGAGAGATGTCTCTCTGAGCTGTATGTTTGTTTCTCAACATAAAAGCGAAGACCCACAACAACAGGAATTATTGTGTTATCCTGATACAGGAACAGGGTAGTATTATGATGTATATAAAATTCAGAAATATTTGGGGGGCCCTGTATGTAGATGCTGCCTGTGCGTTGTTGGTGTGATTATCTGTTCTCTTGGTTCATTTCATCTGTGTGGCCATGGAGAATACCCTGTGCATTCTAGCTTTGTGTCACAGGACCTGAGGCTTCCTGTTGAACTGTACACAGCTGTTCCTTGGTGGAGGCTGCAGAGAATAGTGATATAACTATTTTGGACTCCAGTGCAGGAACTGTAGGGTCTTCCCATCTTGTCACTCAGTGCCTTAAATATTATTATACTTTGTTAAAAGCAAAGAAAAATACCACATAGAAAATTCTACTGTTTGGTTTTCAATTTACTGCTTCCTTACAGAGACATCACTATTATGTTAATAAGTGTATTCTTAATATAGGATATATACATATCCTGATATTCCTGTCTAGACAGTAAAGCCTAGTGGCAGGCAAAGTTCTAATCCCACTTCCAACTTTGGGACAGAATTAAAGATGAGTCTGTTGTCATGTGTGATGTTATCCACCTCTGCAAGCTCATCTTCCTGTACATTTTCACTTCAAGTGGTAAGAATTCTGCTTGGATAGTCTCTTGCTTGTGAGTTGCATTGTAATATTAATTAATGGCTAAGTTCGATTTTAATTTTTTCTTAAAAATATTCTTACAGCTGCCAAAGAGACACAAATCCTTGAAAAGGAGAGAAAAGCAAAACTCCAGTATGAAAAACAGTTAGAAGAAAGGCAGAGAAAGCTAAAAGAGATGAAGCAAAAAGAGGAACAACGGAGGGCAGCAGTAGAAGAAAAGAGGAAACAAAAAATAGAGGAGGAAAAGGTAACACACATCAAAGTTCTATAGTTTAAAAGAACTACATTGTTTTCCTACATTACCATGCTCTGAAGTAGTGTGAATGAGAAACTTAGGGAAATGATTAATGTGTCAGAACATAAAAGTATTTCCCCATCTACAGTGGGCTATGTAGGCAAATGTCCACCTTCCCCACAGAGTGTTAGCAACAGCTGGGGAAGGGACTTCAGGAGCTGTGGCTGTTTGACCACTGGCTATTTTTTCACATGAGCAAAAACTCCACCCCATATTCCTAAATTTCCAGATGCCTTCAGAGCGCTTTGTAGGGTCTGTTTGTAAATCAGCATGAGTGGCAGGTCTTAGACTTCTGTTATTTCTGTGTCTGGCTTCCTTGGAGCCCTGCTGTGGCCTGAGACTCACACTCTCTTGGTTCTTCCAAATCAGAATTCATTCCTGTATGATGAAAGGTGGTGATGTTACCTGTGTATTTGTCATTTGCTGCTTTGAAATGCATAGTGACTGTTCTCACTGGCCTTTGCTCTGACTGCGCACGGACAGGCAGAGCAGTGTTTGATATTTCTGCTGTCAGCTTCTATCCATTGAGTGTTTCACTCAATGGGTAGAGGCTGATAGCAGAAATAAATGTATGAAGTTATTCCATCCTTTTGGTAAGTAGCTCTGTTAGTGCTTATTAAATGTGCACGTTCTGAAAGAGTTCATTTCCAGGCTGTCAGCAGTGGAAGCCTCACACATCTGTGCTTTTGTCAGCTGGTTGTAAGAACTTGCTGTGGGTCATTGGTGAAGACCCTATAAGGTTGGCTGGCTGCTGCTTTTGGAGTCCAGTGTTGTTACACTGTTCCAGCAAACCATCTTTGTTGCCCTTTCTGACTGGCAGTATTCTATACTGGTATTTGGTTTTCTGTAATCAGCTCCTGGATGTGACCAGATTGATATTCCATTTGAACTTCATGGAATAGTTTACATTGCTGGAGAACAGAAATGTTTGGATGGGCTATGATTGCAGTCCAGTGCAGTGTCATTTCTTTAGGCATCTACCCTATGCAGAAGGCATCCCTTATGCTTCAAAAAAGTGTTACCTTTAAGTTTATTACATTTATTCATGTAGTTTTGGGGATGGTAGATATGTTCAAGTGGCCACCAATATGAATAATCAAGGAAAACAGGGACTAGCAATGAAGTGTTAACCATGTCTTTTACTCAGTCCCTGGAGATGATCTACATAGAGTTAGGCATGCAGAATCTGGAAGGTGGGAAGACAGTATGGATTTGACCTGTTAAACCTTGCATTCAGTCAGAAAGTGAAAGCAGATCTTGACTTTGGTACTGACACAAAGAAAAGATACCAGCAAGATACCATATACAGCTGTAAATTTGGTACATAGAAGTGCATCAAAATACAGAGTCCCCAACATTATTGTTAACTTATTCAGCCAAGTCTTGTTTAGTTAATCATCTAATAAGGTAGAAGCAGCAGCAGAGTAGCAAATATTGTGGAAAAGGAAGTGGTTCTAAGAATCTTGAGGACCACTAGCCATAGTGAGGATTCAGATACTTGTCCCCCCCACAGCTGCTCAGTAATTGTGCACATCACTGCAGCTCACTGTATTGAGACCTTGAGCTCATTCTTGTCATTTGTAAAGTGAAGCCTGTGTATTTAACTCTGACTGAAGAATTACTGCACTGCAGATACCTGCATGGAAATACAATCTACAGATTACATAATGTCTGGGTACTTTGGCACCATAGGTAATCTCTAGTTCAGGTTTCTCTAACAGAGGAGAAGCTAAGCTTTATATTTCAAACAAAAACTTTCAGTTTTATCTTTTGTCCGTGAGCAGAACCCTCCCTTCCTTCCAGGTTTACATTGCATGTTTTTCACGGTGACTCTTAGTTTGTGTTGTGAAATGGTGTTGAAAGAAGGTGAAAGGCTTGTGTCCCCGGGCAGGAGAAGTGGCTGCATAATGAGTTCCCTTGACATCCTACTGCAGTGTATCTGCAGCAAATACTGCTTCAAAAGATCACTTGGGATATAACTGTTCCAGAAGAGAAATGTGTTGTTGACACGTGTGGAAACCTGGCTGGCAAGAAGGAGTCTAGCATGGTTACAGTTTGTCTTTATGCACAAGAGCTAAAGCTCCCCTGCTGGCAGTTACTAGTTCTGGAGACAGCAGCCAAAGCTTCTTTCAGCCCCCTTTGTCCTGTCAGCAGTGGTTGCTGAGGCCTGAAGTTGATGGGTCTTCTTTTGCAGTTTTGCCTTTATGTCTTGCTGTTCCTGGTTTCATCACATCTCTCATAATGTCAATGCCTGTTAAGACCTGGGTCATGGTTTTTATACAGTAGATTGGAAACACAAATAACTTTATACTTGGTATTTTATAATGGAGAATTTTTATCACCTTTTAGAAATAACTTCATCATATAAATAGTTTCAAGGGTAACTGATTAGTTTTGCTCAGTTTGGGGTTCATCCCTATTTAGAAAGTAAGTAGTGCTGTTTACTGAATAGGAAATCTGTTTGGTGGCTATTTTAAGTAAAGAGTAGAATAGATTATCTGTGCTTTAGCTCAACCTAATCATGTTTGCAGCATTTTGAAGCCATTAATTGCCTTCAACATTCTTTGCATGATAATTTTTGTAACCAGAGCTTGGTAAAACAGGTTATATATAAATGGGGGGGGGGGGGGGGGGGGGGTCTGTATTTTATTTCCTGGTGTGGCTGTGGTTAACAGTTGCAAGCTTCATGGAGATGTTGTTTGGTAGGAGCGCTATGAGGCAGTTCTGCATCGCACCTTGGAACGGAATCAGCGGCTGGAAACACGGCAGAAGAGATGGTCATGGGGAGGGTCTGTAACTCCAGACTCAGAAGGCAAAACAGGTAAGCAGCACTGTTTCTAGCAGGACTAAAATCACAGAATATTCTCTGTGAACACTGGCAGATGCTGCGCTATTCATAGGGACCTGGGCATCCTTTCCTGTCTTGGATCTTAAAGCAGGATCTGTGGGTAACTCATGGGAAAGCATCATATCTGTACTTGCCCTGAGATGCTGCTCAGACTTAGAGCTATTTTTGACCTTGGGAAGAGCTGGAGAGAATCTCCATGGGAAATACAACACGTGACAGCACTTGCCAGCCCTCAAACATCAGAATTACGATCTGTAATATTAAGATAATTCAGAGTCCTTCAAATGCAGTTCATGTAATGGAGTGCTAAAACTGGTGATAAAACCAAAAATACCCAGTTGTGCTCTTTAGAGTACAGCTGGGTACTGTAAAATGTTTTAAACACGCCGTTGGAGTTAACAGAATGCTGACTGATTATTTGAATGCCCAGAAATGGGTAAGGAGATGCAGTGGGCAGTCCAGGCTTCTTGGAACATGGATTCTATTCTGGATTAGGTGATGCATTTTAACAGTCTTTTATTTGAACTCCAATAATTTCCTGTTTCACAATAAACTTTTTCTGCTTGTAGACATTCTGAAATCAGACCAGCAAATAAAGATTGCAGTGGAAGGGATTTTTTCATGCACTGCCTAACTACCGATAAATAACATAAGTTTTTGGCCAGGAATAAAATAAATCAAAAAAAGCTTCAATTCGGCCTGTCTTCTGTAAAATTGTCTTCCACAATTGGTGGAATTGTACTGAGTGTGGTACTGTAATTTTCTGTCAGCTTGAGTGTGTGTTAGTAACATGTTTGAAAGTGCTTTGATATTAGTTGTCATTATGATATGCAGCATCCCCATCTTTTTGTTTACTTGCATTTTTTTGCTATTTGACCTCATGACTTAGCTTACAAATCTTCTTCTCCTTCAGAACAACAGAGCACAGATGAAGGTGGAACTGGTGGTATTGATTTCTAAAATTTTCTTCTTCTGTTGTTCTACACTCACTACTAACCTTTTAAACTTGAGTTCTTTTCACTCTAAGGAAAACCATCTTATAGATCTTTTCCTGGATCTTGGCCAGCTGTGCAACAAATGTGATCCCTAAGTAGAAAGCAGCCCCCCTCATTTTGGCTATCCCTCCCAGCAAATTCAACTACAGCTTAAGTCATGGCATCCTGAGGAAGTTTTCAGGGAAAGGCTATGTGTATTTGGGTTTTTAAAGAGGTCTGGATACAGCACAGGGAGAAGAGAAATTCCTACTGGCAAGCATTTGAATATAAATTAGTTCTGTGGTCTGAGATTTGGAAGGTTTAAGGGCAGTTTCATACTGTTTCATTGCTTCCTAATTTGCAAAAAGTACGTGGTAGGGCTTGGTTTGTTTCCTTCTTGGTTTGGTTTACCAGCAGTTGAAGTAACATTTGCAAAATCAAATGATATTTTGGTGAAACTTTGTGGAAGGGAATGGGTCTCTTGCGCAGTTTGATACTTTGTCCGTGGAGGGTTTTGCAAAATCAGAGCTGTCCTATTTATCTAAAGACGATTGTGTACATGAAATGTGTTTTCATTGGATTTCTGGCACTTTCCAGTGCACAGACTGAGCCATTCATAGAAATGCTTTGGATGCTCACTGATAGGTATGTTTAATAAGCAAAATGGTTTCTTGTAGCTAGATTGGGATGAAAACTCTCAGCTGAGACCCAGCTGAATCTGAACCCTGACAGTCTGTGCATGCCCACAACGTTCCTAATGCAGTGCAGCTGTCTGTGACACAGACAAGTGAGACTTGAAAATGCAGTGAAGGTCTGACTGAGTATGATTTAACTACTTTGGCAATACAGCAGAAGCATGTGTATATTAGTTATCTTTTCTCTTCCCTTACCCTGCACATCATGAGCCCCTAATTTTCTCCAAAATCAGCCAGTTTGGCTGGATTGGTTTATCTGCTTTACATGTATTCCTTGGATACATATATAAATCCATTTACTGTATCTCACACTACCAAGTATCATTTTAACCTTGAAATTAGGAAATCACATTTACCTTACATGCTTAAGAAGGCACTGGGTTTTATTTTACTAACAAACACAAAATAATGTTCTTTGTCCTCTCCTGATTTATGTGAGGAAATGAGCCTTGTCTGTCCTTTCCGTTGTGGAGGAAGATCTTCAGTGCTGCTGAAGCACATCTTAGATAAAATATCTTGCAACACAAATGCTCCTGATATTATAATAGGTGCTTAAACTGTGATTTATGCATCGTAAAGTTACTATGCAGATAGTTCAGCAGCAGTAGATCAATTTGGCTAACTTGGCACCCATCTGGAAGAAAATTGCTGTGGAGATAAACAGGTAATGCAATGCCCTAGTCAAACCCTTGTGCACCCACATTGTTCTAAAATTGTGTTTGATTTAATGTTAATGTTTCAAACATGAAGCTATGATGTGTGGGGTGGATAATGCAGAACCATGACTGGCTTTTCATTTCTCATATTTATTCCTATTTCAGGGTAGCTCTTTTTAACTTTGAGAGCTCATTACTTAATTATTATTAAAAATCTAAGCCACGTGGGATACTTAAGTCCAGCTGGCTTTCTAAGAAATCCTTATATGGTCCATTTTGCTTTGTATTTGCATATTTTCTGGGGAAAGATAACAATTACCTTTTTTTCACTCTGAAAAATGACACCATATGAGCTCTACTCCATTACATCATTGTGGCTGAATAGTGCACTTTCTCTAAGTGCGTATCGGGAGCAAATTTCAATGCAATATTATATTTCCACTATCAAATTCTGTGGCAGATTTGGGATTAAAGCCCCATTTCTTAAAGTGAGAACCATTTGGGTAATTGATTTTAAATATCCTTTAATTATTTTAGGACAAAAGGCATTCTTGTCTATTGTAGTGCTGTGCAAAAAAAAAATAAATGCAGAACTAGATATGTCTTCCATGAACTGGGTGTGTCAACAGTAATATTTAAGAACTGAGTGGCAGAGCAGAGGTTTTGGGTGATAGTGAGCTCTGAAAAGTGAAGTCCGTGTAATGGAACATTTCCCCAGCCATCAGCAGTTCTGTGGGATGTTGAGTGATTCATGAGACCACAGCAGGGATCCATCCCACTGATGGTGAAATATAAATATGGATGAAAGCCCCAGAGTCAAGTGTTACATTAATGGCATTGCTGTCAGTGCTGAGATAAAGCAGGCATTTCTCTGCCAAGAGAAATGGCCAGGCTGTGCAATAAAGCATCCTTGATCACAGTCCTGGTAAAGGGGGTGTTTTAGTGGTGTCTGCTGAACAAAACTGGAGGTTCAGGTCCATCAGGACCAGACGTGCTATTAGAATAGAAATGGGGCTGCCAAAGTCTCTCCTCCTTGCTAAATAAAGAGCTTCCTTGTCCTAGTAGAAATTTGGAAGGAAGTGAGAGTCAGCTAATCTTACTTCATGTAGCCTAATGTTATCCAGCCTCAGGCAATGCTGTAGTACCCTCTCCCAGTGAAACCCTGTGAGGACCGGAAGCTCCTCACTCTGAGTGATTTTCTTAAGATCCCACGTTTCCCAGCTCCTTGCCCACTTCCAGCTCCTGCTGCATGGCAGACATGTGCTTTCTTTGGCTCTGCTGCTGCAGTTTGTTTTCTCCCTTCTATTAGAAAAAGAGAGGAGTTGGTTTCACATGGGCTGAGTGCTTCTTGCGTTTCAAACCCCTTGATGGAGGTTTTCTAACTTTCCCCCAAAGAAGATACTTGAGGTACTTTTTCGAATGATGTTTCATAAATAGCTGCATAACCAGACTGACTGGCTCAGGAATATCCTGCCTGTCTTGTAAAGCTTTTTTTGGTAGAGAAATGAGCTTTAAAGTTTGCAAAAGCTGTTCTGTGAAGGAGGTAGGGAAAAAGTTGAGGCCATCTGACCATGCAGATGTATTGATCAAAAAAGCATTGACCTCTGTACCTGGGTCCCAGTAGGTGATAGACCAAATCTCAGATTTCGTGCAAGTGCTGAAGTGCTAAATTGAACCATGAGAAATTTGTGTGAAGTGTCTCTGTGATGTTTGGAGGTCTTGGACTCAGTTGAGTTCAGGCAGGAGCCAGAATTTTCTTTCAGAGAGCAGACACTAGAGGGTAGCCTTCCCCTTCAAAAGCACCCGAATACATGAATTATGAGCTTCCTGATTTTCGTATATAAAACCTCTTAAGGCTGTTTAGTTATCCCAGATCTCAGACTCCATTCATAAAATGCTCCCTCTTTTTTCTTCTTCTTCTTCTTTTGGTTATGTTGGGGAAGTGTCCACTAAGCTTAAATCTTCACTTCTAAACTAGATTCAGTAGATCTCCCTCGTCCCATGGGGACTTTGCTCTCGTTCACTGTCACAAGAGCTTCCCATAGGGCTGTCCATAGGAGTCCTTATGTCCTGGCTCTGGCTATAAGGGGCTGTTGTAGCATGCTGGCAAAGGGAAAAGATGTTGCCTCTTTGGTGGGTAGTGCTGCTGTGTCCTTTGGTACTTATGCACTAATGAGTTCAGATTAATCATCTTTGCTGTTTAGAATGTCAGTAAAATCGATTACTTGTGTTAGATGTATAGAATTCTGTGTGTTCGTTGTGCTGGTCTGCATCACTCTGTGTACATCAATGTTTTCTGCTTACTGAGTTTCTGTAGCAACAGGTACATGCTTTTCCAAGGCTTTCTCACTCTGGAGTAGTGTTCATCCTGAAAGTACATTATTTGGAACTAAAAAGCAGGTGTTTATATGCCTTATAATAAACTTGCAGTTCTGCCACACGAGATGTGATTTTATGTGTATATATGTGTCTGTATACACATACCAAAAAAACCCCAAAACAATGTGGTAGCTTCTTTCTGAAAAATTGCACATTTGATAGGAAACAGTAACTTAAGAGTAGCTTTTAGAGAAAAATTGGCAATTTCTGAAGTACAGCAACCTTTGGGAAGCAATCAGAAATAGGAATGTTTTCTTGCCTTTCTTTAGGACTTGGTTTTATTCCTCCAAAATAATTTGTTTTGGTTTGGATCTATTAACTAGTGATTAAAAAACTGGTTTTGACATACCTATATGGCAGGAATGAAGAAAGAAATTTTCCAGATTTTGTGGTTATTTTCTGTGTCATACCAGTCTGGTAACAACAGACAACCTCAGTAGATTTTGTCTTTATGTGTTAAGGGCACGGGGTTTAAAAATCCCTGGTTTGCACACATAAGCACAAATCCTGGCATGGCTCCACTAAACTTTACCTTTTCTGTGCCTATCCCAGCTGGTGCTAATGATATCAAGCCTGTTTCTCATCAAACAAAGGCGGAAATAGCTTTCAGGATGTAATACTTGGGGAGTGAGCTCTCAGCAAGGTGTGAAAGGCTCAGTATGAAGGCGAGTTCTAAAGTTATCACTTCTCTCCACAGCCAGCAAACGCTCGCCCTCCACAGCCAGCCTGAAACAGGCAGAGGCTGCTGTGGGCAAATGCCTGTCGTCATCTGCAGCTCTTCTGAATGCCTCAGATCGAAGTAAGTGTGGGTGTGTGGCTGCTGGGAGCAGGGCACTGCTCAACTGTGGCTGGGGGAGAGACAGGAGGTGGAATGAAACTCCTCCCTCCTCCCCTGCTGTGTGAATTACTTCATATTTTGATCTCAGATGCATTTCATGCAATTTGTTAATCCAGCTTGACTGTTCAGGGCTTTGACCCAGTTGGTGTGATCTCTGTTAGAGGAGAAGAGCAATGGTAAAAACTGCTGGTTTTTTTATTTTTTACTTCTGCAATTCTGTTACTAAAGTCAAATCCTGATGACTGATTCACAGATAATTTCCCATAATCTCTTTGGATTTGCATGCCTTAATTCACACTCTAAAATTTCAGCAAAATAGAAATAGTACAAAAATAAATTTTGCCTTCTTCTGTTAGACAGCTTTAGTCATTTGATAACCAACAGGAAGGGAAAAACCAGTTTTGATGGGGAATTGTCCTAATATACTTGTTAGGATAAATAAAAACTATCTGTAGGAGCACATATTTTGGCTTGTTTTAGCATGAGATTTTGTTATTTGGAATCTCCCCAGAGTTTCATAGGAACCTGCCTGTATTGCAAATATGGGAGTTTTTGCTTTTGTTTTTCAGTTTGTCTAAAATGATGAATAAGCTAAAAGCTCTTTAGTACAAAAGCAGATTCAGCTGGGTCAGTGCTGCAGTGTTCTGCCAGTCTGCAGCCTCTGATCAAACAAACTGTGCTGAAAGAATCCCTGACACAGACGCAGCTAAAGGTGGTTTTGCTGATTTGTGTTGGAAGGTGATGCAGCAGAAAAATTTGTGCTCATACTCTGTATGCCTGGTGGGGAAATCAGTGACTATTTATACTGGCAGAGGCTCTGAGTCACTAGAGGCTGCTTGTGATTTTAAATTATATTTATGTATTATGTGTCTGCAGGGTTCAGCTCTGGATATGAGTCAGAAGCAGGGCTGTAAAGTGCAAATTAAACCTCTTACAAAGGAAGTCACTAATTATCAACTAATTGGGATTGCTTTCACTCACTGCCATACCCTGAAATCCTTTGTGAATCCTTAGTTGCTTTGGAGAAAATATTCTCAGGTGGCCTGAAATACAACAAATTTGGACAGGTTCCAAGTGATCTCCATGGTCAGGATGTAGAGGTTGACTTAGAGTGATCCTGTGTTCTCATCTGACACTCAGGGAGAACTGTCTGATTAAAATATGGGTAAATTCACAGGACATTAAATACAGTCACAGAATGAATCAGATTGCTTCTGTTTTGCATGTGTGCTTGGGAGGAGGGTGAAGGAGCAGAATGTGGAAATGAGAAGATGATGCTTGTCCTGGATCAGGGAAGTATCTCCACTTAACACTGTGTTCTGTGTTGATTCTAGGCTCATTCATACTCATATAGAGAATGTGAGCAATTGTCTTTTAAAGTTCTCATGTACAAGGATGGCCTCAGTAGGTCAAACAAGAATCTGTTGTGGCTGACATCCTGCTGCTGTGATCGGAAACATGCAGAAATAAAAGAAATAATGCTTTATATAAAGCAGTTCTTCCCTGATCCAGTTTTTCTGCTTCTGAGGAATTCAATATTATAAAGCAACTTAATCATTCCTCTCTCTCTTAGGGAAGTGGGGCAGGTGTTGGAGGGGACCTCTGGGCTTTTCAGCATAATTAATCCATACACTTTCACTTCCAGGTACCACAAAGAGAAGTGCCTCATTAAACAGACTGAATAACAAAGTCCCTCCACATTCCCAGCAGTCAGCACCCAAAGGTTCACAGGTGGAACAGAAAGGTGCTAGAAACCAGTTTGTTTTGAGGATTGGGAGGCAGTAAATGGGACATTTGAAGATGGCTTTAAACCATGTCCCAGTTCCATTATACATATTTTAACTCAGGCCTTCATGCAGTCTGTGCACTGTGCCATAAATATCTTTATGCACATTACAGAGCCAGATATTGGGTGACTGTCTCTAAACCAGCCTTATTCCTCTGACAAGTGGAAGGGTGGGGGGAAAGTAGACAAATAGTAGCCAAACCATTTAACTCATGAGAAAATAGTACTTCATAACGATACATTGATGGTTTTGGCTGATTAGTAAAAGCAAAGCATGGGATGGCACTTTAGAAAATCATATCTTGTTAAAAATAATCTTCCTTGCGCTTGGTCTCTAGGAGGAACAGAAAAGAAGAGGAGCACATCTTTGAGTAGAATGAGTAGTAAACCCCAATCCTCTCCAGAGCTAGAAAAAATGAAAAAGGAAGAAAAACCAGGTGGTTGTTTCATAAAATTGAATATTTTTTTTAAAGCCTTTAAAGTTTGGATAGGCTTGATTTCACTGGTTTCCTAGGTTCTTAAATTTCTAGGACTTTCTAATGGCTTTTTAGTTATGCAGTGTTAAAGATAAAATGGTAAAAGTTCAATTTTTACTTCTGGACAAAAAAAGAAGTCCTCTGAGAAGGCCTTTGTTAAATGGCACTGCAAGCAGACAGCAACATGTCTCTCTGCTTAAGAAAACAATCTGTTTGAGAGCTGGTAGATTTGAGGATCAGAAATGGTAAAAATGTCACTGATCTGTCACTTCTTAGTTAACTCTTACCTTTGCTTTTTTAAATTCCCTTTCATTATTCATTAAAAGCAACTTCTCTGTTCCTGCTGCTGGCGTAAACCGTGTGCATGCAGAAGGAAGAAACCTATTCTCGCTTTGGTCTCTTTTGATCTGTGTATTCCTCACTAGGTTACAATTAACCTCTTTCCTAGGAACTCCTCCTAAACCTGAAGAATAGGACCTCATCTAATGTGGTTTTCCCTCTGAGTTAACAATTCTGAAACTTTCCTTTTTAGCAGCTGTTGCCAGATTATTTCTGCTTCAGAATCTTTCCTGTATGAGAGAGTGATGGGTGCTGTGCATGTGAATCTGTGTGTGCAGACAGTGCTTGACCGTAACTGCTTGCTTTGACTTGCAAGTCTTCTGTTTATTATGTCAAAACAGCCTCTCCTGCAATCTAGGGAATGTAGCTCTGAAGAACTCAGTCAAAAACATCTCATACTTTGACTGGATTCAGCATTCACCTCTGTTGTACACGTGCCAGTCTCTGCACATAAAAATGACTTGTACTAAGCGAGGCAGGAACAAGGAGTGCAACATGAGAGATTGCAGTGTTTTAACCCTTCTGTGCTTTTTCTTGGGAATGCCTCCTCCATTACTTCAGTATTGTTCTCCCAAAACCATTACAATTCGCAGCAATACTCAGTCTTCCTTTGCTTTGTAGTGCTTGTCTTTTCCGTGATACGATTTCATGTTGGATCCTTTTTGATTTGTTCCTGTCATCCAGCTCGTCGCTCCCAGCTCAGTCCCCTGGACAGTAGCGTAATCAGCCGCCTCCTGGCCCCCACACAGGCCTCCCTAGCTAGGAGTAAAAGTGCTGCTACCTTGTCGGCTGATGGACAGGACCCCTCAGGTAACAGGAGGGCAGCAAAGCCTCAAAGTCTTATGCAGTTGCTCTTCAAGCAAGAACTTAGATGGTAGCTGCTAACTGTGCTACACTTTCGTCTGAATCAGACAGTTAATACATGGTTGTGTGTAATATTACTTACCCAGTATTTTCTGTGGTCGTTAATACCCAGTTCATATGCTGTGTTGCATGTTTACTTTACAAAACCATAGAATAATGTTGGCTTTTAAACTCCAGTGCTGGTTTTCTTGCTCTGAAGAGAACCAGATGTTGATGTTCATTCTGGGGCTTTTGTGTGTGGTTTTTTTAACTGACAGAGGTCTGCGTTTGTATCCCCAACTCAATCTGAGACATTCTAGTTAGAGCAGTACTAGGTAAGGAAAGGTAAAAAAAAGCCCAAACAAACCTATAATTTCAGAGTGCAAAACCTAAATTTCTTTAGGGGAAGAAACTCTTGCAGGAACATGACAATAGGGTTACCTTAAGATAAGTACAGGGGGCCCTAAGCTGGCTTTGTTCAGCTCATAGGAGAAGTCAAGATGCAATAGGAGAAACCCTGGCTGCTTCAAGCAGTTTTGTGTTGGTCCAGACTGACCTGGTATGTCCACACAAGGGCTCAGTTTACTAAAGGAGGAATTCGCATGGTGGGCAAGCCTCCCTAGCTGCATCCCACATATCCTGGAATTGTTACTGGTTAATTAATAATGCCCTAGTAAATGCATCTCTGGAACCAATGTGGAGTCCTTTCTCTTCCTTCACCTTACAACTTGTGTTCCCAGTTTTGCTTGTTTCTTCTTAAGTATGAAATCCCACCTTTATTTTTATCTTACACCATTTCACTTGGTGCTTGTCAGTAACGGTGACATTTCCACTCTGTCCCCCTTGTCTAATAATCAGTTTTTATTTTTTGGTTTGTAGTCAGTAGTCATATTTTTACACACCTGTGTACATGCTGCTTTTATTTTACCATGAATACTTCAGTTTATGTCATGTGGGGAAATGCCATCTTTTTTTCTGTTACTTTGGCATGTGACATTCACTATTGCTGAATTAAAAATGTGTTTTTATAAGTTTACTTAGAGGTACTTTTTTCATTTCAGTAGAAAAGTACCTGTGCTTTAACACAACCTGTGCACAAACAGAATGCAGGTCTTGCACAAATGAAGCAAATACAAAAATAAAATGTATTTTCCATAAAGTTACAAAACTACATGCTGCATTTGTCACAATTTATTTGAATTATAGAAGAATCCAATATCTAGTTTTAGAATGTTTTTGCATCTATGTGTGCTTATCTATCATGATCATGTTAGTAAAAAAGTAATAAGATAAAATTTCTTTCAATCTTATATGTGAAAAGATTGATACTTCAGGTAGGAAAGGTATCATCGTTAAATAGTAGACCTTTTTGTCTTGATAGATTTGTTTTACACCACCTTTGAAAAGAAGGGAGGTTTCCTCCTGGAGTATAGAGGAAATATGCTGAAAGTCTGAACCAGTCATGAAGAAATTGTCAGGAAAGATGCTAAGCCATTAAAACTGAAGCATTTGTTGTCAAATGCAACTTTACTAAAATTAACACTGGCATACTGCAAATTTGGTCCATTTTTGGAAAAGCATTTTATTTTTATCTACTCCAGACTGCTGCTTTCAGAGTGTTTATTCTTGGTGCTGTTGCTTCACAAGTACTAATTGTGTGGTGGTGTCTGTCCATGACCCGTTGCACTGTGCATTGCCTGCGGTGTTTCCCTGTACGGTTTCTAACACACACAATCTCTCTTTCTCTTTTTCTCCCTCTTCCTTCTCTCCTGTTCTTACACTGTGCACTTGGTTCTCGTTTTGCCTTGTCAAATTCCTAACTTTTATAGAATCTCACCTCTGTCCTCGTTCAGCTTCAGCCAGTTCCATCAATTCCCCAGTCCCAGCTCCAAAAGTGCCGGTGCGCAGCCGTAGCATCGACAGGTTGAAGTCCTCTGTGTCTTCATCTGATGCAAGTTCACCTGATTCAACCCAGGTTTGTTGAAAACCCACAGGAATTAAATTTGTATTAATCTGGGAGGTTGGAACAGCTCAGGGTGGGATCCTCTTTCACCTCTTTGGGCTGCTTTCAGTAAGCATTAATGAATTGTACAATAAGATTTGCCTAAAAATTACAGAGTATTAAAATCAAATTGGAATTTTATGGTACTTGATCTCTCTTGTATCTTGAAGGCATATTGTTTACTGCTTATGGTTCCCAAAGTTTAATTTATGCAAAAATTAAACACAGATCAGGTCTGTGTTTTGGAGCATAAAGAGAATTCAAAGTGCCTGTTGTTGAACACTTGCTTGTTTGTTGGAATCACAACTTCTCTGTCTGCAATGTATTCTAGAGAGTCAGCAGTATTTTGTTTTTGTGTATCTTCTAGAAATCAGAGACAGAAAAACCATCCCCAGGTTCTGGTTTGAGGCGCCCTCCCTCACCATCTGTGTCTGCCCGTAGAAGATCCCCCTCTCCTGCTAATTTGGTGAAGCGTCCTCCATCCCCTTCTGCAGTCAGGTACGTGTTCAGGTTAAGCCCCTTCTGCAGTCAGGTATGTGTCAACACCTGTTATTCAGCACAAAATGAAGGCTTCTTCCTATCTCAAGACAGCTGAGCTGACTTTGGATGACCTATGCTGTCTATGCCTTCTTTGTACAGAAAAGACTCCATTTTGTCCAATTTCCCTTTCCCAAAGAAGGGATGCAGCTTTTATTTCAACCTTGGTTGTCCAGACAAAACACGCCCTAATTTTCTCTGCAGTCTGTGCATTAAAACCAGTAAAAGCCTGCAAGCTTTTGGATAAACTGATCCACCTGTTTTAACATAGGAAGTGTCTTGGATTGGAATCATGAGGTTCATCATAGATGTGGAATAAGTGGAGATTTGGGCTAGCAGTCCTGTTTTGTTGTTAGCTCCCAGCTAGCAAGGCTGGGTGCCCAAGGTGTCTTGGAATCCAGGTTTGAGTTTTATGGGGAAGGCACTAGTAATTTGTGGGTGGATTTATTTTTAAAAGTGAGGTATGTAATATAAACTAAACAAAGGAGACTGCTCTCCTCGGGTGCATGGTTGAGATTTTCACTGTTAGCTCTGAAAAATATTCTTTATTTCAACAGACAGAAGACTCGCCCACCTTCACCTGGTGTGTCAAAACAAAGGCCACCATCTCCTACTCCAGTCTCTAAACCAGCACCCATCCAGCGTCCATCTCTCACACCAGGTGTTATAAACATTACCAAAAAGAAAACCGAAGCAGAGAGCAAACCAAAGGATAAGAGCACAGAAGGAATAGGACAAGAGCAAGGTGCTTCCCCAGCCTTGGAGAGGGATGCAGGAGCAGCTAGCACAAAGACCAAAGAAGGTGGGTGTTTCTCAGTGTCTGACTCACTCCTGATTTTGTCCTCTCCAGTGTGTGCTAGGACTGGGGAAACAACTGGTTTGTGAGGCAGAGCACTGGAGGGTAGGATGCTTTAAGGCAGAAGTTGTTCATTGCTGATTATGGAATAATTTTACATGGTATGACTTTGGGATGTGAGTTTTCATGCAGTAGTTGGTTTATTTGACTTGGAGATTTAAGTCAGGAGCTTTCAATATTACTACTTGTACTGTAATTTTAAGAAAAGCAGAAATCCTCTTTGCCTTTTGGACTTCAGCTGCTGTAACTGAAGGATCTACTAGCTTAGGTTTATAAAGGTCTACACAAAGGTCTTTCAGTTCAGTTGGTAGTTCTTAAAATGCTCCTGTAGAGACCTTCTCAGAGGACAAAATCAGCTCCTGTTCATCCCAGGATGAGAGAGAGTTTTCACAATGCTTGAAGGCTACCTTGGCCTAAGTTCCAGTGAATGTCTAATCACTGCTACCTTGGGAAGAGTGATCAGTTCACAAGTCACACTGAGAAATTATCGTGGTAGATTAGGGAGAGTCACATACCAGATAAGCAATTAGTGTTCTAGTTCCCTTCATTGTGCCACATGAGCCCAGCCTCTGTCCCTCACTGGAAAAAACGCCAGTTGCCATCTCCAGCAGAATCTGGGAGAGCCTTCTGATGAGGTCTGGCAGGGAATTCACTGTGCAGAAGTGACCCTTGACAGGAAAAGGAAGGATCTTTAGAATGCAAATTACAGCCAGTGGGCAGTACTGGGGGTGAATCCCTCAGACACCAGGTAGGTGGGAACAATGTGCTTGCTGCACGTTACTGCATGTGCTGTTCCTGTGTGCTTCCCTGGGCTGCTGCTGTTCTCTGCCACTTCTGAGGCTCCTCCTGATACTGCTTCTGTTGGATGTGGAGAAGTGTTATTCAGCTGAAGAACTCATGGTGCAGCTCTCTGGGCATGTGTTCCTGTGGAAGGAAGCCTGGCTGTCAGAGGTGGATGTTTGTACGAGGTCGCACATCTGTCTTTGGTGTCACGTCCTTTGTCTTTGCAGTCAGAACATCCATCCCTTGATGTGCTGCCATACTATTGATAAATGTCCTGTGTGCCTCAGAACACCATCACTTCTGATCAATGTCATCAGTTGGTTGAAGCCTCCATAACAATGTGTCTTAGTCCTGTATATTCAGTTGTTCTGGAACGAGAACATCTGTCCATGTTGTTTGGATGCCTGATCTGTCTCCTCTCTACACTGACTTCTGAAACTGTATTAACCCAGTTTATCTGTTTCCTTTTTAGTTTATTTCTAATCTCAAAATAGTCATCTTTGTAGTGATTCCTACTGGGGCTGAGCAAAGCTCTTCTTCTTTGACACATAGAACAGAAGGAAATAGTGGGCAAGTTCTTGAAAATAAGAGATGATTTCTCTCTTTGAACGTTTTGGTGCACTGTAATACTGCTATGTGAGGCAGAATCTTTTTTCTTAAGAAGTTGCTTTCAGTTTACAAGGCAATTTTTGTTTTACACGTCTGTGTCAGCAGTTCACCCCATGGGTTGGTGCAATTCCCTGTCCCAGGCAGCTTCTGAAGTCAGAGCACACCAGTGAATGGCATGTGGCAAATCAGTCTGTAGGTCTTGTAAGTTTAGCCTAATTTCAGCTTTGTGCACTTGTATCTTCATCCCGTCTCTTCTCTTTCAAACTGAACTTGTTTGCCTGTTGCTGACAGCAATCAAGTTTTTGTCTTTGTTTTTTGTGTCTTCCTACTGCAATATACCATTCCGCAGTAAAACACTTTTTATTTTTCAGTGACTGGAGCAGTTGTCATTTCTGGCAGCAGCCTCTCGCAGCTTCTCAGAGAATTAAAAGGCTTGTTCAACTTAAAGCATAAGAAGTGCTCCTTCATGAGCTCTCCCCTTATGTGTGATGATAGGTAATAAACTATCATGAAGCCTCACATTTTGTATCTGGGTATTGAAGGCTTTGAAATATGAGTCCTAGATTAATTGGGAATTAATTACTTACCTTGACATCTGTTGGAATCTTCCCTCCATCCAGCTAGTATTACGTTTTGCACATGTTCAGAGATTGTTTCTCTTGCCTCTTTCTCTCTTTCCCTTTCCCTTGCAAAAAGATCCTTTGATTAAAAGACTGTTCTTACCAGTAATGACTAGAAGTACAAGGAAAAGGAAGATGAGTGTAAAAGACTGTTAGAATTTTCTTAAGGCATGTTAGCAGTCATGTTGAGAAGTCTCATGTCCTGCCCTGTGAAAACAGGCTGTACAGGGGTACATGTAGATGAAAACAGTATTGAAGTACCCATATGGAAATCATCAATAAAACTGCAGAAGTGAAATGTGGTGGGAAGGTCCCCAACCCTTTCTTCTTGTTTTTTTTCCCCCTGTTCTTTCCATATCTGCAGTGTTCTGAACTGTTGTGACTAATTTTCTTCTCTCAGTACCAGATACTGTGTTTAAGCTGTCATTATCATGCTGTAACTCTGTATCTTAACATCTAAAACCTTTAGGCTTCTTCCTGGACATTAGGTTGTCTTATTTAGGTTCTGTTTTGAGGAGGGGAAATAGGTTAAACCTGACATTAAATGTCAACTAGATTTGATACAACTGGAAGAAATTGCAAACGGACAACAAAAAATGGCCTGTGCTGTAAAAAGTGAGTAGTCTGAAGAGAAAGTGCACTCTTACGGCAGAGGAAGAGAGAGACATTTTGACTTCTTCATGGCTGTGCACTGGCAGTAAATGAAATCTAGTAAGTTACAGAATATGGGAAGAAAAGCATCTGCCTGTCTTGAATAGGCAGATCTGCTAATGGTTTTTATAAATGCAAAATGGCCTTTCTTGCTAAGGAGGAGGGACCCCTTTTGCCTGAGTTCAAATTTGGAGCAGTCATGGCTGATTTTTGTTAGTACCAACATGACTGCAACTTTTTCCCACATCAGAAGCAATGTGTTGTCTGGGGAGGTGGTGTTTTCTCAGCTTTGGATAGATCTAAGTGTTAGAACATTCTTTATGCCTGCACTACATCAGTGCTGAAATGCTTTCCCTAGGACTGCAAGAACAATTTTTATGCACAAAAGACAGCCATGATTCAGCTGCTGAGAGTTTGCTGTGTGTAATTATACCCTGCAGCTGCAGGTCATGATTACGTGTCCATGGGGCCTAAGCAGCTTTTCAGGTATTGAAAGTTCCTAATGATGACATTGTGTTTTGAATGATTTGTCTTCTGGTCAGGAGTAAAACAAGTGGTCAAATCTTGATGTCACAGTTCATTAAAATTACCTTGATTTCAAGGCTTTATAAATGTTAAGCAAACATATATGTCCTGATTTGTGAAATGTTCAGGAGAAAGGCAGGTTATGACTTAACATTGTGATACTGCTGCTCTGCTGACATCAAGAGCTGATTCTCTGAATATTCAAATGATGAGTTCTTAAATCACATTCAAACAGAAATATTTCTAGGGAATGGGAATAACTGATAGAAATCAGAGTTCTTTCAATATATATATTGAGAGCAGCTGGATAGCACAATGGTTCTGTTTTGACTTTTTTCCTGATGTTAATTTGTAATAGTGCCTCTGATGTTCAGACATCAGAACACCAGGCAGGTCGTGAAGAAACATAAACAGCAGGGGCTGCAAAGATCTATTTGCCTGGTGGTTGAAGTTGTTTTATCTCCATGTAAATTGGAAATTGATTTGTTGCTAATGTGTAGAAATATGGTGTTACTGAAGTCATTAGTATGTGCCTTCAGGGCCAGATAAAATGATGATTATTTGCACTCTAAGATACTCTATAAATATAAAGGCATGAATGTTAATGTTACGAAACAAGAAAAATAGAAGAATGATAATTTCTTCTTTAGGGTCCTGTGCATTCAGTTTTATTAGAAGGAAGTGAAAGATACTTCCTAAAGCAGGATTTTTTCCAGTTTTTTTTTCTCAGTGTTCAAACATTACAGAAATAAGGGTGTCTTACCAGAGACATGTTTTTAAATGCTGTGATAATTGGAGAGTATCTTTAAGTGTATCCTCTGGAATAGGGCTGGATCAGTGTTGAAATGAGCTGTTACTGTTTCAGTGTCAGATATTGTGGCTCTGCATCTTCAGGGCTCCCCTTTGGCTCTTGCAGGCCTGTTACAGATAAGGGTGCAATCACTGTGTGATGAGCACTGACTGGAAAAATAGTGAATCAGTTGGCCATAAGGTCTCATCTCACAGCAGTAACATCTTTCTTAATTTTAAGTTTCTAGGGCTTTCTAACTGTGAATTCTTTCCATCTTTGCAGAATCAGGTAGCAAAACAGTAGCAGGGACCACCACAGCTGAAGAAGCTGCTAAAATCTTGACAGAGAAGCGACGTCTGGCACGGGAGCAAAGAGAGCGTGAAGACCAAGAAAGAATTCAGAGACAAGAAGAAGAAAGGTAACAATTGAGGGGGAAGGAAGGGGTGCTTTGATTGGTGAGGTGTGGTTGGAAGGGACACTCCAGCTGTATATGTTTTCTGAGGTTTAATTTAGGCTCCTGCAAATGTTAATGCAGTTCCTGAAGCTGAGAGGCACTGGCACCAACCTGGGGCAGATTGCTGTATGCAGCATCAGTTTATATCTCAGTATATATGTAATGCACACTTCCTGTAAAATCACTTTTTATTTTACTGATGCTTTTTCCTTCCAGACACCAGTAGGGGTTTTGTTTCAAAACTAGAATGTGCTTTTTGCACCACTTGTGTTTGGTTTGCTTGTATTTGGTTTGAAGGAGTCAACCTCTCTGTATTAAACTTTCCTTTGATCGGTTTAGGCAGTGGTTTGATGGTACATTAAATCTCAATTTAGTGATATGAAATATCAATCAGGAATGTTGCAGGCAAGTAATTCAGTGTTAAATCAGTGTGCATTTGGTGCACTGCATAGAAGTTGTTCAAAATAAATGGCTAAGTTAGTGCTGACTAACTTTATTTCAGATCAGGGGTCACCTGTCTGCTTCTGTGAACACAGTGGAGCATCACATTTTGTCTGTTTCCTAGTTGTGGATGTGAAGCTGTCAGAAACTTGGATATAATCTGCTCTAGGTGTTTCATCGGAAATATGTCATCAGATCTGCTCTGTGTATCTGCAAGTGCTGGCAGTGTGCACCTTCAGTGTATCTCTGAATTCAGGCTATAGAAGAAACAGTCTTATAGGAAATCCCACTAAATTTATGTTTCTTAGTGATTATAAGCTTCATTCATGCCATGGTTGCAGATGGTTTTTATTAAATGGTCATTGCTTAATCCAGTTCTCAGTCAAACGTTCCATTATTGGAACAACCTGCCTCGACTTAAATCAGTAAAGAGCATTTACTCACAGATAATTTCTTTCAAGTTACTCTCATTTTCCCTTTGACAAGTCTGGATGGTGGCATTTGTAAATCCAGAAAGTGTCTTTATGCATTTATTTTTTGACTGTACTGCCTAGAACTTCCTAACTTTCCTGCTGTGTCTCTTGTGCATGCACGCTTTTGAAGAAATAAATACCCAGTAATCTGTACTTTGGAAACTCTAGAATCAGAGAAGAAGAAATGACCAGGAGAGCAACTGAGGAAAAAGCACGACGGGAGGAGGAGCTCCGGAAGCAGGAGGAGGAAAAGAGACTGGCTTATGAAGAGCAGCAAAGACAAGCTGAAGAGGAGAGGATCCGCCGGGAGCAGGAGGAGCAGGAAAAACTCGCAGAGCTTCAGCAGCAGGTCTGTGGCTCCAGTTGTGTTCCTGGAAGAAGTTGCTGCTGTGGTTTCAAGAGGGTTGTCTTTGATTTTTCTTTCACGGAATAGTTTTGACAAATCTCTGTCAGGCATGATGTGAGGCTGAGTTTGTGCTGTCTGAGGTGGATTGGAGGGTGTCTGTAGGTCCTTTACTTGCCTGATTTCTGTGGTTTTTTTTCCCCTAGCATTTAATAATTTAAGTGTTGGCAGAAGCAGCTGTATTGGAATATTTTTTTTAGCCATCAGGAATGCTCTTTTGCATATGTAAAATATTTGTATTGAGCCCACTTTGCCAGCAGACTGTTATGAGTTACAAGGAGATGGTCTCTCTGGAAAGTAATCTGATTTCCTCTGATTCCTCTCAAAGAAAGATTGGTAGTGTTTCCAAGTCTGCTTTTCCTGTTGCTAAATAGTCTTCCACAGCAAGTATCCATGTACCTTTGCAAAGGCATCCTTTGAACTGCAGGGAGCAGTTCTGCAGAAAGCAGGCTTTCCTTAAATTAGATTAATTCTGAAAACTAAATCAGTTTTACGTGGAAATTATTTGTGTTCCAAGAGCTGTATCCTATGAATGGCTTTGCCTTGTGTCTGTATATTTCTTTAAATGTTTGTTAACAACAGTTACTCAGAGTGTTTACTATGTTTCTGTCTTCTTTCCAGTTATACTGGAAAAGATTCTCCAGTTAGAAGGAATAGTAGATATTCAGCACGAAGTGTCTTGGTACCAATACCTGACTGCCAAGATTTTTAAGTTAGCCTTGACACATTTAGAATTTAATTGCTGTCTTTTTACTTTATAGATTGTCCTCTTTAACCAAATGTTCATCCCAAAGCATAGTCTGAACAGCAACATTCAGTAGCTCAGCAGCATTCAGAACATTTGCATTACCTCAATATAGTTGGTTTCGGTTTCTGAATGTCTTAGTAATATATATTTCATGTCAGTAACTGGGTAATTGACATTTTGTTGTAATGTGTGGTCATATTAAACAGTGATGTTCCTGTATGTGTTAAACCAGATTCTGTAACTGCTTTGCTTTTTACTGTTGGGAAGGAGTTATGCACTGGGTGCTCTCTTCTTTTTTGTTTTATTTTCAGAGAGAAGAAGCTGAAGCAAAAGCTCAAGAAGAGGCTGAAAGACAGCGACTGGAAAGAGAGAGGATTATGCAGCAAAATATGCAGGAAAGGCTTGAAAGAAAAAAGGTAGCCTGTTTTGAATTCTCAGCCTAAAATGAGCAAGCAAATGGTCTCAGATGCAATTAAATAGAAGTGTGTATTTTTGAAGACTGCCAGCTCTGGTTTGTGAAATTTAAAAGCAGTGATGAAAACAGTACACTCATGAAATATGAAAATATATTATGATTGATGAATTTTAACCAGAACGCTGAAATATAAAGCTCTGCATGTCATTGTAAATGTTCTCATGTTTTAACAGAGAATCGAAGAAATAATGAAAAGAACACGAAAATCGGATCAAAATGAATCCAAGGTACTTTTTCGTTTGGATCTGTATAATGACAGAATAGGACTTTCTGCCTTGTTATGCCTCTTTTATCCTTACACAAAATGGCTTCCACAGGAGTGCAAAGTTCTGCTGCACCAGAATAATTTCCAGTAGCTTGCCATTGCACACATTCTGCTGCTTTGCTTGCTGTGTGAAGAGTCTTTGTTACGTTTTTATAAACACAGTGTTACCTGGTGTTATCGCTTCCAGATCGGTTTTTAAACCACTGTTTTAACCAAACACTGGTTGGTAATGGACTTTTTTTTCTTAACTGTGTGCATTTTGCCACGACTGTTTTTTCCCAGAAAACTTAGATTTCTGGCATCATCTGTTTGCTTAAAGCAAGTCTTGGATTCTCTTTGGATTGCAGTAAACTGGATGTATTTTTGTTAATGCAGTGACCTAAGTTTTATGAAAAATTGTGCATATTGAGAAAGAATAGTTCTTCCTTGAATATTCAAATATTCAAGTCTTCCAATAGCTGAAAATCAATAAAAATTTTGCACACACCTTGGAGAAATGAGGGGAAAAGGAACTTAGGAATTAATAGGTAGGAGGGGGAAGTGGATCCCACAGGCTCTGGCTCAGCAGAGCACATGTTGCTCGGTGACCAGGTTGTCTGTGAGCCTTTGAACTCATGTGGCCTCACTTCTGGGCACAGAATGGTTTTGTGTGGGAGCTGTGACTGAATTTGTGAAACTGTGGAGGACATGGAGTTGTTCCAAGTAACACTGGGCAATTCAGTTGCAGAATGAAGGGAAGTCTGCCTCTGAGGTGATGGAGGGAGAGGATATTGAAGAGGAGGAAGAGTTGGGTCTTGAGAAGACTGATCAGCCAGGTAAGGAAGCTGAGTGAGTCAGACCTGGGTGGCAGTGATCTCAGTGATGTTTAAGCTCTCTTGAAAAGGTCAGTCCTAACAGTCCCAGAGATGCCAGGGGACTCCCTTCTTGAACAGACAATCAGTCAAAATCATTTGAGAGTGAAATGCAGGCAGCATGCTTTCATTTTACAAGTGGATTTTGAAAGATGAAAAACAAATTTCCTGTTGGTGTAGGCAGCTTGGTTATAAACAAATGAATCTATTGAAGCCGTGTGCCTTGGCTTTTGGCTAGGAAAGGTTATTTTGGCACTTGTATTTTATTAATTTAGAATAGCAATTCTGCTACTCAAGTTCTTTTCTCCCTTGTGTTTCATTTTTTTCTTCCCCCACAATGTTCAGGAAAGCTAAATGGTGTTGACTTGCTCCAGGAAGTCAAAGGGGAGGCGGAGGATTGTTTAGAGACTGCACAAAGCATGATCTCTGCAGAATCTGAGGCACAAGATGAATCAGAGTTGAAGGCCAGTGAAGTGTTCATGAATGGAAGTGACTTGAAAAGTGACGAAGGGTCTCTGTCTGTTACTGAGCTAAAGGATTCCAGGTGAGTCTGCTGTGCTCTGGGAGCACTTAGGTCACACACCAGAAAGCTCTTGTCTATGTTTTAAATTAATGCAGTACTGTCTGCAGAATCTTGCTGGCTTTGTGGTGTCTGTGTGCCTTTCTCCAGCCATGTGGTGTGTGCTGTCAGCTCACAGCCTCACACAGAGCAGTTAGGTCAGGATAATTGTTTGTTTAGATGGCACCATGTTAACAGTGCTGCCTGTGCTGAGAAGTGAGACACACAGCCAGCAACATGGCAGTGTTGATTATAAAAGCTGACATTGGCTTGAAACCTTTTTCATTCAAATGCCCTGCAGTTCTTCTCATTAACAGAACATTAAACAAGAGGGAGGAGAATAACACTGGAAAGGAAAAATAACGTGCAGAAAGCTCTAGAATGCTTTCAGTTGTGCTGAAACACCAGATACAATGCAGAAGCCTCTCTTAGTGAGGAATTTGGGTTTTTTACTATTTAATTTTTTTTTTATAACCTAAAGCATTTTCATCTACTACTGGAAAATTTGTCCTCTGATGCTTGTTCCATTTGCTCATCTAAATGCTAATGATTTAGAAATGACATTGTGAACACTTTTTTAAAGTGATGATAAATTAATTCCTCCAGTGATGGAATATAAAGACATTTCCGTGATTGTCCTAAGAATGAATGAAAATTGATCCAAAATTTGGGTTTAGCTTTTGAATCTCTTTTAAATATTACTGGTCTTCTGAGACTTAGTTTTGTGTTCAAAAAGTCTTAGCTGGAGGAAAAGAAAGGAAAAACGCACCGTACAAAAATCAAGAGTTTAAACTTATAGATCAAGGCTTTATACCTGTTATTATTTTATATCAAATTTCTAGAGCCAGAAACCTTACCTGAGAGCTGTTAGTGTAGTAAAAAGTGGGTCTATATTGCTGAGTTGTTCTTCCCCATGGGCTCTTGGAGAGGAGGTCCTGTGTGGCAGCTGGAGGTTGTCTGGGAATGCCCTGTGGGGTATTCAGTGCTTTGCAGAGCAGACAGACTGTTAAGTGTCTGCCCTGGAATCAGTGTTAAGGTTAAACATGTGGGAACTGCAATACAAGTACCCATTCTCTTTTTTTTGTAGCCATCCTGCAAAAGAAGTGGTTATCGATGACTCGGGGAAGTTGAGTGTTCATGAAGCTGATCATACAATTGGACTTACTCAGAATCTTAATGGCAAATCTGGTTCATGGACTTTTGAGGAGTTCATTGACGTTGGAGTACATTCCAAGTCAACCAAACTGAGCTTGGACAGCATCTCTGCTGGTAACTGTAATCAAAACTTGAATGATGCTGCTACAATACCTTCTAGTCCCAAATTGGCTTTTGAGGAAGATGGTGCAGTGAATTCATTGACCAAACCTATAGATGCTTCATCAGGTAATCCAAGCTGACTTCCCTGTCTGTCTCCTCCCCTGGCTAGGGAATTCACTTCCTTGCGTTTTGCTCTCCTTGCCTTAACTACAGCTTCTCATTTTCAAGGCACTTTTTCCAATGAGTAGACTGGAGGGAAGGCTCTTTCTTTAGTGCTTTTAACTTGAATTCTGTCAAAAGGAGTCACCCACCAACTGATGCCTTTTCAGGGACTTGCTAAGGCCCAACATTAAGGCTCTTCCAAAGACACAGCTGAGCCCTTGTGAAGTTCCAAACAGCGTTGAAGCTCATAGGTTGTAGTTTAAGGTTTTTCTAAGATATGTTAAATGGCACATGTTACTTTTGAAGATACAAAACAGTTTAAAAGGTGTCTGATGTAACTCTGCACACCAGACCTTTCCACTCGGAGGCATGTTCTGTTTTTGTTGCTGACCTGTGTGGTCTTAACAAGGTCTCCTCAGACTCTTAGCAGTGTATTAGCTGTCCTCTTTACTTACTGTAGGACAGTCTTTCACTTCACTGAGGCAAGTAACACCAACCTGAAATTCACAACAGATGGTTGTGTTACATTTTGGGAGGAGTAATAAAGCTGTATACACACTAAATACTCTGAATTTTCTGAAAGAGGCAGGGCTGCATCTCAAGCCACATGTACTTGAGAAGCCAAGCCCTGATGCAGTACAGTGCATAGTGTGTCAGAGAAGCTTCAGGAAGCCAGTTTATGTAAGACTGGACTTCTCTGGTGTTGGAGCCACACCCCAAAGGGCTGTTTTCACAGGAGATCTCTTTTCCATGGGATAAATGACTGTGTGATCAGTTGAAGTGAATGCTAGTGGATAAACAAGCCTTGCTATCCACATTTCCTTCCAGTGATGTGTAGCACTTTCTTTGATTAAAGTGTAGCACTTTTCTAGACTGAACTGTTTCCCGAGTCTCCTCTGTCACTCTGCGTCTTGTGAATTTTAGCTCCAGGGGCACACCGTGATGGAGGCTTCCCTTGAGGCCACAACAGACTGGGCCATGGGAATAGACAAATTTATTGTGGTTCTGCTGATCACTTTTTGTTGTGATCAGACTCACTAACTTTTTAGTGAGAAGTGTGGCCTTTTAATTTTGAACTTGAAAATTTTTAGACATAATACGGTTTAAGAATTCTGTACATAACTTTGAAAACTAATATAAAAAGAAAGAAAACCTACTGTGCTGGTTTTAGACTGTAAGTGACCAAGTTGTTCTGTGCTCACTCCTGGATATAGACTGACAGTAATGATGGATGCATGTGGCATACCTACAGTTATGATGGTTAAATGTTTTCTTTTCTTTGCTCTTTGGACAGAACTGTGAACACTAGAGACCTGGAAATAATCTGATTGCACTTCAGTAATCCAGTGTTTTCTCAAGTACCGAAGGCCTTGTTTTGAAAAGCTGCTTGTTTACCTTTATCCATCTTCAAGTTTGCAAAAAACACCAGGGGAGGGATGACAAACTTCTAATTTGCACCTTGAAACATTTCAGGGAAACTGTTGTGCTAATGTTCTTTTTTCGTTCATTTAGCTAATTGTTAGATAAGGTTTCCTAGTTCAAATATTCCTTGTTTCCCCTTTGCAGACTTTACAGTAACCTGATTGAGTCTTTTTTTAATTTTATTTTCATATCAGTATCATGTAGAGCATGCCACTGGAGGCTCCCCACTAAGATGCAGACTTTGCATATTTCTAAAATGATCTTGATGAAATAAAAGACTCACTCAGTGTATGTTAAAGCTGAACTTCCTTTTTAATGTCTATAAAAATGTTGTTTCTTGTTGGTTCGTGTGCTATTTAAAAATGCAAAATTGAGTATCTTCAATTTTGAATGGAGAAGAATAATTCCTTATTATCTAATATGGCAATATTGGCAGTTTCAAAATGCAAGTGTTGTACCATCACTAATATGTTTTAATCTATTGGCAAACATCAAAACAATTTTCAGCATGTGCTCTAATATACAAAAATGTTGAGTCCCTAGATTTGTCTGTTGGTGCAGTTTAAGGTGTCAGGCTTTTAAAAAATGTTTTCATTTTGAACTCCTTATTTATCTACATTTATGGAAGTATTATTTTATTGTGTACATAACAGTATTAGACCATTGAAGTCGTGTTTTGTTCATGTTAATTATTCCAAGTGTTCCAGTTCCAGCTCTATAACAGTGGCTGCAAGCTGCATATATATTTCCCTTCCCCTAAAGCCTGCATTAAATAATCTATTTAACCTGAACTTGCCTGCTTTTTTCAGCATGAAGAGATTAACGAGGCATCTTTGGAAAATTGCTACTAAAAGTAATAATGCAGCCTTGTTCTGATGTCTCCTGTTAACAGATAGACTGGATAGGTGATTTCTTTAAAGAGTAGCTGTCTCAAAACCTGCTACAACCCATTGGCTGATCCCTCAATTCCAGTGATGCATCCAAGCAGCAGCTGTGTTTGCAGTGGGTTTGCTGGAACTACACCTGTTCTTTCCTCAACACCTCAGTTGCAACAGGAGCCCTCAGCCTTCTCCCTCTTGCTGTTCAGAAATACTGTAGAACTGTTTTAGACTTTAGAGCAGTGCCTTAGGTAAAAGGAGAACTGTATTTTTGTATGATAGCTGTTTGTTCTGGCAGAGACAATCATTCTAACAAAGATGCCGATATTTTTTCTGTGCTGAGATTTGTTGGATGGTCTGATCCAGCCCTGTGTAAATACGTGCACACAGTTAAATAAACTTTGCAGTTGAACAATGCTTTATTTCTGTAATGTTAAATGTGACCTTACTAGGCCCCTCCACCCCTTCCCATGCTGACCTGCCTTGGGAAACACTCCGGTGCTGCTCTAACTGCTCCAGCTGCAAATTCCCAAACTAGCAGCCTCTGGCAGTTGCATCTGTGTGGTTGAGAGAGGGATTTGCACTAACACCTTCAGCCCTTGCTGTGTTTGTCTGTGCTGATGGCATGTTCTGAACTGAGGAATTCTTTAACATGCTTTGCCCTGCCAGCCTTTGCCTTTCCCCTGCAGCAGCAGCAGCATCTCTGTGTTGCGAAGGTGAGTCCAGCAGTGGAGCAGTGACCACCAAGATACTGCCTTTTCATTTTCTTGTAAGTTTGTGTATCAATAATTGAAAGGGAATGGCTGGAGCAGATCCAGTTGATAAAGTATTTCACTGCTGTGGGGGAAAAAATCTCCTTAAACCAGCATTCAGGTTGCTGAAGTGTGGTAGATCTGTGCATGAACAGTGGCTGTACATATGCTCTACAAAGGGCTTTTTCACACAGGCTGTTTTTGGCAGATGGTCCAGTGTCAGTTATATATTAAAAAAAATTAATTAGTTTATGGAAATTGTTGCTTTGGTCCTCAGATATTCAAGGGTGCAATGACAGCACAGCTGACTCTTACTTTGCCAGTATCAATGTAGTACACTTGGTTTCAGTAGCTCAGCCCTAAGACATGTCAATCATGTAAAATGGCAAAATGAAAAAGAAAAGTAATTTCCAGACTATAGATTCCAAGCAGGCACTAGTCTCACTTTTATTCAGTCACTAAACATACACTGACATGATAGGAGAGCTAGCCTTGTCTGAGCTATTTTTAAGGCACTTGTAAATGCATGTGCGTGTTGTAGGTGAAAGATTTACTACTTGTTAATGGATTAATAATTGTACGTAGACAGCCTTGTTTGAACAATGATATAAAAAAAGCTGATGAGGAAAACTTGCAGGCAAACCATGCGGAAATCAAGACTAAAACAAGTTTATGGAAACTTAACTAAGCTAAATGTCACTGCCAAAACATTGTTATCTGTAAGATGAAGCCATTCCATACATGTGTTGCAATGTGATGTTGTTGAGTAAGCTAAAGTATTTATTACTTATTAATGGTGTGGTGTTTGTTGTGTATCTGTACTTGTAGAAGCATAATAATGGATCCCTCCGATCCCAGGTGCAATCTTTGCATCTCTGTCTCAGAGGTGCATGCCTTGTCAAACTCACTTCAATTAAGTGCCAAGCTTAATCATATACCAGATAAGTTTAAAATTAGGTTTGTTTTAGTTTAAGCCACACACAGATGATGCAGTGTGTGGATCTCTAAATCTAACAGCATTTCAAGCCTTTTATACTAGGAGTTACTTGGGAACAAGGTTAGATTTTTGCAAGGCTACATGCTTTTGTAATGCAGGAGCTTCAAAAGTCAAACCCAGTATATTGTGGCTAATTTAGTTCTTACACTAAAATGGAAAAAGTTAAAATTCTCAACATGCAAAAACCTGCTCTTTTACCAGGACTGTTTGGGAAAGCAGGGCTTTAAAATCCATCTTACATCTGCTCATTTACAGTCGTTTGGGACACTCAGCACAATAAATTTTTCCATTATGGCAAACAAAGCGCTTGTTGGCCAGACCACGGGCACACTTTGTGCACTTGAAACAGTAATCATGCCAGGATTCATCTTCATAGTTAACCACACTGGTTCCTCTTCCAAATCCTGCTAGGAGAGAACACAATTATAGGACGGCGATAGTAGCTTTGCCTTGGCTGGGTTATCCCACCAAACAGCACAGCCTGTTCCTGCTGCCCCCCAGGGCATCCCTAGGCTTGCAGGCCACAGGGGGGGCCTGAAACACCAGTGTGGCAACTGACATTGTTTTGTTGCATCTTCTGATGTTTCTTGAAGAAGAAACACGAGCATAAGGCTTGCATGGCTTGTCGCTGCAGTGAACTTGTTCCTTGGGCTCCTTTCTCCAGCCAACAGTCAAGGAGATGTGGAGCAAGGACAGGTTGGGCTAAACATTTCTGGGCTCAGATCCCTGCTCTAAAATGCAGGATGGAATGTGAGTGTCATGGGACTGGCAGGACAGTGCCCACATTTCAGGGCTGAGCTCTGTAACCCAGCAAGTTTTAAGTGTAAAATACATCAGAAGAGGTAAAAATGTCCCTTTGGAACAATAAAACATTTTAGACTTAAGGGTCCCAAACTAAGATTTGGGTAGGAACAGTTCTGGTTGGGGGAGTTCTGAAGAAGGTGAATTTGAGACATGCAGAGGCTGAAGAGCTCAGTTATTAACTCAGCCTCCATCCAGCACAAGCACGTGGCTGAGAGTCAGATCACATGTAAAATGCTGGGATTGGGCTTGGGTTACCAGACCTGCTTCTGATGTTACCGGTCCCTGGGCTCCCTGTCTGTGGGGGATCACTGTCCTGACCTTCAGCACCCACTGCCCTCGAGCTGCTTTTAACCCAACATACCTGTAATAGGATTCTTGCATCCAGCACACTTCTTGGCAACACACTCCTTGTAGCATTCAACACAGTAAAACTGATCCTCCACAGCTGTGAAGCGCTTCCCACCCAGTTGCTTCTTGCAGTTGGAGCAAATGAAACACTCGGAATGCCAAGGCTGTTCCTGGTAAGTGAGGCCTCCAGAAGTGATAGGCTGGGAGAGAAAGAGCAGAGGTGTGGTTTAGAATCAACAGGGGAGAAGAGAAGTGACACAGGCATGGGGTGTAGGGTAGGAAAGCTTTGTCATGGAGAGGATCTTTCCAAAGTTTGCATCAAAATTGAACTGCACAGTGCACTTGAGTCCCTCTAACCTGAAATCCCACACACCTGGCACTTTCATAATGCTTTCTTTTACCTGCAGTAACTGAAATTCCACACTAATCAATTGCAGAAGTTGTAAAACAGCTACTGTTTCATTTGTTGAATATTCAGTACCACTACAGAGCTTAAACTATCCCCAAGGCAAGTGCAAGACTGGTATCAGTTGGTTTCTGGAGTGATGCCATCAGCTAACCCAACCACCCCTGCCCAGATCTGTAATGCACAGGAACCATCAGCTCTCCCATCATTCCACCAGCTGCTGCCACCAGTATCTCAGGGGAAGAACATCAGCATTAGAACAGCTTCAGCGTGGTCTGCCTGCTGGTTCACCCTCCCAGCTCCCTGAAGGCACAGAGGGCTGGTTCTGGCAGCTGCCTCTGCAGAGGGGAAGGACTTACGTTCTTGCACTTAGCACAGGTCTTGGCAAACTTGTGCTCGTGGCAGGAGACACAGTAGAATTCATCACCCTTGGGGAAGAAGCTCCCAGATCCAATCACTTGCTTGCACTGGCTGCAGGTGAAGCAGTCCTTGTGCCAGACCATCTTCTTGTACTCAACATTTTGGTCTCCTACAACAGATAAAAATAACTTGTCCTGTGAGATGTCAGGCCTGTGGCAAACCCTTCCCCCTGTGCAGTGTAACCTCTGTGGGCAAGACCTGTCCATACCTTTGCCCAAGATTCCACTGATGCAGACAAGGGTAATTTCTGAGCTACTAATTTCTGTATCTGATTTTAGCCAGGGCCTGCCAGATTTTCTTAAAATAGTTATCAGATCAACTGCCTGAGCCCTTTAGGACCTTGATTTACCAAGCAAGAAATGGTTTACAAGAAACCAAGAAATGGTTTACAACTGACATAAGGGTTAATTAGCCAAATGAGGGTTAACTGTGAAGCAGCCATTCAACACTTGAATAAGACAGACAGGTGAGAGCAACAGTCAAAATTTACTATTCTGAGGTCCTCCAGCTTTCCTCTGCGATGCCCAAACCCCTGACTGCAGCTTCCACAGCCTGATAAACCACCCTGGTTATGCTCTAGAGCAGAAAGCGGCCCTCAGACCCCTCACTGGCACAATACCTGCAATAATGGGCTTGAAGCACCCCTTACACCTGGGTGCATCCTCAGCAGCAGTGCAGTTGCTGCACCAAACCTTGTTGTTCTCCCTCAGCATGAAGGGCTCGTTGACCAGGGACGTGTAGCACTTGAAGCAGCGGAAGCAGTTGTCATGCCAGTAGCGGTTCTTGAAGTGCAGCTCCTGGAATGGACAGAAAGGAAGAGGGAAGGAGTGAGAAGCTTTTCTCTCCCCCTGAGCAGCCCTAAAGCCAAGCTCCTGTCTCACCAGCCTGGGCAGCAAAGGATGCATTTGTTGTTCCTAAGTTTGTCTGATTGAGTGGGTAGGGCTACAGCTCCTCTTCAAGCACTTAAGGGAAGGACATTTAACCAAACTCACTGACACAATCACGTTCACTTTGGACTTTCAGGAGG
This sequence comes from Trochalopteron elliotii, assembly GCA_024734555.1. NCBI lineage: Eukaryota > Metazoa > Chordata > Aves > Passeriformes > Leiothrichidae > Trochalopteron > Trochalopteron elliotii. The sequence continues at coordinate 647,542 of JANPWX010019659.1, forward strand.
GCAGAAGATGCTTCAAACCAACAGCTTGGAGATTTGAAGTTCTGCAGGTGTGGGCTTCTTGGGTTCTTACAGTCCCTCTAGTTCAGGTGTACATTATTATCGCCATAAACAGTTATCTGGCCTTGAAGGTAATATGCTAATGACTTCAGTAATATCATATTTCTATACATAAGCAACAAGCCAATTTCCAGTTTTCACTGAGATCAAAACAGTTTCAGCCACCAGGCTTGCAGATATTTGCAGGTCCTGCAGTTTGTGTTTGTGTCCTGCCTGGTGTTAGGGTGTCTGAACATCAGAGATACTATTATAAATAAAATATAAGGGGAAAAATATAAGGGGAAAAAACCAAAACAGCAGAACCATCCAACTGCTCTGAAAATAAATAAATAAATAAATAAATAAATAAATAAACAAACAAATAAATACTTTTTAAACCCAACCAAATAAAAAAACCCTTTTGATTTCTATAATGAAGATAGAAATCTGACAACAGCATCTGACAAACTGACAAAAATCAGACCTCAGTGCTTTGCCCAGAAGATGAATTTTGTAGGCCCTATGTAGGCTGGCTCCCTGCAGTTCTCTCTCCAGGGCAATTCAGCATTTGCAGCAGTTCATGTGGCTGAATCTAGACCCTGAAAGGAGATCCTGTGCCAAAACAGCCCACCATGAGCATCCCTGTGCACACCCCAGCACTGCTCTTTCGTCTGATGAGCACACGGCTGGCAGCCAGAGGACTCCCAAAGAACTGCTCTACCTCAGAGCCAGAGCAAACAGGAGGGTGATCAGCGTCTGCCTCTCCTCCTCACCCCCTGGAATGCTCAGCACTGACCTTGGAGTCGGCCCCGATGGGTTTCTTGCACTCGGTGCAGGTGTTGGCGCAGAACTTCTCAAAGCACTTGACGCAGCAGTGCCGCCCCTCCTTCTGCACGTACTTCTTGCCGTGCAGCGGGTCGCGGCAGTAGTGGCAGTCAAAGCGCTCCGACATCGTGCCCACGGTGTAGCTGCTGCCAGGCCCTGCAAGAGCACAGCGGCTGAGAGGGCAGCACTGAGGCCCCGGGAGCTGCTCCAGCTTCCTGGGGCTGTGCGGATCAGTAGGAGGGACACGGCTCGGGAATGAGCGTGTGGTGGTGTTACCACACTCCTCCAGGGCTCCTGGATAGAGAAAGCAGCTCCAATCGAGGAGAGCAGAGTCTCAAACCAGACTTTTCCCCATCCTCTTGTTAAGTGGAAGGATGCTAACCTGGTTTATTTATGTACTGCACATCGAGCAAGGGTAATGACATCTAATCACTCCCTGGGTGTCCCTTAGTCCATTACCGCAACCCTCGGTGAGGTCCTGGCTGAGGCACCGCAAAAATCACCAACAAACATGAGCAGAGTGGAATTGTTTCCATGTTTCCACCCTGAACATGCAGCCAGCTGCAGCCCTCCAAGGCCTTTTGTGCTGGATAGTTGTGCGGCTTCCAGCTGTCCCTTTTCACCAGGCTTTCACATATAAAATCATAAGGAAAAAAACAATCTGCCTCCATGGAGAGATAATTTTCAGTTCACACCATCAAGGCTCTGCCAAGGTCTGATGTTCCACCGTGGCCAGGGAGCTGTCAATGGGTGTGGGGAATCTGGACTGGAGGATTTTCCACTTTGGCTTACATTTTCTCCCCAAGAACCCATCCCTTCCTGCACTCCCCATCTCCTGCTAATGACTCCTTCCATTCCACACACCCTTCCTCAGCAGAGGCCACCAGCACTCTTGCAAGGGGGCTACAAGGGCTCCATCAGGATTCAGAGAATCCTGGACTGGTTGGTGTTTGAAGGAACCTTAAAGATGACCTTGTTCCAAACCCCCTGCTACGGACAGGGGTGCCAGCCACTGCATCAAGTTGCTTAAAGCCCTATCCAGCCTGGCCTGAAGCACTTCCAGGGAGGGAACATAAGAGTTACAGAAGACTGTGGAGTCCCACAGAGAGAGGCAGCTCCATCCCTGCCACTTGTGTCCCCAGAGCCTCAGCACTGCACCCATTTCCCTGCACCACCAACACACAGGGACACAGCCCTGAATTTTCTGCACCATCACCAGCTGGATGGGAAATGTGGCTGTGGTCTGGCAACAGGCACTGCCAAGAGGAAATGTCCTTTCTTCCTGACAGAGCAGCAGCATCAGCACAGAACAAGGAAGGGCGAGGACAGATGTACAAATTGCTGCTGCCTCCATCACGTGGCCTCACCTTGGAACACCCCATCCAGCCCTGGGGGCTACCTTGAAGCCTGCTGCTCACAGAGCTCAGTGGCACAACAGTGCTTATTCCAGCAGCGCTGCTCCAAGCCCAGCACAATGCTCCTTTATAAACCAAACCAGTAGGGGTTTTGGGGTGCAGAGAGGGTGTGTCACTCGTGGCTGTGCCCCCACAACAAAGCAGTATCAGTGGGAACAGCCCTGTTGGGCTTGCCCTTGGCTGCAGGATGCTCTTAGTCTGCCCTGTTATGGCCTAAGAGCCTGTTCACAGGAGCAGAGTGAGCATTTGTCCACCCCAGTAATTCCAGATTTACCATCAGTTCCAGGGCCCAACCTCACCAGACCACTGCAGCACAACAGGAACGGCCCAACGCTGCTGGGTACAACGCCAGAAGAGGCTGTTCATGAACATTTTGCCATGATAGTAGAACATCTGCCTCATCTGAGCCCAGGAAGAGTGGGACTCACGCTGTTACCTTGCAAGTTTTAAAATCCAGAAGACATCACAGTCTCTCCTCTTTGTCACCCTCTCAGTTACACAGGGCCAGAACAAGTTGAAGGATTTCAGAAAGCAGGACAGAGAGCCCTAAAGAAAAGTATCACAGGGGGAGGCTGCAGCAGAGGTGGAGTCTCTGTTCACACCCTATTCATTCCCCTAAAATTGACAGAGGCAGGCTGAAGGCTGAGCTGGTAGGAATTGTATTTTTTGGGGGGACCAAGGTCTGGAAATATTCCCTTGGCAAGGCCAGGGGATGCCATGTCCTGCTGACAACTACACCAAGAGCTTGGAGGTACCTGTTCAAACAAATGAAACAGATAAGCAGCTGGGAAACATGGAAACTATGTGAGCGACCACCAGCTCTGCAGGGTTCTAGCAAGCAGGTGGATTTTATTTGGAAGAAGTACAATTGCAGAGTCCAGGGCAAATGGTATTGAAAAGTCCCTGATCTCAGGTTTAGGGTTGCTTTCAACCTGAACACATAATCTTGAAAGTATGGCTCAGGCAGGAACATAACCCCGTGTTCCCATGTAACACATCACGTGCTAATGTGAGACACATTTATCACAGCAGCTCTGGAGTTCCACAGGCAAATTAACACTGGGCCTGGCAGCCCCCAGACTGGGCTGTGCAAGACCAGAAAGTCCCTCTCATGCACAGGCAGGGGTGCGAATTTGCTTCCAGCTTTTCCAGCAGCTTTCTGCCCTCAGCGCTATCATTCCTGAATTCCTGATCTGGAGCCAGGAAAGGCACCTCTGTCCCTTTGCCTGCAGTGAAGATGCAGTGGTTGCATTGCCCTTGCAAATGTTCTGGCTGCTCGTGAGCTCTGCTCACCTGTGCCATGTCTGGAGCCCACAGCAGCCAGACCATCTCCCACCACCCTCACACAGGAGCAGGACCAGCCCACCCAGGGTATGGTGCCCAAGAGCCCTGAAAGCCACCAGTGTGTGGCAGAGTGGAGCCCCAGGCCAGCAGCAGCTGTGCTGGGACCACCAGATTATTTTCCCCAAATGGAGCAAACATCTGTGAACACTTCTGAGCTCAGGTTCATTTAGTATCCTACAGCTGGTCCTCTCAGCAGTCCTGTCCCCTCTCATGGAAGGTAAATAGAGCAGATATCTCTTGTGCTCTGTATAAAAGTAAATGTATTTCTGAAGCCTGCTTGGCAGCAGGTCATGGGTTTGGAGTTGTTTATCTCCTTAATAACCTGTTCACCCTACAGCTGCACCAGGTCCCCACAGCATAACTTTCCAGAGCTTCCAGGTATATTAACCCTGGCCTGTCTTTGCTGTCTGAAAAGTAGGCAAGTTATGAAACAAAGGGTACACTGGGTATGTGGAAGAATCATTACTTCCTCGGGGTCTTTATTTAGTGCCCTCATCATCACTTCCCATATGAGCAGTGGCAGCAGCTGCTGACGACAGGGCAGGGATTCACACCAGGGGTACAACACTGCTACAGCAACACCAAAGCAGGGAAAGCATTCACCAAACTACCAGAACACTGAATAAAACCCAGAGCACTGAACCTCTGTGCTTCTTTTCACACTGCTGGGCTTAAAATGAGAGCAGTACATGCAGGTGTTTTAGCTTGGAAGTCACTTGGACACAAGTTTCTGTGGCTGTACCTTTACACCAGACTATGGAATCTCTGAGGTGACATCCTGGTCAAGTGTCTCTTGTTTAGCCCCAGGAGAATCACCTACCCTGAGGACATGCACTCATCCAAACCCCTTGTCAGCTTGACACTGAGGCCACAGGATGGGATTCAGAAAGCAGAGGAAAAATATGGACAGTCTGGAATTATTCCCTCTCCCTGGCATGTACAGAGGATTGTTCTGCTGGAGAAAAGCAGGTGAAAAGAGTGAGCACAGGCAGCTGGGGAGAGGGGTAAATGCAGAATGTGCCCATCCTTAAATAGCGTAGAGGACCCTCAATAAGAGATGAAGAAAAATACAGCTATACTTCCAGAAAGTAATCTTGCTCTAAGCAAGGGGTCCCTGTCCCACCAGCCCTTGGCAGGGTGTTCTCTAAATGTAGCTCCCTGATGGATTTGGCTACAGCTGGAGGGCAGAAGGCCAGGCCAGTGGCCTTCTCAGATATCAAGGGATTTGGCACAAAGACCCACTGGAATACAACCCTAACATTTACCTGACCACAGAGGTGCCAGTTAACCACTTGTCCCCTGAAAGCATCTTCTACTTTACAAAAACAGTCCTTGGACAGCTACACCTTCCATCCTTCAGAGATCCCAAACACTTGGGGCCCAGGGGCTTCCACACACCTCAAGTGGCACCAACACCAAGCAGTCATAGGGCTGACTGAGGGTCAGGGCCACATCTGCACCCTGCAGCATGGCCAGTTCTGGGATGGAAAGGGTACAGACCTAAGAAGTGCCATCCCACAAAAGTTGCTGCACCCACACAACCCCTCTCTCCCACTGGGCTCCTGCCATCACTCTGGGCTGGTTCATCCCAGTCCAGCCAAAAACCCGAAGTAGCATTTGGGTTTTTGGCTGAACTGGTTTGCAGTTCAGCCAAGCAGTGGTTTGCACAATAAATGGAACCAAAGCATTGGGGAGAGGGAGCTGAAGCATAGCTGATAAGCAAAGCACTTAGCACAGGCTATGTGTTAATGTCTCTGGGGAATATGTTTAAATGTGATAAACCACCAAGGAAGCACTTGAAATGTAGTCTCTAAACACAACCAGAGACACTGTGCTTACAATTTACAGATTATTCTGCCACTTAAGAAAGAAGATGAGGTTGGAGTTATTAACTCTCTGCCCTACACACAGTTGCACATGGAAGAAAAAGAGCAATTGCTTTTTGACTCTCCTTTAGTTTTATTTTTTCTCAGCAGACTGAGTACACAGCCCCACTCTGCCAAGCACTGGCTACACCTGCCTGTTTCAGATCACTCCTGGCAGCCCTGGTCTGTCACCTGAGTTACTATTCTCAGCATTCCTCTATGCAGTGTCGCATGGTTTGCTATAAATATCTGGGAAACCCTTAAAAGAAGGGTCCTGTTAATCCCAAATGCAAAGCGACACTCAGGACTGCACTGGCACAATGCCCTGGGCAACAAACATTTGCAAAGCCCGAGAAAAGAAAGAAAAGAAATCTCTTGTAGGTCATCTTTGCTGGGAGGGCTGAAAATACCAGAGCCGTGCTCTCCCATTGCCAGGCTGGGGCACGTGCGAACCTCATACTCTGTAATTCAAAAATCAATCTGTTGATAAAATGAAAGCTTCTTTGTTTAGACCAAGAACAGTTCCAAGTTCCTCAGGTGGTTGCCAAATACATTCCCTACGGTCCTATTGCCACCATGTCTGAGTACATCCCAGTCATTACTAAATCTTCACAGTTCCCCAGGGAAGTAGGGACATGCTATTTATTAAAAATCACTGGCCCAGCCCCACAAACACTTTCCCCAGGGATTGCTTTGGGACTCAGTGCAGAGCCCAGAGAAGGCTAACAAGGCACCACTGCCTCGAATTTAGGGAGAGTTTAAGCAACAAAGTCCAAACCTTTCAAAACTAAACAAATCCTGTTCAGTAAGTAACTCAGTAACTTCATTAAGTTTTGTCCTTTGAGACTGCCCTATTATGTTCCCAGCTAAACACTGATCTGCCCCACCTCTGCAGCTGGATGCCCTTCTCACACCCAGGTGCTCCCAGGTGCCAAAATGAGATTTCCTCCAGCTCTGGAGGATTCAGCCCCACCCTGAGCAGGCACTGTGATCCCCCCACAGCTGCCCTGGGGCTCCCAGTGGTCTGCAGGACCAGACACTGTGCTGTGGCTGTTTGGCAGCAGCAGTCCAACCTCAGCATCTGCTCAGAACACCTTGCAGCATTTTATATTACAGCACAGCATCAAGTCTGTGAGTTCTTGCCCCAGGGGACATCCCCTGAGGAAGATAAGAAAGAAAAAATGATATAGCTGGGAGTATAACGGCAGGATACTACAGCATTGGTCAGTCTTGTGGGCTGAAGTTAAACAACTTCTTGTATCAAATGATATCACAGAAGTCAGGTTTTACTCACAGTGGTGCATAACATGTATGTGCATCCCACAAGCAAATCCTGAGCAGTTACGTGCTGTGCAAGCAGCCCCACGTGTGTGCCTTGTCCTGGGAACTGAGCAGGAAGCTGAGCAGCAAACTGTGCCCTTTCTCCCCAGTTTTGAGGAGGCTCTCTGCTCCCAAGAGCACCCCTGGCTCCTGGTGTGCAGCAGCTCAGTTTGATGGCCACAAGAGCTGTGCCCTGTGCTGACACCCTCTCCCCAGGCACATGCACCCCCATGGCTGTGTCTCACCAAGAGATGCAATGGCATTCCCACTGTACTGTGGTGTAGGGCTGTGAGTGAGCCCTGGATATGCACAAGAACAGCTCCTAAGAGGCTTTCAAAATCCCAAAGAGCTTCTGATTGTCTTCAGCTGCTGAGCTAGAGGAATGAGTCAGGATGGGAAGACACCACAGAGCTGCATGCCATGGAGACATGTAAAATGTGATCTCAAGATTCCTGTTGGTGTTAATGGAAAAATTAATATTTTCTTGTCACTGGTAAGGGTCAGCCCATCTGAACTAAAAGACAGAGAAGAGGGACTAACCACGAACTTCCCACCAGAGCAGAGCAAACATTCTGGGTTCACACACTGGTCTCCCCTCTGCTCTGGGTTTCTCTTCTCACTGCAATAAACTTGCAGCAAGGAGGAGCATTGTCCCTCATTTTCACCAAGTCTTGCTGAAATAGCTGCTGAGCCCCAGCCTTCCCACAGCAGCAGATACAAAAACATTTACCATTCAATGCATTTTACAAAATAAACAAGGCCACCACCACCACTCTACTCCAGCACCAGTCTCCCACACAGGTTATCAGCCCCTTTGCCATCAGGAGTCACAGCTGCAGATCACTGAGGTTTTAGTCTGCATTCAAAGTTATTTCTCTGGTACAGGAGCCTTTTAGCAAAACCTTCCTCCCCATTTACCAGGCGTGCTCCCACAACACCTGGCAGCACATCCACTTTACCTGTGTGCCTGTGGAAAGCCATGGTCAGCAGCCCAAAGTCACCAGCAGCCCCTCAGGTAATGGAGCTCACAGTCTCTAGGCTGATAAGGAGCTGCCCCATTTGATAACATACATTTAAACGGAGGCTATTAATATGGACAGGGCTCCTACCAGATGTCCACTCCCCTCCCCAGAGATCACAACCCTAATCCCCCTTGGAAATTCTTACCATTTTAGGTGATCTGAGGGAGAAGAATAGGATCCTGAGACCTCTAGGTCTCTGCAGGCAACAGTCAAATACCTGCCCAGCTACTCAGCACCCAAATTAGTCCCAAAGGCAAAATGAACTCATGAACTTGACCCCATGCTGGTACTATTTGGCCTTGGCTTTAGAGTGAGATTGTGTCTCGTAACAGTCCTAAGCTAAATTACAGACCCAACATTAATGCTGCTCTGCCATGGCCAAAGGGAAGGGGTGGATCAGAGCCCTGTGGGGACCAGGGGGCTGCACCCCCAGCAGCCAGCAAGGGACTGCCTTCTGGTCCAGAAAAGATGTGGCTGTACCCCAGGGGACTCAGCTGACAGCCCACAGAAGTACCAACACATGCATTCATGAGTGGGTTGGATTTGCTCTCAACATGGAAGTCATGCTGGAGTTTCGGTCCCAGTAAAACTGCCATTCCTGCTCCTTCCCCAGCTTTTTCCTTAAGGAAGCTTACAGCACTAACTCCTCAAAGGGAGAAAATCCCTGAAGAGCAGCACCTAGAAAGATGGGTGTCATGGTAGGGGGCTTCTCTAGCATCTAGCGTGGCTTTAGAGGCACTGGCTCATGCCTCTGTCCTCTTGACTCAGGTGTCCACAAAGCTCTCAGGAAGATCCCAGCTCCGTGGCTCCAGCCAACCTGTTTCCACCCAAGCCACAGCAGGAGGAGAGGGAGCTCTGGCTCGGGGTGACTCCTGTGGGGACCCCCAGACTGCAGCAGCTCCACAGCCCCACACTCACTCTGGGTTATGCAACTGCTGCCAGCAGCACTCAGGGCTGGGGGCCAGGGACACCCAGCTGCTAATCCTGCCTCCCCACTGACGCACTGCACGGCCGTGGGAAAGTCACTGAACCTCCCTGACAGCCACTGGGAAGAGCCAATGTTTATCATTCCTTCCAGGGAGCCCATCGTGGTGGTGTCTGGCCTATGAAGAGCAGCCCTGCTGCAGCCAGGAACATCTCTGCTCCCTGCTTGCAGAGGTCCCAAGAGCTCCTCAGCCACACATGTGTGCACAGTCTCCAGCCTCAGCACTGGGCTTGGTGAGCCCCTGGGCCCTCTTAGGCCCCCAGGCAGCACGTGCACAAGCTCAGCATCTCACCAACATCCTGACACCTCCAAGTTTCCAACATGGCCTGGAAAAGGCCACTCTTGACAGCATGCCATTCCAAAAGAGCACAGCATGGACCCACTGGTGCAACAGATTGAGGCTGGGAAACATGGTAAAATACTAATGCACTGAAACACTTTGGCGAGGAAAAACCCCATGTTATTCTGCCCCAGCTCATCTGTAAACTCCAACAAATTGTTTGCATAATTGAGATAGCAACAGGAACCCTAACAACTGGTATTTTCCTGTTCTAATCTTGCTGCGTGCAGTGTAATATTTACAGACATGAGTTCATTTTTGGCAACGCGAGTAGAGTTTACACCATTAACCATTCTCATTCCTTTCTAGTTCCCTGCACAAAGCTCTGGCACTCTCCCACCCAGCTGTCATTTCCTGCTTTCCCCAGAATGCCCAGGTATTTCTATCAGAAGCCTTTGCTCCCATCCTGGATGATGGAGCAGAGTCTGCTCAGTGCCAGCGGCTGCCACACCCCGACTGGAGGTGGCTGCAATCAGGAGCAGTTTGGCAGCTGCAGAGGGGTGTGGAGAGCAGGGATGGACACTTGGGCATCACAACATTTCATGTGCACACACACACACACGTGTGTTCAGAGCACCACAACAGACTTGGGCTGGAGGAGAGGGGAGAGGGAGAAAGCTTGGCCAAGAAACAGGAGGAAGACTCAGACCTGCCCTCCCCGGCACAGCTCTCTCTGCAAAGCCCCTGCTGATCCCCCAGAGCAGACTTTAATTAAAAAGCCATTTTGTTTGAATTTCTGGCCTCCTTGTTCAGCAGTAGGAATGGAACAACCTCACTGCTGCTCTTGGTTTCTTGCTTGGCTTTAGCCAGACAACTTTGGACAATTCCCCTTTTCTTCCCAAGCCCCTCCTCATCCACACAAGCCCAGGTGATTAAACACAGCTGTGGTGCAGGTGTAGCACAAGAGCCAAGGAGAGACATCAATGCCCTGTGGAGCATGTCAAGGAGCAGACACCTCCAGGAAGGAGAGGGTGCCCCAGAATGGAGCTGTGCCAGCCCTGCCTGAACCCTTGTCTGTGCACCAGGCACCCACAGGTCCCAGAGGGAAGAGTGCTACAAACACACCAGTGAGTGCACAGCAGGGCAAAGCAGGCTTGGGCTGTGATGTTTTTAACATTAAACCTGTCTTGTAGGTTTTCCAGGGAGCTGCCCTGGACACATTGATCCCACCCAACGGGTCTGACTGCAGGGCAGCATGGCTGGGGAATAGTGTCATCCACTCGGATAAACAAATGAATCATGTTGTGATTTCCAGAGTATTTTCTTGCCCTAAGAATCCTGCCAGAAAAGGTCTGGGTCTCTCAGCTTGCTCGCACATCCTGCTGTCATTCAACAGGCAGAAGCTCCTAAAGAGAGCTGTTCTAACCCAGGCATTGATGAACTATTAGTCACCATCATCAAAGAAAGCAGCAGTAAATACCAGCAGCAGAGCACCTGTGCACCTCCTAAAGTAATGCTGAGCCTCCTGCTTCCATACACGCTGCTGGCAATGCACAGTGCACCTGCACAGAAGAGCACACTGCCATTCACCAGGCTCCCCATAAAATGAGAGTCCCACATTGCTCCTTACCCTTCCTGTCCTGAGGGCAGATCAATTTTTTTTTTAAATTTTATTATATGTCTCAGGTTGCATGCATCTTCCCACAGCAGAGCACTCTTGCCCAATGGAGCTCAGCAATCAACTTCCTTGGCTCTTATGAGGCAGAAACAAAAGTATTTTTTAAAATCCATTTCTTTGTTTGTTTTAGTATAAAGACAAAGTTTGCAGGAAGACCACCAATTAGAGAGTTGGGTTTGAGAGGACAGAGGACACAGCTCTCTCCAAGGAAAAGATCTCTGCAGTTGTAGCTGATCCATCAGAGAGACATAGGAGGCAGCAGTCCCCAATGCCACAGAAATGCTGGGCAGGTTTGGCACAAGGACTGACTGGGGGCTGATCCAGCTCTCCAAGCACTCAGTATCCAACATGTTTCCTGCTCCCAGCACTGGCAGCAGGCATTGCAGAGCAGTTTGTGGATTATCTGAAGAGGATTGCCAGGGGATGAATGGCCCCTGGTCGCCCCAGCCAGAGACCCTGCATGACACACACCTGAACCACAGTGGGAATTTTCCACCTCATCCTTTCAAAACTGGACAGTTTCTCTTTGGAGTACCCCAAAAATGCTCTAGGAGTCTCAAATCCAGCCCTGTGTACAAGGATGTGCCTCGGCACCTCTGAAGCATCCCAGAGGCACTCACAGGAGCACAAGGCAGAGACAGTCAGGATGTACCCACATCCAGAAAAAAAACAGCAAGGACATCACTGCAGTGACAGGGGAATGAGGACCCCAGGCATCAGAGGAGCCACTGGTGTTCTCAGGGAAGCAGCTCAGAGGGAGAGTAGAGAAGGAAAGTGGAAAGATGTGGAAAAGCATGATTCCTCCATGCTGAGCTGGGTCCCAGCAGTGAGCTGAGCCTTCCACTGCCAAGGGAAGATTTTGGATCAGCTGTGAAGGCAGGGGTGGAGGAACTGGGAATAGATTTATGAGGAAGCAGACTCAGGGTGGGCAACTCAGATACAGTGTGAGTAGAAACAAAAGGCGGAAAAGAAGACAGGAAAAGAAGAGGAGGGAAAAGAGATAAGGGTGTAGTACTAGGAAGGAAATGTCAAGAGATAACAGAACTGGAAATAAAGGCACCTGAAAAAAAAGCAAAACTAGGAAGAGATATAAACCAAGTCTTTTCCCATCTGCCTCCATCCACAGGCTGGACTGTTTCCAGGACTATTCCCCCAGGCAGCTCCAAATTTATTTCCCTGCTGCCATCTGCTCTGTGGCTCCCCTCCACACACGCTCCTGACTGGCACTTCTTCCCATCACCTGTTGCTGACATGGCAGACCTCTCACTGCTGCTGACAGCCAAGTGACTCTGAGGCCTGAGGGGAGTGTCTCTGCATAAATCAGGAACTGCTTTGTAGTCCTAGAGTCTGTTCAGCTCCTGTTCCCCATCCTGGCTATGGCAGTGTGGAGGGATGCAGGCATCAAACAGCCCCAGGTAGCCCCAGGCTCCAGAGAAGACTGGGGACAGAAGAGGCTGCAGTAGGTGCTGGGCAGAGCTGGTTTTGAATCAACCTCTAATTAAAGTCAATTTCGTCCTACTCCTGCTCCTCTTTCTTGCATTACAGATAAGATGCCAAGGCTGTATCTCCCAGCACCAAGGATGTTGAGTACCTGCTGTAGTCCCAGGTGTTAAATTTAGACCTTCAGTGCAAACTCAAAAAGGGATGGCCCCAAAAGGCTAAGGATTTTTTTTAAATCTCTTAGAAAGACAGATGTCTTCATCTTTATATCCATTTGCTTAACCGTGAGCCGTGTTTCTCTTCCCAGCTCTGTCTCCCATGTCCTTCTGCTGTGAGTGTGCAGGAAGTGGGCTGGGAGCTCAGCAGTCTGCCCACAGCCCCCTTCATGAACTGCAAGATGAAGACCACAGGTGTGAACATGCTCATGAAGGTCATACAGCCCTAAGGGGAGACAAAGACTTCCTCTGCTCCTCTTGGGGGACAGATCCACATGCCAAGACTGGTCTGATTCAGAAGCTTCATAAGAGCACCAGGCCCATGATTGGACTAAAAAACTTCAAATACTGCATTTACCTCTTCCTCCCCAGCACCCCTACAACTGGGTCATGCACAGACCCACCCAGCAGTGCTATGGTGACTCTCAGTCACTTCTGCCAGGTGATGTGTCCTGGGAGGACCCATGGGGCCAACCAGCTGCACCACAACTCAGTTATTCCCCAGTTTATTACCCCAAAGCTTCACACTTAGGGCAGTGGAGCTCCTTAAGGCCATCTTGGCCTATTTCAGATCTTTCTTTGTTCAAGTTCAGTTGCATTCACGTGCAGGGGGAATGACCAGTGGAGCCAAATGTGAGGCAAATATTTGCCAGTCACAGCTTTCCCCTCGTGGCTTAGCCCTGGCTTCAGAGCTGAGAAAAGTAGCTCAAGTCCCTGTCAAATAAATACCACAGTGATCCAGCCAGGCAGCACAGCAGTCTTTCCCAGGACAGATGAGGTGTGAGGAACAGGCACAGCAATATAATCCTGCCATACCCACACAGTAAATGCTCGTGTCAAGGCTTCACCAAGTAGTGAGTGAGCCATCACTGAAATAATATTTCACAGTGTCCATCAGGCTCTCTGCACTTCTAATAGCTCCCAGTTCCTTCTCATGGGCACAGCAGCTGGCTGGGCAATGCTCTGCCCTGTGAGGTTAAACCTCTGCCAGTGAAGTTAAACAGCTCACTGTGGAGCTCACAGAAGGAAGTTCAGCTACTAGTTTGCTTCACTGCTGGGAAAGCTGGGTCATTCCTTGGAAATCTACCCACTAGGAGACAGAAATTAGGAGCTACCCAGACATCAGCTACAACACACACCCTCTCCAGCATCCCCTGACACCCTCCTGTGTTCATTCAACAGGACTGGCAGCAAAGAAGACTCACAAGGTGAGTGCTGCAGGCTCGGCCCAAGCTCTTCCTCCAAAGCCTGGGAATGCTTTCCATGTCATGTTTTCTAGCAAAATACCACATTCCCAGGAAGCTGCTGGGCAGATGGTTCTGCAGACCTCTGTCTTCTGCCCACACAGGACAGTGGCCAAGCCAAATCCCCGCACCAGGAGTGCTCTGTGGCACCAAGGAGCCTTGGTATTTCCCCTTACAGATCTTGATTTTCAGGGGAGGAGAAGAAAGGGCTGTTTGTACTTGGACTGTGATTCTGGCAAAACATTCACCAGAAATTCAGCACATGAGAGACACTGAGGACAGAAAACTTCAGGTCAGGTGGTCAGAGAAGGGCAAAGCAAAAGCCCTCAGAAAAAGGCTGCCTGGCTAAGGGTGAAGACAGGCCACTTCTTTGATGAGGACATGCCCTTCCAAGCACTGGCATGCTGGTTGGGAAGACTCTCTGGCATCCAGCACACTGTCAAAGCACTGCCCAAACTTGGCACAGGGCACGGGGCCGTGCCCTCAGCACTGATTTAGAGCTGACAGAGCCAGAACTGGCACATGCTTTCAGCAGGAGAGGCAGCCCAACACCCTGGGCAGGACAGTCGCCTCAAGCAAGATCAACACTTGGCTGTCTGCACCCTCAGTTGCTAGCCAGAGCTGGTGGCTGAAGGGACCAAATCACCCTTGTTATGTGGCCATTTTAAAAATAACCTTTCCCAAAGCCCCACGGTGCATACCCCTGTGTCTGTCCCAGCTCCAGGAGCTGAAGGGGATCAGCTTGCAGGGCTGAAGGGTATTTTTGGGCACTCTGACTAATTGTCAGGACATATGCTGAGCATTCTTTACAAGGAAAAACAAAGCTGCAAAGTCTCCTCCAGTGAGGCCTAAGGGGCTGGATTAGTCACAAGAGTTATTTTCATAAACCTCTGCTTTAGGAAGGATGGATTTAACTTCCAGCTTCAGATAAGTGTGGTTTAAAATGGAAGAAGAGGTCAACTTCCTTGTATTCTAACACTCACCACAAAGGCTGGGCCAAATTGCAGCAACAAGGGCAGAAGGAGTGGAAACTCCTCACCTTAGAGTGGCTTCAGATTCACAATCTGTGGTGCTTCTTTGGCACCACATCAAGTATTTTGCCAGTTGTGTCCCTCATCCTCCCTCCACTTTCAGGAGCAAGAACTCCCAGCTCAGAGGCTCCAGAGGTTTGATGTCCTGCAGCCCAATGTGAAGTGCTCCTCAAAGGCCACATCCCCTGACAGGAGCAGAGATCGGCCAATTTTTGCATGTTTATTTACCAAAAGACTTTGTCCTGAAAGCAACCTCTTTTGGGTGGGTTTCTTTGCTGCAGTTCCTTGCTGCTTCTTTCACCAACCTGAGCACCTCAGCAGCACTTCCCTCACATGCCAGTTTAAGGCAGCACTCATCCAGCTCACTTTCTGTAAGACAGCAAATAACCAACTGTGTGCAACATCCCCACAACATCCTGGCACACACAAGTCAGAGCAGCCCATGTTTCCTCACCACTTTGCTCTCCCTTTCAGCCCAGAAGATCTTTGGGATGTTTTAAGCCCCACTGCTGTCTCAGCCCATGCTGTTGGCCCATGGACTTGTGCTTTCCCCTTTCTCTGGTGTGTATCAAATCTTGCTCTTCTCATTCAGCAGACACACTGCACCAGAAGTACACATGTCTCAAGATGACAAGACCTCTCTGAAGTCTCCACCAGTGCTCTCTGTGCATTTTTCCCCGAGCTGCAGAGCAATTTCCACTGAGGATAAATGTTGTCAATTCAATTTCTAATAACGGCATTAAAATGTATGAGCCATTTCTCTGGAGTCAGGGATAATATTTTCAAAGTGCTTGTGTGATACAGGAATATAAATCTCATTTTTCATAAAGTGATAAGGATCCTGAGTCTCTCTGGAAATATGTCAGATCAGAGCTGGGCAAGGACTACACAGGAAAGTTTTACTGTGGGTTCAGTTAGAAAACACAGATTCAAATGTCAAAAAAAAAAAAAAAAAGGAACAAATATCTTTAAATCTTTCATCAGGGTTAGGTTACAATTTCAGCCAAAACCAGAGTGCCAGCCCAGAATGGTTTTCAGAGCCCTGTCCTGGTTTGTGGTATCCCAGCTGAGTGTATCTCTATCTGCAGGATAGAGGCTGTTTTGGAGAGGGAAGCAGGGGAATTCTCCTCCCCAACACACTCCTACTCTATTTTTTTGGTAACCTAGCAAAATTTGAGTTCATTTAGTGTCTTGGAAATGTTAAGATCAGTAGAATAATACTTGGTAAGAAACAGCTCAGGCCAAAGGGGCGTGGGGAGGTGAGGTTACTGAAACTGCCAAATGTAACATTTTCATCCCCCATCCCATTCATTTCTACCAGTGCTGACTCTTGGAGCAATGGGCAAAGTCTATGTGTGGATACATTCATTAAACACAAACTTTGGAATAAGAAAAGTGAGATACTTAGAAGAGTGATTTTAAACATAGAAATAAACCAATTGGAGTTGGT
This sequence comes from Trochalopteron elliotii, assembly GCA_024734555.1. Classification (NCBI taxonomy): domain Eukaryota; kingdom Metazoa; phylum Chordata; class Aves; order Passeriformes; family Leiothrichidae; genus Trochalopteron; species Trochalopteron elliotii. The sequence continues at coordinate 663,692 of JANPWX010019659.1, forward strand.
AAAAGCGTTTGTGTGTTTGATTAGGCCATCCCCTGCCCTGGGGCTGGATTCAGGCCCAAAAAAATAATTTTGTTTTCTTTTTCAAGTAGCAGAGAGACAGTTAATTCAGGGACAAAGAGCAACACAGTCTGCAAATAGAAACAGCCCTTCTCAGCACAACCACTGCAAACTCTGCTACTACTGCCCACATCCAGCTATTAGAGGATGGGCTCTGTGTGGCAGAAAAGCAGTGCTAATTGCTCACAAATGCCAGGGAAAACTGTCAAAAAGCTAAACCAGATGTGAAACAGTGGTTTCCTTTCTTTTAAAACCAGCTTGTGCAACCATATTTCATGAGAGCCCACAGGCACTGTGTCCCTGTGGGAATGCTGCAGGACAATGGGAAAAGGGTGAGGTTTCCAAACCATGGAGGCTTTTCCTGCAACAGCAAGGACTCTGCTGCCCCTCTGGTGAAGTTATACCCCTTGAGACAAATTCTCAGCTGTGCTAGAAGGAAACCTGGCAGGAAGCCTTTCCTGCTCTGTCCCAGGGCTGAGCAAGGTTAGGCTTGGTTCCGGATCTTCAGAGAATAGCAGTGGATTTAATCACACAAAGACAGGCAAAAGGCAAACACACCTTGATACCAAGAAGGTGAAACACTGGGGGAGGACACAGAGAAGACCTGCAGGGATGTCTGCCCTGCTCCCAAATGTTAACATCCAGTGCTGGACCTCACAGAACAGAGGAGACACAAAGGAACATCAGACACCGCATGCAATCAATTCACATCAGGCAGGCAGTGTCTCATCTCCAGAGAGAGGCTGAAAACAGAAGATGGAAGGCTCCACGTGGCATTTGTAGGTTTCAAAGTCTTTCAGCATGCTGCCCAGCTCAGTTATGGGCAGTCTGGGGCCACAGGGCTGTGCTATGCAGCAGGGTCACACGGACCCAACCCCAGCCACTGGGACAGCCCAGGCACACCAGAGCACTGCCCACCTTGCAGTTAAAAATGGTGAATTCATGTCTGTCTCACACAGATCTCACTCAGCTGTAAGTCCTCACATGAAAATCACCTTCTTTCAAATGCCAGACTGCTCCAGGAGCCAGGTTCTCCTGAAGCCTCTCCCTGAAGCTGATGGCTGAGTGCACTGGTGGCACTGAGAGCTGCCCGTAACGCTGAGGGGGTTGGTCATGTCACCAAGGCATTTCTCACATGGCTCCAGAAAGGAGCTGGAAAAAATCCACCCACAGCCCTGGAAGGGGCTTGCAAGAAGACATAATTTACAGATCCCTCATGACTGTAAAATTATAATAAAAGACTTCCAAAATATGAAATACCCCTGCTGAAACTAATCTCTTTTTATAGATGTAGCCTCCATCCCTTGTTTCAGAAAGCTATGAAGTTAATCCAAAAAAAGGATCATATTTTTTCATCATGTAAGTAGGTTCACGGGTCACTTTTTGGGGGCTCAGCTTTTTGTTTCCATTTGTGTTGTTGATAATTGTTCCCTGTTTTCACTTGCTGGTAATTATGTCTTATAAGATTTGCTGAAATCTGTCAGTGGGCCTCTGGTAAGGGGCTCATGCGTTGCTTCATCAAGACAGCTGCCAGGTGATGTTCTCATGTATTTCTACACGACTTCATGTATTTAGTAATTCAGCAATGGGGAGAAAAACCCAAGCAGAAACCACTGCCACAGCTTTGTCAGCCTCCCCCCTGCAGCACCATGGTGCAGAAGGACAGGCACTTCCTCCTACACACAGAGATTTTCAGCTAAAAGTTGTACTTCTTCAGAAAATGCAAGTCCATTGAATGAAGGGCATCTGGAAACATCTCTGTCCTCACAGAGAAAGGTGCAGGATGATACAGGAGCCCTTCGTGGGCTGCCAAGAGACTGAGTGCAGCACAGCCTCCTTATCCTGCCTTTCTCAGCCACAGCTGGCACTCCACGAGAGCCCCCTCCAGCCCCAGCCTCCATCATCCCAGAAATGACATCTCTGCTCCCACAGCGCCCTGGCAGGAGGTGACTCCAAAAGTCCAGTCCTGACCTGTGTAAACTGGGGGCACTTCAGTGCAAAACAACGCCGTAAGTCCAAATTTTCAATCTCCTGCCCCAGGTATATTTCAACTTTCAATCTCCTACCCTCAGGCAGAAGAGGGTGAGGTTTTTCCAAGCTCTTGCTCGAGGCTCTGGAGCAGTAGCCAGGAGAGGCTTGGCCCGTCAGTTCTCCTGTATAACCAGCTGCTTAGAACCAACCCTTATCTACAAGGTGGAGAATCTCAGTTTCCCCACAATCCTTTCACACTGTATGTTTCCAGGATAGGGGACATGGCAGAGAAGGCCACCTTTGCCACATCTGAATCCACCCCCAAGGCTCTCCCGCCCACAGTCCCACGAGAAATATAATTCCCATACTTCCAGGAATTGTAAAAGCCCTGTCCCAGCAGCCAGCTTCACGCACCATCCCCTGCCCGGTCTCATTTACAAGGCAAAAGCTGTTTGGCAAAACAGCTCACACGGCATCCAAATGTCGGTGGAGCAGACAGCATTCCTGCCGCTGGCTCCCTTTCCATCCGGCTGCTCCGGCTCAGGCACCGACACTGCTGCTCCAAGGATGAGCTCATCGCTATTTCAGGTTGAATTTGCACTTGGCAATCTCCCCGGTAACCAAAACAAGTTACTCCTTGGTTTATAAGGGATTTATTGGTTGTTTGGTTCAGTGTCTAGTGGAGCACACAGAGATTTCCCGGCACTAGAGCTATGGGGAGAGCCGGGAGGGCAGGAGGTGTTCGGAGTGCTCCGGAGATGGGCGGTGTGAGCCCTGCAGGGCGGGGGGAAAGCTCCCTCCGGGCTCACCCCAGCGGCATGGAACTGAGGAAAGGAGGTGGGAGGCACGGCTTTCACTCACACACACCACAGGTGAGCCTTTATGGCAGCCTCCTGCCACGGCAAACAAGTGTTACAGCCTCTGCAGCACATCTGAGTAAACACAGGGATGCTGTTTGCAACCCTCTCCAGCCAAAAATCAGCAAAACTTTCCCCAAACAGGAATGGTGTGTCCCTCACTCACTGCAAGAAACCCATCCTACCACACAGACAGATCCAGAGTCAAAGTTTTCACCTTTGGCTATAAATTATCAAGGTGATAATGGCATAAGAGAGAAGGGAATCTTATGGCAAGGTGTGGATGACATCCACCAAAGCAAATCCAGACAGAATTTAACAGATTTGCAACCGCACCGAGTGCCCTTGTGCTGCTGTGAGGTGAATGTGGGCTGCTCTCCAATCCTGATCCTATATTGTCATCCTGGCCATTTCCAGCTGGAAAATAAGTTCTACATCAAGTGGCATTCACCTGGCAGGCTGTCCCCTGGGGAAGCATGACTGGCTTTCAGTGGACAGTGCAAGGGCAGACAGGAAACTGTATTTGCATGTGTTGAGTGAAATACATAGCTCTGTGTATTTTTAAAGTGGGATGAGACCAGGGAGAGAGAAAGGGAAATCCTTGCAACCTGGGCTGTTCATTAGTGCCTTTCCACAGTACTGTCAGAAACAAGATCACATCAGGACAGTGCTTAGAGATCATCAGAGAATTTTTAAGTGGAAGCAAAGCCACTCAGTCTCCAGATTACTATAGCAAATTCCTCAGTCCAGATGAGGACCACACACCTGTATTCTGGAGGTGCTGTCTGTGTTTGCAGTCCCTCAAACCACTGACTGCCCTGTGGTAAATGCTGTGCCAAAGAGCAGGACACGATGCCAGGCACCTGGAATGCTCTTAGGATTCTGACACTGCCTCTGTGAGCACTTCAACTGAATAGGCATCAGTCAGAAACTCATCAAACTCGTCCTCGGGATGAAGTAAGCCAAGCTAGAAAAATCTCTGCAGCACACAGCAAGAGCATTGTGGGTGCACACAGCTGTCCCAAGGCAGCAGCTTCCTGGGATGCTGCAGCCCTGAGGATGACACACCTACCAGGAATTTTAAAGAGCTCTTTGCTATCTCAGTGCAATGAGATGAGGGGAAAACCAAGAGGCACAGAATGAAGTGGAAAGGGCTCAAGAGTCCAAAACAAGACGATAAGACAGAAGCTGAAAAGGGAGGCAGGCAGTGCCTCAGAAGTGACTAATTCCAAACCTTTGCTCCAGTGTTTATTATAGAAAAGAACAGATAAGAAAGGCTGCTGGTAACAACTGCCAGGGGCAGCCAGTCCCAAGGTAAACAAACAGCAAATGCCTTGAGAGCAGCCTGCCAAGTCCAGATGGTTCTCACATCTTGGATCATTTCTTTAAAAGAAAGGGCATTATTTTCTCCTACCCCAGCATCCTCCCAGCAGTGGGGGGGATATATTTAGGGTAGTGTCATAGTTAAGGGGATCTTTGGTCAGAGACCACTGGAAGCACATGAAAACTGAATATTGGCATATGAAGTCTCTGAGGAAGATCTGGGAGCAAACTCCCTGCAGGAAAGTCAACTAACAACCACTGTGGGCTGGACCAGTTATGGCTTTAGTGTGATGAACCATTTCTATTTTTCTTAGCACAAGAAGAAAGGCATGTCCAGCACTGTAGTTCATATGAGAGAGCTTTGGAGGATTGAGTGGATTTTTTGCTCTGTCCAAGCAAAACAGCAAGAGCAATTCTTGCTCTGCCAGAAGCTCTGAACTCCTCTGCAGCTGAGAGCTGAGAACCCTCACACCCTGGGACATCTGCTGCAGTGTTAAAGGGACCTTGGGGCAAAATAAGTGGATTATAGATCCCTGTACCAACTGTGCCTCCCTGCAGGAGTCCCTTGGCGTATGGAACACACAGTTTCTTGTTAACAGGGGTCTTTTAAACCCATCATTTCAGCAGACAGACACTGCTGGAGACAGCCAGTATTTGATTTGAAGTTCCTTCATATGTCAAAACATTGTAAAGCATGAAGGTCTCTTATGTCTTGAAGGCAACTGGGAAGATCTCTATGAGAGAGTTTTCTATTCCATTAGGTCATTTCAGCTATTTTTCCTGTTATTTACCTCTCCATCCACATCACAATAGAAACAGGAGAACAGATTAATTTCACCATAGCTCTGCAGTTCACCAAGTAAACTGACTCTGAAACATTTTGATCCAGACTATTAAATCTTAAGTTAGACAGCCTCTTGTGAGGCAGATTTTAGTCTCCTCTTTTACACTGGCTCATTTCCCCTTTCCAGGGGTGGAAATCCCTCACAGTTCATGACCCTCGGCTGCCAGCTCACACTACAGACAGCTCTGCAGGAGGGATGCATCCCAAAGGACACCAGTCACTGGGGTCACCTCAAGGAACAGAAAAAAGATGAGGCACATCTGTGGAACAAGTGGGTCTTCTAAAAACATCAGTCCAAAGTTAAGAGGGTTCGAATTTCTTATTTACAAAAATAACGCTACACTGTAACAGCATCCAAACCAAAATTGTAACTGTGCCTGAAAATTTCCAGTCAGGCCCACAGCAGAATAGCTGCCCTTCCACCCTGGATTGCAGCTCCAGGAACTGCCATGAACCCTGCCCTAGCTCTCCAACTTCTTCCAGGCAGCTCTAATTCAGCCTTTTTTGAAAGAGTGTTTCCAACCCTGTCTATACCATTCCATCATGGCTGTAATGCAATCCTTGCCCTACTTTGATTTTCTCCAAAGCCTTAAAGGTAATGTTAGCCCTGTCTTGCCGTCGGACACAAACCCCATTTCCCATCTATTCTGATGAAGATGAAAATGCTGGAGAAGCAGAAGAGCAAGTATCCATCCATCCATCCATCCATCCATCCATCCATCCATCCATCCATCCACCCATCCATCCATCCATCCATCCACCCATCCCTTTGTCCCACAGAAAATGCCAGGCTCTCTTGCTCTGAGAGGAGGAATTTGCTCTGGCAACATTCTTGGCACTGCACACACCTGAATCACCCTGGAAATACCAAGGGCCAGCTCCTGCCTCAGTGTGTGCTGCAGGGAGGGCAAGCAATGTCCCATCAAGGGCTCTTCTGTGGCTTTCCAACAGCAGCTTGGAGCAGAGCAAAGCCTTTGCAGGAAATACTCTGAGCAGCAAAACCAGCCATTTCTGGTAGGAGAGTTTTGCCTACAGGCCTGGGGAGGTTTTGCAGAGAGAAATGCTCACCACATACCAGCCTTGGCCTCTTGGCTCCAATTCATTCCTCCAGAAACCACCTGGGGTGATATTCTCAGAGCTGGCTCTGGGATGCTCAGCTACAGAAAGTCACAGTTAAAGCACATGGGGAGAGGAACAAGCTGGGCTGTGTCCTGTCCCTGAACCCCAGAAAAGCCCAATCCCTTAGTCCTACACCCAGCCAAGTGGCTGCAAAAAGGGCTTTTAGTTGACCCAAGGACAAAAGAACTGAAGCATAATATATGGCACAGTCCTTCCAAAACCACTCTGCAGAAGTGGAAGCATGCATTTATCTAAATAGCATTTAATTCTCTGGAGTTTCAGTGTCTCAAGAGCCATCTGCTTGAAACTCCTCTCCAAACAGAGTATCTAAGTGAAGCATGAGGTCTCTTTCTTCCTCCCACACTCCCTCTGCCAAAATCAGACACAAAATGATTGATCTCAGATATTTCTGCTTTGTTACTTTCTCTGTCCGCATTTCTATAACAGAGAAATGAAATAAAAAGAGATCCCAATGAATCAAGCTGTAGTATTTTGACTTTCAATGAATTTTTTTATGAAATCATAGGTCAGTTCTGGTAAGGTTTATTGCATAGACATGATTTCCACTATCTTTTCAAGCAAAAGTGAGTCCACCCTGCTCAAGGTATAAAATTGAATGGGAAATCTCAACTTTGCTGCCTTTGCTCTCCCACCAGCAGGGCACAAGGTGACAGTGTCTGGGGACCACAAGGGTAACAGGCAGGAATTGGCTGCTTGGCTGACCCCTCCATGCATCTGCATCTCCATGTGACCCTTGCGGAAGTCTGGTACCAGAGCCTGCCCATGGCTCTCCAGGGAGCTGCTCTGATTTAGGAGCAATCAAATCAAAACCAATCAAAAGCCTGAGCAAACTTTGCACATTGCTGGTGGTGAGGCTTTTCTTGATGCATTTAATGCCACTGGGACTTCAGGGCTAAGCAGCACCACAAAAAGGAAAATGCTGAACTCAGGCTTGTGTGATCCTTGTCTCATCAGCAAAGATCAGAGGAATTTTCCACCTAAATCCCCCAGTGCATCCATTGGATGGTGAATAAACTTAAAAGAGCATAACCCACACAGACTACTGCTGAGGGGACAGTATTATTCCTGGCTCACATCTCCCTCTCTGCTCCATTTTGTGAGAGCTCACCTGCAGGGCTGCATGCAGGGTCCCAGCACAGGGAGGACACAGAGCAAGTCCAGAGGAGACAAGGATGATGTGCTCTGAGGGATGGAGCATCTCTCCTTTGGAGACAGGCTGAGAGAGCTGGGATTGCTCAGCCTGAAGAGGAGAAGGCTCTGGGAAGGCCTTATGGCAGTATTGTATTTCAGTACTTCAAGGGGGCTCACAAGAAAGATGGGAATTAACTTTTTATCAGGGCCTGCTGCAACAGGACAAGGGCAAAGGTTTTAAACTGAAACATGTTAGATTTATACTAGATACAAGGAAGGAGATTTTTACACTGGGAAAACCAGTAAAACACTGGCACAGATTGCCCAGAGAGGTGGTAGGTGTCCCATCCCTGGAAGTGGTCAAGGCCAGGCTGGACAAGGCTTTAAGCAACTTGGCCTGGTTGAAAATGTCCCTGTGGACTAAATGGCCTTTAAAAGTCCCTCCCCATCTAACTGTTCTGTGACACAAAAGGAAGTAAGTTGCTTCCTGGGGCAAGGGGGTCAGCTCCTTAAACCTCTTGTTATATCTTAATGCAGTGGGTGTGGACTGCAAGCCATATTCATGTGATAAGGACTTAGATTACAGATGAAGTACATCCTACAACATCACTCCCCTAACCGTGGACATGAACAGGGACCTGACCAGGCTCCCCCAGCTGCTTCCTACCATATATCTGGATTCTTCCATTCATGGTACAGTTTGATGGACAGGCTGCTTCTGAAATGCAGGCCAGCCAAGATGGGCAGGAGAGTGTTTATTTTCAAGTGTTTGAGTACCCTAAATGTTTGCCTCCTTTTGAAAAGCTGCCATTGTTTACATCCAAGCAGAGAATTATTCAGTATACAGGGAGACATCACTCACAACAGGGAATAACTTCTGTTAGAAACAGTTCAAGGGCCCAATCCCAAAAACCTTCCCCAGCCAAAATTCCCAAAGAGCAATGCATGTCAGAAACCAGCTGTAAAATCCCAGCCCTGAACTCTTCCCCAGAGCCACAGTCCAAAATCTGAGCACCTGGCTTTCTGCTGCACTGAGATCTGGAGGGGTTTGGGGTTTTTGCACTTTTGGTGCCAGCTCTGAAACACCTACCCACATTTTTCTCTCAGGTACTAGTCAAGAAGGAATTTTTATATACTGAGTTCAATAAGGAAAAATTAGGAACTGGTTTGTATTCAAGAATGTTGTGTTTGAGAAAAAGGAGAAAAGGGTGTTGTCACTGAAGTATGTGGGTGCTTTTATCATCACAAAAGAAAGTTGAAGTTTCAAAGCCATATTTGGTTGCTTGATCAGCTATTTGCTTTGTACATCATGGCTTAAGAATTTAATCAGTTTCCTTTCGGAAGTTTTTTTGTTGTTGTTTTTAAAAAAAGACACTCTTCCTCTCAAAACAGGGTAAAAGGCTATTTGGTAAGTGGATTGTTTTTATAATTTTCCCCATTCCGTGTGCTAGGTTTCAGTGGTTTAAAAAGTAGTCACGTCTCATTCTCAACCAGAGATGAGCTGCTGCTTACACAACACAAACTGGACCAGAGTCCCACGCACTAACTTATCTTTTGACCAATTACTAAAGAAAAGATTAATGACAGAAACACCCATCTTGCAAATACAACTTCCCAAATCTATATCCATACAGGGGTGCAGCATTTTTACAAAGCTAAAGGTGTTTGCATTCATATGAGTGCAGCTGCCAGAACTCTGCAACCACTTGATATTCCATAATACAGAAAGAAAGAGGAAAGGGGATAATTATTAGGCAAAACTTGCATTTCCATATTCCCCAATTGTGTTGCTGCCAGCCTGCTCCCAGGATTGTTCCTCACATCACCTGAGAGCCCACAAAACAGCCTCTGCTTTAGTTGTTTCCTCCCCAGCTCTCGTTAAAAGCCTCAAAGAGGCACATCTGATCACCTGCCCAGGAAAGCAAAGAGCTGACAGCTCTTACACAACTCAGTATCACTGCAAATGCTCCCTGAGCACCAGTTCAACTTGGAAGCAAAGAGGAAAGTTGTATTTATACCCCAGTGTCTGCTGGTACTTTCAAAGCAACCACCTTCCAGAAGGGAATATGCATATCAGAAAAAGAGGATGGAAGAGAAATCAGAAGAAAGAATGTAGATAAACCCCATTTCCAAAACAACCCTTAAACAAGCAGTTTCTGAGGTTAAACCAGTGAACCACGGAGAAATTGCTTGCTGGAGAGTGTTTCAGAAGTGCATTGCACACCCACAGGCTTCCCACTCCCCATCCCTGCTCGCACAAACCCTTCACAGCACAGCACAGCAGTCACAAGGCAGACAAAAGACCAGCACCAGCCCTGAAATCCAAAGCTCTGCGAAGCGTGGGATGCGGAAACGCTCCCTGCCCTGCTCAGGCATCGTCCCCTGCTCAGGGAGACGATGCTCGAGGGGGAGAGAGGGAGGCATGTGCTTACTGGCTGCCGGAGAGCCGGGGAGAGCTGCGAGGCGGCCGCTGCCGGGAGGAGGGAAGGGGTGGACCGAGCGCTGCCAGCGGCTGCGGGACGGACACGGGAGCGCTTTGGTCCGGGGCTGGGCTGGGATGTCCAGCGGGAGAGACGCGGCTTCCACACTTATAGCAGGGAGGTGCATGGCAAAAAAAAAAAAAAAAAAAAAAAAAAAAAAAAAAAAAAAAAAAAAAAAGTTAGTCCAGCCCAGAGCACTGATCCTAGCTGGAAGTGAGGAGCTCCTCCCAGGGTCACTGAAGCATCCACGGGGGGAAAACCCCAACCAGCGACGGCACTTTGCCAGCAAAGCTGCTCTGAGTCTCCCCACAACAGCACAGCGCTGTCATGGGGACCGTGGGATGCAGCAGGCTGCGAACAGCCCCGCTCTCCCATAAAAGTGCCAGCAACTGCACTCCCAAACAAGGAAACTGAGGCACAAAACCTTTGCAGGGGAATGCCTCACCAGGTTCCTGTCCCGTCCAAACAACCCTCTGACAATGCTAAGGCCTCCCCTGGAAGCTCATTATGCATCACCTTCAGGTTCATGGAGGGAGTTGGAAGGACACAAAATGAACAGCAGGGATGTATTTCAAGTGAGAAGTCTGCAGGGAAGGAGGGGACCCAACTGAAGAGAGCACAGAAAAAAAAAAATGCCAAAAGAGGAGCATTTTCTTCAACACAGACATGAAAAAAGGTACTGTCAGGTAGCAATTCATCCCTATTGTAAAGAAATCTGCCTGACTGTGCTACACCACACCAGAAAAATCTCACTACATTCATGGCAAAATGGTGTTTTTCTCCCTTTCTATATTACCCATTTTTTTTGTATCCTTCTGAGTTTATCCCACATTCTTCCATTCTTGTTTGCTATTGGACACATGGCCCAGCGAGTAACTAAATTTGTTTTTTAACAAGAGGTGCTTGTCTTGGAGCTCTTGCCCTACAAACAGGCTTTTGTGGTGCCTTGGAGAGCCACCACAGAGCTCCTGACTAATGGCAGGAGAGGCTGGTAGGTGTGCTGGACACAGCACCAACATCCCTGGAAAGCAGATCATTATACTTGGGCCAAAGAATTTGTCTTTGTTAGTGAAACAAAAACACTGTGTAAGAGCAAATGCACTCTCTTTATAAAAACATCCATATTTTTCTGTGTCTCTGTTCATTCAACAGGTAAGTCCCACAGATTCCTCCAACACTGAATCATCTGTATTAACAACATCCCAAGCAGGGACAAGAACACTGGGCTGCCCTGAGGTTCAAGGCTCAGACCTTCACCACTTGCCAAGAACAACTTCAGGCATGCATAAAACACAGATGTGAAACACCAACATCATTTATCACTATGGACTGAAGTTTACACTTGATTTTCGAAGGAATCCAAATATCCATTTCCAACTTATTTTTCCAACAGCTCTCCCAGCAAGCATAAAACTTACTCACCATTAGTGAGAGCTTTCCTCTAATGCCTGTAACCAGCCGTCAGACCTACAAGAACATTAGCAGAAGCCCCCTGCCCCTAAGGTGTGATGTTTTTTACTTGCTTGCAGCTGCAGAGCTCCAGGATTCATGAGAAATTATAGAGACAAGACCCATCAAGGATGGGAGATTCAGACAGACCATTCCCAGTTAGATTAGATTCAATTAGATCCCAATTAGATTTATACCCATAAATCAAGCTGAGAGCTCCAGGGGAAACCAGAGTGGTAGAGCGTCAGGATACAAAGATAAACCAGGTTTGCACAACTGTAGGAGAAAATCACCTGGGAAAATTACCCTGCAGACAGCTCCTGTGGGGATTCTTCTTTCAAAAGGAATTCTCCTGCCTCTGGCCATAAACACAAACAGGAGGAGAGAGGAGTGGAAAGGGCTTTGCTCCAGGGGTGTCTGTACCAATGGAGACCCTTCACCAGAGACCACCCACTGCCCCTGACCCCACAGGGGTATTTGGGGACTAATCCTGCACCTCTGCTGTTGCATCTTGGAAGGTCCTGACCAGATGATGCATCCTGGAGAAGCACAAGTGTTCTGATAAGTGCCTGGCAGCAGGCGCCTGCAGCCCACCTGCAGTGGAACAAGCATCCCATATCCGCAGGGAATGTCATCAGGCTGCTGTCAAGGTCCTCTGCCTCTTATTTAAAGCCTTGCACATACAACACAAACTGTAGGTTTCATGGCTAAATCCTGAACACCAGCTACCATCAAAAGCAACTCCTAGGCAGCGTGTCTGTCAGCTTAACAGAGGAGCAGCTAAATAATAAATTAATCTATTTAATGTGGCTCTCACTGGTTACAGCAGAGCAGATTGTTATTGAGTAATTCTTTGCTCTCATTGGATTGCAGCTCAAGGCCTCATCCTGTGATTGCTGCGTCCTTTAGATCCCTGTTGGATTCACTACCCAGTCCCATGTGCACAATGCCACATCCAGAAAAAAAAAGCAGCACAGTCTGCAAAGGCACGTGGCACAGAGCAAGAGCTTTACTCCATCTTCAATACTCCTGCCAGAAAGTGAGTGTGTGCAGGATCAGGCTTTAAATCAGACCTTAAAATGACCAGTATACCTGACAGAGAAGAATTTAAGCACTCCAAAGCTTGCACTTATCACAGAAGCAGCTTTATTCTGTTTGGAAAAGAGCACTGGGTGATTTAGAGAGCAAGGACAGCACACAACCAGATTCAAGGAACAGGCACTGGGACACTGTCACATTACAAATACAGAAGAGAACTATAAAAATCTCTGCCAAAGCATTGGATTGAACAAGAATAAAGTGCAAGAATGACACAACCCATTGCAAAGGACTGAGTCAACTCTGAGTCAATCCCTTGCTACCACCAATGCTTACTAAGGAAGATAATCAATTACCCTGCAAAATGATTTTTGGCAAACACTGTAAATCTAAAAAACAAGGACTCCAATGATCCAATACATCCTTGACTAGTTATCCAAACAAAATGAATTATAAGCAGAAGCACTTAAAACCGAGTTGGTTGAATTACTCATTCAAATCTATCTGCTAGAAAACTTTATTTGGAGATGATAGAGTTTGCAGAGGGTGTGGAGAGGCTGCTCTACAGGCTAGTTCTCTCCAAGAAACCCCAAGGGCAGGACACCCCCAAAGCCAAGGTTTCACCCCAGAGCAGGAGTCATCTTCACCAGTGGAGAAAAAGATGTGTTTTGATTCATCCTTTGGGTCACTGTGTGGATTCCATTAAATCCCTCTGCAGCCACAGAGGGGGAAATCATTCCACACTGTGGGGCCTGGTTTTGGCAGTGGAAGGAAGCCAGTGCATCTTGGGGTGAATCCATGCAGAATGCCCTTCATGTGGTCCATGGGTGGATGTGGCTGTCCTGCTTCCTACATGCCAAGCTGGGGCTGGGTGTGACATGCCCTATCCCTCATGTCCCCTAGTCAGGGCTGACAGTGGTGACAATCACCCTGTGTGGGATAGAGCTGCCCCACTCACCTGCCTTAGGTGGGACACCACGGCCACACAGAGCCACAGCAGCTCTTCACATCAGCAGAGATAATCTCCATACTGGAAACCTCAGAGCCTTCCTCTCCCAGTGAACCCCTCAGCTGCCTCAGCTCTGGTGAAAATCACCACCAATCGCCCTCATTAAAGTAATTACCAGTCATTATCCCCTCTCACCCCTTTGTGCAAAACAGCTAGGAAGGGCTCTTTTCCCTTCCCAACAGTCCAAAACAGCTGGGAAAAGCTCTTTTCCCCTCCAAGGTGCAGTCTGAGGGATGCAGCTATTTTGGGTTTAAGGTACCATCACAAACCCTCTTGACTCCCTATCCACAGGGTCACTGCCCTGTTAATTCCCTAACTGTCAGGCTCCATCCTCCTTTCACCACACAGCCAGCTGTTTTCACCAGCCTCTGAGAGCAGGAAGCCTTCCCAGCAGAGGCAGCCACACAGGCTGGCTGCTCCTGTGATATCTGTGTCCCTTGACTGTGTGGAAGTCATTTGTGCCCTGTTTTGGATCGGTTCCTTTTCCACTGGAATATAAAGCATCCGTGGCTCACACAGGCCTCCCAGCTGAAAGGAGAACTATCATGTTGGAAAGCTGATCCCTTGAGGCCCCAGTGAAGGCTCCCTCCTCAATCTGTCCTCTGACTTTTCCAAAATCTGTTTTCAGCCCCAGGTGCACACCTTGCCCGGCAGTGAGTCATTTCAAGAGATCCAAATGAGAGGAAAAAGAAGAAAAGAAATAGGGAAAGAGATCCATCAGTGTCCACACCCTCAACCATCCCACCATTCTGCTGCCCTGGGGGATAACTGGTTGCCAGATGGAGCCTCAGCCCTGCAGGCAGCTGGAACTCACCTGACACCAGCTAATTACCCCACAGCCATCAGCACAAAGTCTCCAGGCAGGCAAAGTAATGGAAAAGCTGAAACACTTCAGAGTCATTCCTCTCTGGGAGTAAGTAAGGGAGGGGTTATGGAAGGTTTGGAATGGCGTGGTTAAAACATCAGTGATGCAAAGCCTTTTCCATGGAGTTTAAATACATAACACCACTTTCCAAATTAATGCAAAGGAGAGCATTGATACCTGTCAGCCACATACCATGGGCTGTAATCCTCTGTGGAGCAGCCAGGCTGCCAAAAAACCAGATATGTCCGTTCTTCTGCTGCAATTCTTCCTGTCAGCGTGGTTTGGAAATCATACACATGCAAGGGAGTGAGGGTGAAATTGCTGAGGGGCATCAGTGGATTCCTCTTCATCACTGGCTGGGCAAACCAGAAAAGGACCAAGTTGTCCTGGCCTCAAATTGCACCACAGGAGGTTTAGATTGGATGTTTGGAAATATTTCTCTGCTCAAATGGTGGTCAAACGTTGGAATAGGCTGCCCAGGAAAGTGGTAGAGCCACTGTCCCTGAGAGAGTTCAAGAACCATGTAGATGTAGTCCTTAGAGACATGGTTTAGATCTGGGATAGGCAGTGCTGGGTTAATGGTGGGAATTTATATAATCTTTTTCCAGTCTTTATGATTTTATTATTCTTCTGACTTAGTGGGCAAAACAGCAAGCCACAAAAAAAGAGATTATGATTGTATTAGGTGACATGCACAAGACTACTCAGCTTTCCCCAATTTAGTGTCAAAGTTTTTTGCAGCATAGCCCTGAGATACCATCAGCAAACCTGGATCAACAGATCAAAGGAGATTTCCAAAAGCTGGACAATCACCTGCTGAGAGCCTGCTAGTGAGTAAGCCCATGAGTAATTACAGTGGCTGTGTTATTTGTGACATCACTGCTATTCAGATTTTCCTGAGTGACACCAGAATCTGCACATGGAGAAGGGATCTAGCTAAAGTCTGTTCCCACCTTTAAAAAGCAGCTGCAGGGATGGCTCAGCTATCAGATTAAGAGGAGCAGCCGTGTCAGCCCCCTTGGTGTCCTTTGGCAGAGTCCAAAATGCTTCTCCCAGAACAAGTTGCTCCTTCTGTGCATGGAAAATTACAAAGGTGACTCCCATTTATAAAAGATGATGCACCAGAGCCCCACAGGAATGGACCCATCTGTCGACTGTAACAAGGCTACATTTGGAAAAGGCAAGAGAAACTAAGGTTTCCAACTGTCTTTCCAGCAACAATTTAAGTTTTCAAGGAATGTTGGCAGCAGTCACAGCTACTTATCTGCAGCCTGCAAGGGGCTATTCAAACATGCCAGGTTTTCTGCCAAGGGTAGAGCTTGAGGTTTTCTGCTCCATGGTTGTTTGAACTTCAGAATTTCCGTCCACATTCATGTGCTAGGTCCTAGTATTTTTTCCTGCTAAAGCACAAGCAGAGATGTGGCAGCAGCAGGCAGCTTGTGGCCATGGGCACTGCCCCACCTGGGCACACATCCCTGGGACAGGGCAGCCCTGTGAGTGCCCAGCCCTGTCCCTGCATCCCCACACACCGACCTCAGGGCTGTGCAAACCCTGCCTAACCCTGAGCAGAGCCCACGAGCTGAAGTGTGGGCTGGTCTGGCCAAAAATATAACTTTGCTCCTGCACAATTACTGCTCTTTCAAGAACTTCTCAGCCACCCTCTGCTGAAGGCAAGTAAATTTCCATTGACTTCAACAACTGCTGGGGCACAGTTTGCTTAAGTGTTTCCAGACTTTGGCCCTTCCAGCAAACACCTTTGCCAGACATTAAACAATAATAGGAATCCATCAAATATTTGAGTATTCCCATAAGCCAAACAGATAAAATTTGAGGAGAGGTTTGGTTCTTGGTCCTTATCAGTTATCAATTCCTGGGTGAATACGTATTGAGACAGATTTAACAAAGGTTTCTAATAGCAGTGAGGTGAAGAAATAGCAATATAATACAAGGTTTCCCTTCAAACAGAGGAAAGGGATTTGTGATGATACATCTTATAGGCACATGTATATTTTTATCTTACTCTACATAATCACCTTATTGTTGATCTTTCTCCTTGGTGCCAGACTCACCAGGAGTTTCATGTTCCAGATTTGAAAAGATGGCTTCCAGGCATCAGACCAAAATTAAGCTTCTTTATTGATTCTAGCTTTAGATTTTAGTGCAGGAAAAAAATCATTCAAGGTACCCACAGACAAACATAAGCAAAATACATGCTTTAATAGCAGAGAAAATTTTAAAAGCGTGACAAATTTCATTTTGCTGGAGTCTGCAGCTAAAATCAAATCAATTAGAAAGCTCAGGACCATGAAGAAATACATACAACTGGATTAGATCATTCCATGAACATGAGAGACAGCAGGCACAGAACAGGCTGGGGCTCACAGTGTGCTGCAGTTCAGGGCACCAAAATTAAATTCCCCATCATGGTGGAAACTGCTTGCTTGACTTGGGCTGAGTCACATCAGCCCCTCAGGCAATGCCTGCCTGGCTCCAGAGCTGCTGGGAATGCTGCTGTGGACACACTCCAGAAAGGAGCAGTGGTGCTCAGTGCCTGCAGTCCCTTGTTTGTTCACCTGTGAGCATGACCACGATGGAGGGAGTTGCTCAAGGTGCCCCAGGTTCCTGTGTGCACACAAAGACATAACAGCATTTTTTGCTCCCCTCCCAGGGAAGCAAAGATATGGGGAGGTTAAAATGCAGGCTTTGCAACAACAGCCAGCTAGTAAGAGGGCAAGCTTTCAGACTCAAAAATACCCCATGGAGAAGATCCTGGTTCCAGAGCAGAGCTGGAGACCACTGCAACAGACTCACACAAATCTCTGCTGACACAGCATCTTGCAGTCCATGGAATGGGATGCAGAATCACACCCCAGCCCCCTCCAGCCCCTGCCACCAGCATGTCCTTCTCTCTCTGGATGCAAAGCCTCGAGCTGGGGAGTCTTAATAAATGCTCTGCTGGCTCCTACATAGTAATTTTCTGTGACTCACAAGTAATGCCAGTGAAAATCATATTTAGTGTCATAATTAATGGTATCTGAATCTGTGCAGAAGGTTAAATCTGGTGTGCACCAAGGTACCAGCCTAAAGAGCCCATATGGTGCCCAGGGTTACATCAGGAGCCAAGTGGAGAAAGCAGCCACTCGTCCAAGGCTGTGGATGAGCCCTGTCCCAGGGCTGGAACTGAACACTAGCCCAGCCCACCACACCCAAGTGCCACTGCATAAACCAAAGTCTTTTTTTATTTTACATAAAGGCACTGGGAATCATACTTACTGCTCAGACCTGCATTGATGGTGATGTGGAAAAGCCAGGTCACACCTTTCCACCTTTTCTGCTTTCTCCTTTTGTCCAACAGCACTGGCTCTATAAGCATTTTGAATTTCTACATCAGATCAATTTTCCTTTGCTAAAAAAGAGATTGTATTAAAATTTTAAGACTATTGATGGGAAACTTAGTCACAAACAATGTTGAGGTTTTTATTCTCTATGCCAAACAAACCAGGGGAATGGTATCCCATTAAACTATATACTTCATGTTAGCTTCACACTTAGGCAAAAAGTAAATTCGTGCAAGATTTCCAGAGGCTTTTGTTTGTTTCACAAACAAAAAAAGAAATAGTCATGGGAAAATTACAAACCATTTGGCACTAAGGAAATTATGAATGCAATTTCCTGAGCTCAGTGTGCTGAAGGAGCTGCAGTAAATAGCTGTCAGGCAGCTTTCTCGAACAAAAGATTTTAGACTTGATACCCAGTTGCAAAGGAGATTTGTCTGTGCTGGACTTTTGTTCTCTTTCCAGTCAGATGGGATTTTCAACTGGCTTAGTTCAGCTGGCATGAAGGGAGCATGGGTGTGTTGCCTTTGGTTTAAACCAAATTTTCTGGGAATTATCTCTTAAGTAAAAATGACAGAACTCACTTCTTTGCTGAGTTCTGCTGAAGAAAAGTGATTTAATGATGATTTGAAGTCAAACTGAGAGACCCAAGAGAAAGGTCTCAGACATATGCATGGCTACAGAGAAGCTGTCTTCCTGCCACTTCCAAACTGAAATAAATCCCTTCAGTAAAAGCAGATTGGGATTTTTTTTTTCCATCAGCAGCTCAAGTGAAACTTGGGATCAGAAGAAGAAACTGAATCAACAGCAGGAAAAAATATTTGGCATTAGATACTCTGGATCTGAGGAAGAACATGAAAACTGTGCACAGACTGCCTAGATTCTGATGAAACAGCCCCTCAGGAGAGCAGCTCCCTCCCATGAGGGGTGACAGGGAAAAGTCCCAAGACAAAAAGGGCTCTGGATGCTGCACATTCCCTTCCCACCTCCTTCACGCAAACCTGAGCTGGTCAGTGAAAAATGCTGCCATCTGGGGGGCTGGTCAGTGCCTCATGTCTCCTTTCCTGAAGCTGCTGGCCGGGTTGCAGGTGCTGGTGGGTGCAGTGGGTGCTGCTGTGATGTAGCAGCACGGCCAGACCCAGCTCTGGCTGCAGGAAGGGTCAGTCAGAGCCCGGGGCGCCGCTGCCTCCAAGTGCCACAGCACTGCCCCTGGCTCCCTGCAGAGAGGATCCTGCCCCTGCCAGTGTCCTTGGCAACTCAGAGCCACAAACATCATGTGGTAGGAGCCAGGAGGGACAGAGGGATTGGCCAAATAGGAAACCTGGTAACTGGTTATAAATATTTACATGCTGCGCCTCAGCTTTACTCGTTCTGCTGCATCAGAGGCACGGCGGCCACAGAGTCCAGGTATTAACTGTGCTGCTTGTCGTGCTCCAGGACTTCCAGCAGCACTACCATCTCCACTCAGTGTCCTGAGGCAGATCCACTCCTGGGGAGGCCCGTGGATGCTCCTTTTCCCAGCCTGAGGAGCCAGTGCATCCTTCTCTGATGGTGGTGCGTCCACAGCAGATGATTTTCCCCTGCTCCCATGACAGTTCTGCAAACAGAACTGCCCCAGTGCCATCCAGGCAGGACTGCCTGGCCTCCGGCTGGGCTCCTCTCCCTGGAGCAACGGAATTCAGCCTTGCCAGCACTGCCGAGGCCAAGTGCTATCTATGGAATCTCAAACTAAGTATCTGTAAAGCCAGGATGATCCATTTTTTCCAGGGAGTTTTTTCATTCAACCCCTACACCCTTGTCATGAGCACCATCAGTCTATTATCAGCTTTGTCATCGGAGCACAGATTGCAGCTGAAGCAGCAAGTCTCTGAGGGAGCTGAGTTTAGGAATGTCACAGTGCCACTGGCCTGGCTTCTCTCTAGCAGGACAATAGCCCTGAGCCCTCTTAGGCATCTCACAAGAACTGGGGTATTTTATCGACAGCAAATATTTCAACCACAAAGCTCCAGCCCATGCAGAGCGGAAACAAATCACAAGGGAAATTTGTTTGCCTTTTGTAAGAATTTGGACATTTTTGTGTGAGCACAGACACAGTTTTGAGGTCCCAGGGTGGAAAACATATCCCAGACATACCTTGTGCAGCTTCAGAACTTCAGAACTTTACTTGAGCTGCCTCATCAGAGGAATCCTTGATTTTGCACTTTGAGAAGTGGGCATCAATGCAGATAGTGACCTCAGACCACTCAGACATCGTTTAGCTAAATAGCTTTAGGATGTTTGGGGCTATTTCAAAGCTAAAAATTAATGGCAGAGTACATGGAGAAGGGCAGAAATTTGTATTAAACCTGGCCCATCTGCCACTGAGATACACAGACATTTCCAATTCTCTCTTATTGCAGATCTCAAAAGCTTCAGAACCTGGGAGAATTCACATAACATATCCAAAGCACCAGTGATTAATATTAACTACCTGAGAAAAGGGAAAAGCAACCAATGCTGCATCTCTTTTTCTCTTTCCTCTTATACCTCTGGGAATTCTAAGGGTGAGCCATATCACAGAAGAGCAGGTTCAGCCATCCATCATCAAAGGGTGCAGAGGAGATATTTCAAGGCACTGCAGAGAATGAGGATGCTGTGAGGATGTGGAGACCTCCTGTTCTCAGCTGTCTTTAAGGTCATACCCTTGGAGCTACCACCCATGTGCATTTTGCATTTTGGTTCAGACCAGTGCTAGAGGAGGAATGGCAAGAGCAAATCTTTGCTGCTCTCTCAGCCCAGGCATGTTTACATTGCCAATTGTTTCCATGCTCAGCCAGTTGGTGTTTTCCTATTCTCAAAGCATCCTTTGCCCTGCAGTGCCTGCCCTGCCCAGCACAGCACCTGTCTGGGTGGGCTGGCATAACTACCCTGGCTGCTGCAGGTGGAAGGGCTGACACACTGCACAGAGCTGACAAGTTCAATTTACTCATGTTTTTAATATTTTTCCACATTCCTGGGAGCTTATGCACACAGGAAAGGGAGCAATATTCACACATATCCTTAAAAGTAGCCATGACCACACTATTGTGGAACATGCAGGCTTAGGAGATTGCAACCATATATGGGCTCCTTGGGGCTGGAGCATCCCTGGCACCCCTGGGAGGAAGACAGCTGGTGGAATTTTCTACGAAAGGACAATTAATAAAGACCAAATCCTTTTGTATATACACATGTCTAAATATTGGACAACAGATTCAAGGCTTTGCTACCCCAGAATCCTGAACCTTACAGGACTTCTGCACTCATTAAGAGATTTGTAGCCTCTGACCCAGGTTCTAAGTGCAGGGACTGTAAGGGCTGGAGATAGGAAAAACACCAAGAGGGGCTGTTTAAGGACTGCAAGTCCCAAAGGAACATGCTGTGGTCCACAAACACTATTCTGAGAGGAGACCTCTGGCAGCACTGAGCAGTGACAGGCTGGAATTCTGCTTTCCCTGGCCTTGAGCTCTCCAGTCACAGCCTCACCCTGACTCCTCACCTCTGCAGCAGCCAACGCTCTGAGACTTTATTTTTCTTCTTATCTGAGGTCCAGGAGCTTTCAGGGACATCAGAGCCACTGCACTGCTGTGCCACTCCCTGCTCAGCCATGGCAGGGAGCAGGACAACAGGTGCCAGACTGTCCCCAGTGTCACCAAGGTGCAAAGCAGCCTCTGATGTTAACGTGGCCAAAGGCACCAGGTGTGTTGCAAATGCCTTTGGGATAAATGAGACACACATGGCTCCCAGCTCAGTGGGGCAGGAAAGCAGGGGCCACACACAGTGTTTGTGCTGGGCTACGCCTGCACTGGACACAGAGAGTACACAAACACTGCCAGTCCCTGGGTTCTCTCATAGGCTTGGCAGATTTTTTTAGGGTTGTCAGCAAGGACACCATTTCTCCATTTCCATATTACTCTGCTCATCTTCCAATTATTCTCCAGTCACAGACACATGTGGCCAAAAGAGTTTTTTGCAATTTACTGTTGTGAGATTACATTTGGGCCCACTGGCATGTGAGAGGCACTTCCACCCCCACCTCCTCTCCTCACCTCACCAAGAAGTTTCCTCCATAAATCTCCCCACATCTGGTAAGAAACACTTTTTTGGAGTCGTGACAAGAGAAAAACCTCTTGTAACAGTGCAAAGAGCCATGATGGCAACAAATTGGCTGCAGGGGTCAGCAAAGCCTAGTGCTAGGAATGACCTAATGCCCTGGTGACGTGAGACACACACCTGTGAGACACGGGGAGTTCCTGGGAGAAGGTGCCTTTGCAGGCTCAGTGCTGGTGGGGAGGGTTTGAACCAGCTCTGAGATGCATCAGCAGCTCCAGCAAGGGCTGCAGCTCATCTCTGACCAAAACTCATCCTGCAGTCAGCTTGTGGCCACTGGCCTTAAACTCCTCATTCTGAAAGCTTAATAGGGAATAAATGGCCAAAAAGCAGCTGGGTTTAAAGGGGAAAACAAAGTGCAGGGGAGATGTCTGTGAGCACCTCCATACTCCCAGGTGCTTGAGAAGATGGTGGCTCCTGTGGAGGGGCTCAGAGCAGTCTGTGCTGCAACAGGGTCTCCTCTCCTTTGTGCTGATAAGGACTCAGCTGGATGGTGCATGAGGTGTGGTGAACCCAGCAGGGCATGGGGAGGGTCTCTGGAGCTGGAGTGGGCTGGGCTCTGCACACCCCGGATCTGCAGGGACACCGTGGTGATGGACAATTACTGTCCTTTCCAATATTGCCATCTAGAGGACCCAGCAAGGACCAGAGCTCCTTGCAGGCCATGATGAGATAAGGAAGAAGAATCAAAGCCTTGCTTTTTTAAAAATTTTACCTCATATAAATGCTATCCCAGCATGATGTGGAGATGCAGAGCCAAGGGTGCAGAACTGTCTGTGGCTTTGGGCATGGCAATACAGGATTACTCTAAAAGCAGCCCTGTGATTTTTTTGAGGCTGTAGATACCCAGTGTTGGCACATTTCCCAGCACTTTACTGATCCTCACATGAAGGTGGACAGATGGTGCTGACTGAAAGCTGCCCCTCATCAGCTCAAACTGAACAGAACTAATAAAACTGGGACTAATCAGCAAATGACAGCTCTGTGCACCTGCCTGCAGGGGAAGTCCCCCTCCCTAGACCATGCAGGGAACTGCCTTGTCCCTGCCTCTGAACAGCACCTATCCAAAATATGTTTGCATGGCTGATATGAGATGCCAGCTCCTGGCCCAGTGGGTGCCCAGCTGCAGCTGGCTGTGCTGGGCTGAGGGTGATACAGACCAGAGGATCCCAGCTACATTTTGGGTGCTGGGGATACCACTCACTGACAGTGAGGGGCCTGAATCACATCTTGTTTCAAGGAAACAATACATTCAAACAGGTCTGCTGCAATTCTTCTGAGGGTTTGGGAAGGTGAAGGGCTGCCAAAAGGCATTTGTTCAACTGCTAAATGATGTCCTTGTTTGTTTTAGCTAGACACCTAAGTCCAACCCAAGCTGGGCTGGACAGCACATATCCAGTGGGATTAGTGGTGTTTATTCCAGCTGTCGGGATGTTGAGGCGGGTGAGTACGAAGGAATTAGCATCATTTCATAGCAAGAAAATAATGTAACAGCTTTGTCTCCTGTCCCACTGCTGTGACTTCCAGTAGCACAGGCCACCCAGCGTGATGCCAGGCAAGCCCCTCTCACTCAGAGTTTTTGTGAGCTGAAGTCTCAGTTTTGGGACAGCCCAGCAGGACAAGTCAGGATTCACCACCCCACACAAAGGGCGCAGTCCCTTTGGAAAGCAGCACAGGCAGCTTTCCCTTTGGAAAGCTGCCCACTGCTATGGGTGAGAGACAAGTGTGTTACACAGGTGTCAGGGCTATCCTCCTGCAGCCAGGCAGAGATGCAACTGTGTGGTTTTACACCATCCAAGGGATGAAAGCTGTCCTTGGCAAACCAAAGCCCTCAGAAAGAGATTACTGAAGTTTGAGGCGCCCTCTGCACTGAAGGATTGTAAAGCATTTGAACAACTTGCCTTTTCAGCACATGGCACCAAAGAAAAAAAGGTGTGGTGGGGGGCAGAATCACCAGCCAGGAGCCCAAGTGCAAATTCAACAGTCCCAGAGGATATAAAAGCCTGGGAAAGCTCAGGAACCTCGATTTTGCAAACACCCCATGGTGATGCCTCTGTGCAGGTCCACTCACTCCCCCAGGGCTGGGAGTGGGCAGCACTATCCCAGCTGGATTTGCTGCTCCTGGAGGAGTTTTGGCAACCAGCATGGCACTGTTTCTGCAAGGAAGGTGTGTCCCAGGAGCTGGGCTGAAGGCAGAGTGTGCATCCCAGCCCAGCTGCCCTCTAGTCCTCAGGGTCCAGATCCGTGGCTGCTGCCCAAGGCCATGAACAAACTGGTCTCAGAAGGTCAAGTGGCACATCGTCACTTTGCTACAGATTTATTTCCGTGTGAATTAATGAAACAGTACACACAATTCCAAAAAAGAAAAAAAAAAATCTTTTATAGGCCCATACTCCTTCTTTCACAGTACAACGCAACAGTAAAGGATTTAGTCAGTGTAAACAGAAGGTCCAATAGTGATCATCAGCTATCACAGATCAGCTGCACAAACACCATAGCTACGGGGTTAATGCCATTACCACACAAATTGACAGTACCAGTACAAATCATAACTTTACCTACAATGCTTTTTCATGTGCAAAAACCATGAAAATTCAATTTACAGAAGAAGGGCACCTTCTCTAAATCTTTGTGGGGGCTGTAAAGTGCCTCCTCAGGGCTGTCTCATCTATTTGGCAAAGGTCTCAGGCCCTGATTCTCCAAGGTACCCTGAACTCCATCTGCAGCACAAAGCATCAGTGCCCTGCCTCTGGCATTCTTCTGTGCTCTGCTGCAGCCCAGTACAGAAAATAATCAGCTGAGGATGAATCCCATTCATTTATGAAATCACTCATGAATTTAGGCTTAGATTCATTCATTGCCTAAGGCTATTCCAAAGTCCTGGTTATGTTACATATGGATCATAATGTAACCCACAAAATCAACATTGGTTAACTTTTTTTCTTTTCATGTACTAACTGAACTGTTACTGGTGTAAAAGTTGAGGCTTATGGGTAATGTGTTGGCAAGTTTACAGTGAGTAGACAAATTACTGAAGTCAAAGGGTCAGAGGAAGAGAGGAATGCCACCACAGCCATGGGAAAACATCAGCCACCTCGAAGCAAATTTGCACCTCAGCTGGGAATGCCTTGGAGGGAGCCCTGGGGCAGCAGAACTGTCCTGCACCTCCACCTGCACCCACTCTGTAAATTGAATCCATAGTCAGGCTATACAGGAAAAAACAAGAGGTAGTTATTTATCATACCTCTTCAAAAAGGCAGAACAAACAAAAAACAGGATGTAGAAGTGATGCAGTAAACCTAAAATCAACAGGTTCCTACTTTTTTTTTCTCCTTTTTTGTTTTTTTAAACACATGAAGTTAAGTTACAGACATCATATAAAATGCACACTCACTTTATGGAATTCCTGCATAGTAGGAAACAAAAGCCAGTGCTAATCCAACTTTGTTAACAGCGGGATGCCATTTACAGGTGCAAGGAAGATGCCCCAAATATACCCAAATATAAACAGAGCATTACCCCCCCTTCTAGGGAAGTCCCATGGCAACACTTACACATTTTGTTCAGAAGGAAAAAGAAAGCATTTTCTTGGGGATAAACTGCCAAAATAATTATTGTTTCACATCCATAAATTTAAGGCAATATTACTTAGACCTGAGAAAATGAAAATAAAAAACCAACCATGTAGATTTATTTTCTCAGCTGTACATATACATTTGAAACATCAGAATTTTCTGTCTCCTCCAAGTCTCAAGTGATGCTGGGGAAAACAGCTGTGGGGACACTGCTCTGAGGTCTCAGGGTTAGATCCTGAGAGATGCAGAGTTTGTTCCAAAGACAGCTAATGGGAGCTGTGGGTGCTCAGATTAACCTGGCTCCCTTTCATGTATTTTTATTTGAAATACCTCTATTTAAGCCCTCTGGAGGGGATTAACTCCAGAATGGACCTGTAGTGCACCAGCAACTCTGAAAAGTTTGTATAGCAAAACTGTAGAAAAAACAGACAATAAAATTACATGCAGTAAATTTCCATGATTCCCCCTTTCCAGGAGAAAAAAGATGTCAGGGTTAGAAGTTTTACTGCACCTTTAGTTGTTGGAATTCTGGAAACCTAGATTTTGGGGTTTTAGTATATAGTAATACATGTGAGTCAAGATGGAGGGCTCTGGGTCCTTCTTCTTCACCTTCTTCTTCCTTCTTCTTCAGGGGTTTAGGTGTTTTTCTGTAATTGGGTGGAAAAGGTCCGCATTGCGGGCCTTGGGTGGTCATTGTTGGGTCAGAAATATAAATAATAGAGGTGTCACCTCGTTATTGGGTAATTATTGGGTAATTATCACCTATTATATAATAATTATAATTATTGGGTAATTATCACTTAAATAACCTTGGAAAGAGTTAGAAGCTCTCCATTTTACCTCTGTTCTCTAACTTGCTAGTTAGAGCTCATGGCTCGTGAGTCTGTAAATAGATAAGAAATAATGAACACCCAGGTCCAAACTCAAAACCTACATTTCCTGCGTATTAATCTCGACCTTGGCAAGGAAGAAAGGGAGCCAGAACCTCCACATTTAGCCATCCCTATAACTACAGAATAAATCCTTTAACACTAGTGTGAAATTGCAAATTGTTCTGTGCTCTTCCTCGAAAAATAAAAACGTAAATTAAAACCAAAAAATCAACTCACAAAACATTTCTCATTAAATGATAAGAGACACGAGAAAGGTCGGGTGGGGACTGCAGACACACAGCATGCTAAGGAGTGACCAAACAAAGTGCAATGGTTTCTGACTCTGTGAGGGGACGGACGGACGGACAGCTCCCCTTCAGTACCAGCTGGATGCCTCTGGAGAGCTCCGGAGGTACCGTGTGGATCTGCAGCCCTAAAGGTCGAGTTTGAGGCTGGCTGGGCTCCACAGCCCCATGTGCAGCTGCAGCAGCTCTGCACACCTTGGCTACATCTGTGACTGCAGGACAGGGACTGGCCTGCGCAAGGACACAGCTGCTTCCCAAATGTGAAATTTAGTTGCCAAAAGAGAATTTCATGGCTGGTTCTAGAAAGCTGCTTGAGCCACAGCCGAAAGATGGACTCAGACCTAAAATCTGTGCATGCCTGGTGTAGTTTCTGTGGGATCGCCTCCTTCTCCTGAACACAACTACAGACACCAACCATCCCTCTCTCCTGCTCCCATCCAAGCAGCTGGACACCCACAGCCCTTGCTGTCAGCTTTGGCCGGGGTCTGCCATGAGCCCACTAAAGCAGGGCTTGGGCAGAGGGTCACTAATAAGCAGAAAGTCTCCAGGTTTCCACAGTGAAACAAGTTTATCACCATCCACTCCTGGCGAGAGGGCCTGTGGGCTGATTTTCTGCTGATATTTCAAATATGACTATCCAAAAATCAGAGACCAAAAGAAACTCAACAATCCTCATCAGACTAGAAAGCAATTTTCATTGCTCACCAGCAACTCCCTACCCTTCTCTCCCAGGTTCAAAGGATGAACAGGGAGTCACAGCTCCTTTACTCACCCGCTGGGAACTAAACCCTTCATCAAATCACACATTAACGAAGCTCACTGTGTGCAAAAGACTCTTAGCTAAAACAGTTCCACCCTACATAGTGCAGTCAACACAGTTTTTAACTTAAATTTGCAGCTTGTTCTTTACAAGTGCTTGGCAGAGAATATTTATATTCTTTTGACACCATATAAATAATATTTATACAGCTTAGACATTTTGAGACATGCATTAGACTTTAGGTAGTACATACTTCTTTGATCATATATGCAAATATTACTGTCAATTAAACCGAGCAACCTTATGCCGGACCGTGTCTCGCGTTATCCAGGACGTTTGACGGGGGCTCCGAGTCGTCCATGGGCAGGACCAGGCGTGTTCCCCGGATCACGAGTTCGTGGTCCCCAAAAGCCAGCTCCCGGTCCAGGGCATCCTCCGAGCTGTTCCCCACGAACCGCCGGGACGCGCCGCTGGACGCCACCGAGTCAGTGTTCACCGTGGAGTCCCCGTACGTCAGGCTGATGTCCCCGTCGTTCAGAATGAGGTCGGAGTCGTCGTCCTTCAGCTGCTCCTGATTCTGGGGAAGAAGCAGGAGGGAAGTGCTGTTGAACTCTTCCAGGATGGCTGTTTACAATGGCAGGGTGATGGTGAGTGAGCAGAGACAGAGGGCACTGAGGTCACAGGCTCTCCTGCACTGTGGCCAGAACCAGACGTGGCACGCACACATTTCAGAGCCCAAGTGACTCAAACCACACAGAATTTCTCTGCAGACTGCCTAAAAGGGGACTCCCAGCTCTCTTCTTTCTGGTGCCATAGCCAGGTACTCAGGGAATGCAGCGCTTGTGGCTTTGACCAGACCAAATACTCATGAGCACAGGAATTGCATTTCTGACCCAACACAGCCACTTCTGGTTTGTCAGGAAACCTGATGCTGATGCTGTGCAGAAGACTCCTGGCATGGACACTGCCACTGCAAGGGGCCCCTGGGCATGGCAACCATGGCTACCTTTCTGGTCATGAGTGATGCAGCTGAAAGGGCTGCAGGAATGGCTCAGCTGTAAGGCTGGAAGCAAGCAGGGGATGGAGAATTGTGTCCTCCCAGCTGGGCCTGGGGAAGGACAGCTGGGACAACTTCATTGAGCCAGTCATTGAGGAACCACCATGAATACACCACAAACCCCTTCACAACCTAACAGCAGGCTGGAAAAGCAAAACACTCATGGGAATTAGCTCATCCATCAGCCCCAATATCTGATTTCCCTCATGCTCCCAGCTTGATGCTGCAGAGCAGCATCCAAAAGAGAAACGAAAACACATGAAACCCACAGCACCGTGACAGAAAGGAAACTAAAGGACTCACCTCGTATGCCTGTGGGCTAGTCAGGCACCGGGCAACAGGCCCACAGCACCCTGGGAGTGTGGTGGTCAGCGGGGGACCACTGTGTGTCAGGAGAGGCTTCAGATAGCTATGGAGAGGGTTAAGGAAAAAAGAGGAACAGGGACAAGTTGGAGAGTCAAGGGCTGGGAGGGCAGCACTGAAGGACTCGGCATTGCAAGGAAATCACAGAAAGAAAAGAAACACAAATGCATGGAAGCACAGAAGTTGTAATGGTGTGCAACGAGAATGCAACCAAACACAGCAAGACACAGTCCTGGTAAGATGCTCAGCTTGTCCCATCATTCTGTGCCCCTCAGCCTAACATTGCTCCTCCAGTAATTCGCAGCACAGCACCTGGAAGGGAGGAGAGGCACAGATCTACCAAGAGGGACAGTAAGTAAGAAAACTCCCACCCTTTCCTGCCCACCTTCCCCCTGGGATTAGGGACCCCCAGGATTCCAGTCTTGGAGAGCCCAGCTTTGAATGGAGCTGCTGCTGCATTCTCACTGAGAGAGGATGGAAACTAATTTCTCGCAGCCACAGACACGAGTAGGTGCAAACCAAAACACAGCAATGTCACGGGAAAGCAAACACTGGCTCCTCTGCTAAGCAGGGAGCAAGTCATGATCCCAGAGAGGGGAGTTTGGGCAGTGGGATCTGACAGGGCACACACCGACTGCCGCCCAAGGATACTTGTGGTCGAAGTTGTACCACATGCGGAAAAGCCAAGCACTTTCAGCCTTCGTGCTCCTCCTCTCGCTCTCTGGGACACCCTGTGGAAGAGCAAAACAGTAAAGAGGGGCAGGACAACATGCCATGACCAGGATCAGGGCCAGGAGACCCCACTGGATTATCCTCAGGGGACACAAAGAGACACAGACTTTCCCACTGCCTCTTGAGAAGTCTTTGGGCTGCCGTGTGTATAAGGATGTTCACACCACAACAGGCTGCATTTAGCAGCATTCAGCTGCCTCAGGGAGGTGGTATCAAAGCACAGAGTGGCCATTTTGCTGCTAGAGCCTTCTGGTGTCTGGCCCCAAGGTTCTAAGTGCCTCAGAGCCAGTAGCTGCACTCAGACATCACATTTAATAGTGACTGACAGATCCAACCTCCATCAGATCTCGCCTGACACTGCTGCACGCAAATAATTGTGTGTTATGGGAACTCCAGGTTCCCTTTTAGTCAGACAAAAATATATAAAACTGTGTGGACGGGACTATGAATACAATTACACATTTCATAGAAATCTGGCTTACAGATTTGCAGCCCTGGGCTGCTTGTTGCATTTGATGGTTTCTCTCCAGGAGATGAACAGCTCAATAAATGGCTCTGAATAAAATCAATCTCCAAGGTGCAGAAGGCACACTGAAATCAAGGAGAGGCACAGCCACAGCACAACCAGGCTGCAGACACATGGATGAGACAGCTGGAACTACCAGGTAGGAAAACTCACAGGGCTGTGGGGTTCCAGCACTGATCTCAGTGTGGTCAGTGGT
Organism: Trochalopteron elliotii; assembly: GCA_024734555.1. Taxonomy (NCBI): domain Eukaryota; kingdom Metazoa; phylum Chordata; class Aves; order Passeriformes; family Leiothrichidae; genus Trochalopteron; species Trochalopteron elliotii. The sequence continues at coordinate 693,705 of JANPWX010019659.1, forward strand.
TCCAGGGCTGCCATATAACTACCCACAGGAAAAGGGGTAAGCAGGGGCTGAGGGTACCCATGGAGCAGAAGATGCTACATAAAATGAGTCAGTAAACGGTGTTTCTGTACTGCCCTGGGCAGGACACTGTGATGAGCCAGAGCCTCCATGCCATCCTCACTTTGGGTTTTATTTCAAATCCAGCAAGGGAGAGACTGAATCTACTGCTGCAGCAACGTGGACTGACTAAACAGCCCAGCATTGCTTCTGTGCCCTTCTTCCCATCTGAGTCAAAACAAGGCTCACAAAAACCAGAGAGCACAGAAAAGCTGTGACTCCCACTGACTGCAAACTCTTTCACAAGGGAAGCCAAAAACTCCTGCAGCTGGAAGGAAGCAGAGCACAGACAGGCATTCACAGGGTCAGGAAGTCACCCGTGCCCTGAGGGTGCGGTGCAGACTCCTCTGCAGAGGTGCCCACCAGTGCACACTCACCACGTTCTCCTGATCCGCGTCCACACCGACTCTGTGAGGAGAGAACAAGCACAGTGTGACACACAAAGCCAGGGTTGGGATCCAGGGGGAAGGACAGGATCTGCCTCTGGTCTCTGACACCCGAGCAGCCTGAGGCGAGAGCAGGCCGTGGCGGAGGCCGCGCTGAGGCCGGGGGGCCCGGCACTGAGGCAGTGGGGGCCCAGCACTGACCTGATGTTGAGGCAGGACAGCATGGCCGTGGTGCCCCCACCAAACACCCACACCGTGAAGAAGACGATGAGCAGGGTGGTGCTGAACATCATCTGCCGGGCGTAGGTGGCCGTGTCACGGATGGCCAGGGCGAAGGCCATGGCTCCACGCAGCCCTGCGGGAAGGGAGAGCACAGGAGCTGTGTCAGCCCCCAGCACACCAGCTTCCACCTGGGGTTCACATCCTGCTACCCCTCTGCTAGGACCACCAGGGGAGAACAGTGATGACTTTGTCACCCCTCTTTCCGAGCCCAGAAAGGTAAACCCTCCTCCTGCCCCATGCCATGCACTTGAAGCAGGACAGGAGGAGCTCACTCCTACATCTCAAACCACTGAGACCCTTCCTGCCCAGCCTCCCCTCCAGACACTGCCCATAAGAGATTTAGAGCTGAATAAGGAACATTTCCAGGTGCTCAGGGGCAAGGAAGTGCCAGTGGGCCACATGGTCAGAGGAAGGATGCAGTAATGTACCAGCAAACATCATCATGTGCTGCAAATTCGTTCCAATCTTATTTCTTCTCCCCAAATTCAGTAAAAATGACAATGGGTAAATATTGGCAGCTCTTCCTAGGAAGATAGCAAGCTGTATTTGCATATGTTAAGGAAATTGCTCTTCCTGTGTCTCCCATCAGATCCCACCTGCACAGAGAGCCAGCTTCTACTGCCCAAAGGAAACTGGGAGCTGCAGAAATGCCAGTGCTCTGGCTGCAAAGAAAATATAACCCAGCTCTGAGTGCTACAGCACTGCGGGAAGAGCAGAGAGAGCAGAGAGAATTGCTCTGCTGAAACACAGCAATTCAGGAATATCATACAGAGACAAGCACAAATAAACAAAAGTAATGATGACAGGACATGTTAGACAAGTGAGAGGAGAGAAAAACCACCATTTCCCACAGTACACTCTCTGCTGCCAGGTCCATTTTGCACCCCAAGAATTATTTGTCTTTTGTGAAGCTCAAGTTACCATAGCTATGACAACCCCTCTGACATTCCCCAGCATGCCACACTTCACAGCTGGGTTTGAAGCTTTAAGCCAAGTCCCATTCCCAAAGATTATTCAGCAAAATGAAAGCAGCAGCCGTTGAGAAGAAAAAAAAAATCTAATACTCTTTCTGTTTTCATAGACTGCGAGATACAAGAATCACCAGCCCCTTCATACTGCTTTTTATCTTTGAAGCTGTGTCTTTTAATACCAGCACCCAGATGGCAAAAATAATCTTGGAGCCAGTATTCAGCACAGCCTTGAATAATATGGAAAATGCTTCTAGCTTTTATGTTCTTGCCTGAACATCACCATTTGCATAAGAGACGTATTTCATGATCTCTCTCATGAATGAGCTATTTCATCAGAGAGTTAGCCAGTTCCCACTGAAGAGGCACAGCACAAAATTCCAATATAACAGCCCAAATGGCATTTGTCTGCTCTCCACCTCTTCTGCCCTATTGCAACCCCACAAAAGCTGATCCGGGAAATTCAGCTGAGCCTGCTGCAAACCCATGGACCAGAACTGGCAAAAATGTTCTGTTTACCAGTATAAACTCACATCAGTGCTGGCAAAGGGTAGAAATAATTCTGCACATTTAACTGCCTTCCCTGTGATGTGAAAAAAAATCCTTCAAAATGCTTGTTTTTCTGAGACATACCAGGACCCTTGTTCCCACTAGCATCAGCCTGCAGAACAGGAAATCCTTTCTCATGACATCATTCAGAGGCATCTACTGTAGCTGTAACTGTGCTGTTTGACCAAAAAAAGGCGCTTTTTTCAGGGTTAACCAAGTGCAGTAGCAGAGAAAAGAGGAAATAAACAGCTAAACCAGGCAGCCCCCCATTGCAAAGCCCCTCCTGCTGCCACATGACAACGCCTGGCATTGGCATCATGGTCACATTGAATGATGAGTTCCTGTAGCAGCTGATTCGGATGCCCACAAGAGAGAAGACAAGGAAAAAAAAACCCAACAGAAAAGCTGGAAAAAGAACCTCTGTTGTCTTAAAATAACCAGCAAAGGCATCACTACATGGCAGAAATCCCCTTTTAAAAATAAAGCTAGACAGACTGAAAAAATACAAACCCACTCATTTGAATGAAAAACATGAACTGGGAATGAGGCAGCTCTCCCTTTCTTTCTCTCTTATAAGCTGGGCTTCAAAGGATACAAAGGCCCCCACCACAAAGGTAGGGTTAAAGACATGGTTCTGGAAGGTGAACAGTGCAAGTCCCATGTAGGAGAAGATGAAGTTTTCTGCCAAGAAATTCAGAAGCTCAAATAACTGAAAGAGAGAAACAAATTAAAAGTGAGTTAGATGTAATATAGATTTAACAGAAAAGCGTGTTATCCCATCCATCATGCAATAAATACTTCTGCAGAAGCAACCCCAGTGAAATGCAGCTGTAAGAAGACAGATGCACCTACTTCTGGCTAGAGGGAAGGAAAAAATATTGAATTTGAAATTCAGAGAGGCTGAAGGGGTGTGAGGAGTTCTCACCTGCTTAGTCCTGTGCTGGGACTCTGTAGATAAGTTGTTATAGGTATAATGGGCCTGTGTGATCCCACAGAAGAGCACAGCCACCACACCTGGGGAGCAGAGCATCACATTAGACTCCTGGTCAGGAAAGGGGAGCCGAGCTGCACCCCAGGCCTGTAGGGAACTGAATGCAGTAACCCCAGAACCCAGAATCATTAAACTTCTGCAAGCAGAGGGAGAGCCCCGGCTACAAATAATACTGACAGAAGCAAAACTCAGTGGCCCCACCACCCCTGCAGATCTCCATCCCAGAGGCAGGGCTGTGCTGGAGCTTGCCTGTAAAGCCACACGCTTCAGCCAGCAGGAACGTGCTCCAGGACATCAAGAAGAACAAGCCAGTCTCCAGCAACGGGAACTCTCGAAGTTTGGTGAACTTGGTGACGTTGCAGATTGTTAAGGACAACTTGGAGAGATGCTGCAGGCTAACAGCATATCAAATCCAATTGTGTATCACAGCTACACAGTCTTCCCCTAAAAAGGCTATGGCACTGTCCTTCATTAATTTCGGGGAAAAAAATTTAAATATCTGGGTGAAATGCAGTGTAGCAAAAAAATAAGTAAATTGTTTTGCAAACACTTGGAAAAAAACCCAAACAGTGAAAAGGATATTAAAGCTGTCACAACTCCAGTAGCTGCTCCCATTGCAAAAGATCCACTGAATATCCCCAGGAAGATCCCAATGGACTTGAACATTGCTGTGACATCAAACGTGTGGCTGTTGTCACCCGCTGGCTGATACGCAACTATTGAGCTGGAAGAGGAGGGAAAGCACAAAAACAAAACTGCTTAGTCTGGAGGGAGAGCCACCTCACCATGCTACACGAGCCTTGCAAAGTGCTACAACTGCTGCAAAAACTGAGCCTGAGGAACCAGGGGGACACAACACACTGCAATCCCCTGGGATCACAGCGTGTAGTGGCTGCACACCCCTCCCTGTCCTGGGGAGTTTGGGATCAGCCACCCCATCTAGGCCCGGATGTGCAGTTATTCCTGGACATTAGAGAGCAGGGGACCAAAGCCCATGTCTCATGTGACGTGTGGTATTTATGGTGGTGTTTGGGGGGGTTTTGGCACCAGCTCTCTGTAATGCCAGGTGCTGTGGGACCACAAAGCATTCAAGCAGGAAACTTCCATTTCTCCACCGAGGCGGCTGACGTGAACGTCCCCCGGAGAGCTGTAACTGCTCCCGTTCTGCCACATTTAACATGCACTACATTTAGTTTGCACTGCTCTCAGCTCCAAAGTACAATGCCACAGCGTAGCCAAGGCAGACAGTGCCACGCACAGCAGCAACACCATTCTCTGTGCCCACCAGACCTCAACAGACCTTTGTGATGAGATGGCAAACAAGTCTGCAGTGCTGATCCCATCTCCCACTCTGCTCCCTCCTAACTCCTGATGAGCTGAGCCTTGCCTTAGCCATTCCATTGTTCTACCTGGAAAGGCTGAGATACAGGGGGGCTCTTATCCAGCTCCTAAATCCCATTTATCAACTTTTTACATCACTTTCCTTGATGTAAACTTATCAAGAACATTAACTTCCTAGTTAGCTATCCCTTGGCTCACTCTGTTAAAACTCCTGGATATGAACTTTAAACGTTTGCTGTTTAATCTGCTGAGAACAGACACTGCCTTGCACACACATCCTGCAGCTTTCTCCCCTAACTATACACATTTTTCTGCAACACAAATTACAAACTTCCACATCACAGGTAACTTCCCTTGCTAAACTTCCCTGCTTTTAATACAGCTCATTTTTCTGCACTGCCTTTTATACTGCAAGCTGCAGATTTCTCCAATTTAATTCCTTTTATCAATTCCATCTTATACTTCTCATTCACCAACATGGTCTTATTCTGGGATTTCAGGTTTCATTTTTTTAAAATCCAGACTGGTTTCACTTCCACTCCATAACCAACTCTTTGAATGCTAGTTTTACATTTTAACCTCTTACAATTCTTCTTCTGGTTTTGTTTTTTGCATTGCCAATTAGACATTATTGTCAGCTGCCCTTTATTTTTCCTGTTGCTGCCCACAGGGCTTCCTGTGGGGCTTCTAGTGGTGTTAAATCCCTGTGAATTCTCCCTTTGGAAGAAGCAAGTAGAGATCCTGCAGCTGCATTTACCCCTCTGCTCCCAAACTGCAGCTCTGGCACCTCACTGCCCACCAGCTTTCGGTTCTGGGTTCAATTCCTCTTCATCCTGCAACAAGTTCCAGCTGCCAAGCCACACCAGGCCAAGACAGGAACAGAAAGGCACAGATCCTGCTCCTCAAGAAAGGGAACAGACATTTGCCCAGGGCTGAAAGCAGGTAGGAGAGGAACCTTGGAGCCTTATCCAGACTGGGCAAAAGCCACTGAAGAGCCCAGCTCCTCATCTTCCCCTGCTCGCAGTGCTGAGACAAAATAAAATAACTGCTGGGTAAACTTGGAGCTGCTGCCCTGGTGCAAATTATCCTGGTTTTGGGGAGGGGGTGGACTGAATTCAGCTTGTGGAGAGAGGAAAGCAGGAAATCAGAGCAACAGCTACAGAGCTGGCACTGAAGCAGAGCAAGAGGCAAATCACAGCAGGCAGTGCCATCACCCACACGTGCCGAGATCCACCACGAATTCCATCACTCTGAAGCTGAATCCACCCACTCCCACCCAGAACCTACCAACACAGGCTGAAAGACCCCATCCCCTCCTCACTCATGACCACTTCTGAAACACACTCTGGCTGTGCAGTGTTTCCTCTCACACCAGCAGTGACACATCCAGCAAAAAAGCCAGAGTGAGCAATACAAAGAGTTCCAGAAACCTCAGCAGAAACACTCAATTCAGTAAATACAACACACAGCTCAGTGTGTTACTTGCTGCCTCCAGTGAAACCCACACAACCAGCACACTGGAGTGACAAGTACTCCAGAAATATTTTCTCCATTAGTCCTAGCTATATGTTAAGCTGTCACCATTGCAGGTATTATACATTACTGAAAAAATTCCCATGATGACAACACAGTGAAAACGCAGATAAAATATGTCCTGCATGCAAAGGACATAAAATATTAAAGAATATAAAACATTTCTCTAGAAAGGCAGCAAGCTTCCCATGTGTTTAGTCAAGGGCATTAACTCCAGCTGTAAGAACATTAACTCCTCAAAGTGGGGAGAGAAAGGAAACAGTGCTTCACCAGCTATTTCCACCTAAACAAAAGCAGGGATTTGTGGGTGGGAAGCAATGCAGGCAGGAGCAAAGCCATCACCAAGGGGTTTCAGCGGGATCTTGTGGCTGAAAAGCAGATGTGGTGCTTTTCCTGTTTCAGACATACATAAAAACTTCCCTATGGATGGGTAAACTGACCACAAAAGCAAAACAAAACCACCCATCACGCAGGGGGAAGCTGTAAGGGCAATCCATAATCCCAAGCAGTGGCAAGCAATAAGGACATGCCTCAGAATGTCAATACAGCTTCTTGGGACACTTAAGACGCTCTTGCAAACACCCATGTTCCTATTTTACAGGGGCAAGGCCGAGGGGCTTCCCCCCAGCTCCTGACATGTAACACACACAACAATTCTAAATAAAAACAGAAGACACTTACGAAGACAGCACTATGGCAACGGCATCATTGAGGACGCTCTCGCCAAAGAGAAGGGCATACAGTTCAACATCGACCTGGAGTTCATGGAATATGGCAAGGACAGTCACTGACAAATAGAAAAAAAGAGAGACATTCAAAAAGGTGCTGTTATTTCGATGTAATCAAAGATCAAAAGTCCTTTTTAGAAAGCTGCCTTCCTGCACATCTGTGCCACTGCTGTGATGGTGCCAGCTGCCCCCTGGGCTCTCTTTGATAGTCTTCCTTCTGCTCTTTCAAATTTGGATTTGATTCATCATTTCCCTCCTTTTACTAAAACACATCTTGGCCTATTGAATCTTTTGCAGGCAGACATAAACAAACTCTGCTCTGAGCTTCCCAGGGTGTGAGCTTGTGGGCTGGGTGACAGTACCAGGCTGGCATGAGCCACCCAGCTGTAGGGATGCCGCTAGCTCGGAGCATCAGGGAGAGCCTTCCTCCACCTGCAGAAGGCCAGTAGGATCAGGCTTGTCCAGGATGATAACTGCCTTTCCTTTCCATTCCTGATACTCTGAGAGAAATCCTTGGATTCACCACACTCTAAGTGGCAGCACAGACACCCAACATTTCAGATCTGACTGGAAATAGCCAGGTGTCAACTCAAACCCCACGTGGAGGTTTCTGTGATTTACAGCCACATGGCAGAGATCAGTGCTCCCTCAAGTTCTTCCATGATCCAGCAGCTCCAAGAGGATAATGGAAAGCAGCAGGTTTTGTATATCAGCCTTACAGAAACATCACAACATCCAAAGCAAGCAAGATGTAACACATGGTGCATCGGGCACAGTTCAGGCTGAGGGTTGAGGAAATTCCAACCAACTTCTGTGAGTCTTTTCAAACTGCATTCAGAGGGGGTTTAACCCATTTATGAACAGGGAAATGCTCCATTTCTACCTGTGAAATCCTCTTGTTCCTATTCCAAGCCCAAAGAAGGGATGTCACACCAACAGCTCATCTGCAGCATTTCTGAGCATTAGGAGATTTCCAGCCCTGCTCAGCAAAGGTCAGGAGCAAAGAGAGGCCTTTTTGTGGCCCTGTGTTTTCACATGAAATGGGAGCATGCAAGTAAACAGCTACCACATACAAGCCATCATGAACTAACTTCAATTTAGTTGGACAAGGCATGTTTTTCACAGTTTTGATTTATAAAGTGCATCAGTAAACCAAGGCGTCACTATTGTCCTCAGTACTGCGCATTAAGGTGTCTCGTTAATCTAATTTCAATTAGATTAGCCCCTGCCAAAATCCAACCAAACTCGAAGCAGGAGAAAATAGCTAAACTAACTAAAACTATCAACTGAACCCTCCCCACATCACACATCTTGTTTTGCAACAGCTTCTGGCACAGGGTGGCAGAGACACAGTGCCAAACCCCAGCAAAGTGAAGAGAGAGGCTGCCTAGAACTTCACTGCAAACAAGGATTCAGGAAAGCAGAGGTTTGAAAGTTGTATTGCACATAACTGAAGAAAATTAAAAGGCAGACAGAGACAAATCTGACCTCTATTAATGTCACAAATAAATTAAGCTGCAAAATTCAGAAGGAGGGAACTCGCAGGGCTTTCAGACTTTCTTCCCCTCTGCCCCACAGCTCAAACCAGGCCAAAATGTAGAGAAAGCATGTAACACACCTGGGTCAGTGGCTGACACGATGGCCCCAAACAGGAGGCAGTCAGTGAAGTAGAAATCTCCCCCGAGCTGCCCAGTGACTTTCATCAGCGCCACGCAGCCATACATGACAGAGCTGGGGATCAGAAGAGGCAGTTACACATCTCTGTGCGCATTAAAACAACATTCATATGGGCTTGGTTTCCCTGAATTTACCAGATTAAAGCAACCCAAAAGCCAAAACACCAACAAACTGCATGGGATGCACTGAGATTGGTGAAACCCCAGAGCCATGATCTTGGAGGTGAATGCTGGACCACACACACCAAAGCATCCTCTGAACTGGAGCACAAACATGGTGCCAACAGGGCACTGGGACCAGAACTCCTCCAGGAGCATAACATGGCTAAAGAAAAGGAGCAGCCAGGCTTGTGGGGTCACACAATCACTTTGCAGTGCTGCACATTAACACAGTTCAGTGAAGTCACTTTGGACTGACTCTGAAATGGCCAAAACCTTCTGTGAGGTGCAGATAATGCAGATGCTGAGTTTGTTTGAATCCACTGTGTAGTAACGCACCCCACACACCCAGCAAATGTTTCCATATAGGGAAAGTTTAAAGCTCACCCCTTAAGGTAAAGAACGCAGAAAGTTCGATACCCTTCTGACAAGGATTGGCCCAAGGCCAAGACAGAAGCATCTACTGAATCCTGTCACTGTTCTTCAAACCCTGTATCCCTCTGTATTGGCTGTTAGCCAGGTTATCCCGCCTAAAACATTCAGTATTTAAGAGAGAGCAAAGGGGAAAGAAAAGGTTTTCAAGATGTCTTAGCAGGGCATCTGAAGTTTCTCAGGAGCCTGTGCTCAGCTTATTACTTGCTTTCTGCAACATTTTGTCTACTTTGTTATTTTTACTTTATTAAACCCTTTGATTTACAAAATATCATTGAAGAGCAGTCTCGCTGATTATTATAGCCACTTTTCTGCAAGGCTGGACCCTCAGAGTGTGTGGGAGTCAAATCCACACCACTGGACGCCAGTGGAAAACACCCTATGTCAGCCTGTGTGGAACTATCCAGAGTGGGAACCATCCAGCAGCCCCTGCACAGAGGGATAAACAATTTGAAGCATACCTGTGCTCACCAGACACCTGCCTTTATGATCCTGCCCTCTACTCTTGCTCCTCAAGTTTATGAGGGCTTATGCTTTCAGTAATTTGAAGTTGCTGATTTATCAAGACAGTTTTCTCTGAAGTGTGAAACTTTCCTTGCCATGAATAACTATTCTCATGGGATGCTCAGATGCTGAGAGAGCACTTCACAATTAGACAGCAACCACCCTGTCCACACAGCAGAAGTTTGCACAGTAAATAGTATTATTTGCTGCTGCAGAGCAGCAGTAGCAAAGCCTGTGTGACCTTTCAGGGCTAGGATTAGCATCTTCAGCTCCAGGCTCAGAACATTTCTCCCAAGCACAGCTCAAACCCCTGAGGAAGAACCAGCCCAGCTCCAACTACTCACCCAATGACCAGGCAGGAAATGGCAGTGCCAAGGAAAGCATATGCCAGGATGGATCCCAAGTTTCTGAAGAAGTGCCTCTAGCAGGAGAAAAAAAAATCAAAAACTGAATTATATTTTGCTAACAATTAATTTCAAGCCTGCACAGGCACCCATAGTGTCCACAGCAACTTGGACTCAGCTCAGACATCACGAGCTGGACAGGCACAAGGTGCCCAGCACAGCCCAGTGCCAGACTAAGCAGTTAATGCAGCATTAATAAATATAAATGTACCATTTTCTCATACCTGGGTGCTATTTAATAAGGTGCTATTCTAAGTCCTGGGAACTGATTTCCTAACCCCAGCAGCATTCTCCCTTCCTTCTCCCGCAAGCTAAACTGCATCATTCTCCTCTCCTTCCAAGTCTGCATTTCAGAGAGCTGCTGCTTTCTAAAACCTTCCCACACTCCCAATGTGCTTGGAAAGCTGGGATGGCTGAAATGGCCTGGCTGACCCCAAAAACCCCTGCTGGAAACAGATGAAGTCACTGACTCTTCCTGGGACAGAGGGGCAGACAAGAACGATGGGGGCACTCTCAGCTCTGCCTCCCACAATCCCACATTTGCAGGGTAAAACCATTCCCACCCCCGCAGCCTCGGCCTGCTGAGCAAGCATTAAAGCACTCGCATGTATTAAAAACTCTCTGGAGGCAGAGGAACTAAAAAACATCGGCACAGTAAAGGCACGTACCCTTTTCAAGCTGTAGCCTGCATAAAATATAATGGGAGGAAGCAAAATGTTGAAGAATACTTCAGGGTCAAAAGTCACCTGTTAAGAAAGCAAAAAAAAAAAGTAACCCAAGAGTAAAATGATTTGTTAAAATGTTGCAAGACAAAACACAAATAAGAAAGTAATACATGGAGGAAGCCCTGTAGCCCCACCACGCGAATCCTGTTGGGTCAACGCTGAGGATGTGTCTGGGATCTTCTGGAGACAAATCCCAGACCCTAAAGAGCTTAAATTAAGAAGAGCTACAACTAGAGTTTCATTACATTGTGTTCAACATATAAATTACTGCTCATCACAATCACAAGTTAAAGAACCAAAATAAAAACAATTTAGCAGATCCAGGACCCATCCCCATGGAGGGAGTGGGAAGCACCACTCACCTCTTCAGTCACTGCCTCCCTTACCTTTCTCAGCATCTCATTATCCTGGACGTTGTTGAGCTCCTGGGCACTGATTTCCCCCTTCAGGGTGTACTCGTAGAACTTCCCACTGACGTTCACCAGCAGCGTGGCCGGGCTGGTCTGCACTTGGCAGCTCAGGGTGACGTTGTTCACGTCACTGGGGACGTGGATGCCATAGCGCAGGACCACACCAACCAGGACACCTGGGGAGGGACACAGGTCTGTGAGACCAACCACAGCAAAGCCCCAGAACGATCCCTCTGAGCATGGATGCACCACCAGGATCCTGATCTCCTGCTCAGCTGCTGAGCACAAGCACAACCCAATAACTGCCCGTGTGGATTGAACCATCATTGTGCCCTGTGGGCCAGGCAAATGCTCCGTGCTCATGGGGAGTTTCTAACACAGCCATGGACAAGTCCTGAAGGATTTGAACCACCCAGCAATCAGTCAGACCCTCACTCCAGGGCAGCAAACAGCCAACATCGAGGGCACACTGGGTTTTTTAAGGTAAGTACCTCGCACTGCTGGGCCAGGTGCTGCTAACACGTGCCCAAACTGTGCCCTTTGCATCTTGAAACCTGACATCAACACATTAAACTCTTCATTTTGGCAGGGATTAAAGATGATATCCAACAACCACCCTGAACACTCTGAGGCTGGTAAACATCCTTTCTAAGGTGCTGCAGCACCATACACCCTCCTCCCAGCCCTGCCTGTTTTTGTAAAACCACACTTGGAAATAGAAACATATAAACATATAAAACTGTTTCCCAGTCCTGGCTGACCACCCAGATCTACTCCTTGCCCCTACAAATTCCAGCTCTGCACCACAAGCAGCAGCCCCAGGGCAGCCCTGTGAGGCAACTCTGCCTCCAGCTCAGTTGTTAAGTAGGGGCATTTTGGGGTTAATTTGCAAGTCAACAATTTATAAGGCATTTTTCTTTTGCTGTCTGAGGTCTTGAATTCAGATTCAAGCGTGTTGAGCACTCTCCTGGCAGAGACATCTGTTTTGACATCTGTAGGCTGGGGAAGAGGGGTGTCCCAAAAGACACCTTTCCATGTAGCCTTTAGCACAAAAGGGTTTGGAAAGTCCTTGGTTATGGCGGCCCCAAGTTGCCACAGAAATCCTGGATCTCAACCCCATCTCTGAACCACACATTCATGAAAAGCTTTCAGACACGTGAGAACTAAACACAGACCGCAAGGCTCTGAAGGGTTCTCCATTTGCCTCCCAGGACACTCCTGTTCCTTACTGCTGCCTTAATTAAGGCCTTGCTCTGTGCTTTCCTACAGGGAGGGCACAACCCTGACTGAAGGGAACACCCAACTCTTCCTGTGCCACCACCTCTTGGGGAGCAGAGACATTGTGGGGCCACAGCTCATTCAGCATCTCCTGTAGCCAGTTCCTGGTCTGCCACCCACTTTTTGACTTCTCCTCCCTTGGACACAATTTTTCCTGGACAAGATTTGCTATTTTTCCTGACAGCAAAAAGAAAAGTCCCTGCATCCCATCTCAGGGGATGCCACACACAGCAGGGCCACCGGAACACCCAGGCCAAGAGGACAGGCAGAGGAGGTGGCTGCACACAAAGTCACCCCTGCTGACCTAGAACAGCTCAACTCAGAGACTGGACAGACTTCAAACCCTGGTCTAATACAGCACTTTGCAGCACAGGTGAGCTAAAAGGCTACTGATGCTTTTAAGCCAAGCACCATCAACCAGGTTCTCACCACTCTGGGCTTTATCCTGCCCTGAATCACCCCAACAGTGACAGAACAGTTCCCTCCAGGCACAGCCAGGAACCGTCAGCTCCAGCAAGGAGAGTTCAGAGCATGTCACACTGTCCAGAGCAGCTGAGAGCTGCTTTTACACCATCATCACTTAGAGGGGACACTGTAAGTAATTCTTTAACTTACTTATTCTGCCAGCCTCTGCTCCTGTGATCTTCCAGCACCCCAGAAATAAAAGTATAGAATGAAAGCAAGTATGTCAAGCACATCATGATGCCACAGCATGTATTTACAGAAGCATGTGGGAGTGGCTGCATGGCACCACAGCAGTGGGACAAAACACCCCATTTTCCTTTCACCCAGATGACAATCCTACAGGTGCCATGGCAAATAACCAAAACCCTTCACTAGGATAAAAAGAATTTCAAATGGTTATTTAGATCTGCTTATGGCCATTAAAGTACACCACACTTTGCAACCCTCCTACCTGGGGTAAAAAAGTTTACCCTACCTGGGGTAAAATACTTCTAAAAAGTTTCTTCTTAAAAAAACCCCCAACTATTTCAGAGGTACATGCAGGAATCAAAAACCAGCAGCTTGCCTGCCCTTGCTCAGATGAAAGGAAACCCACCCAGCAACCCCTTTAACACCAGGGCTCAGCACTGTGAGATGAGAGGCCCCACAGGAGGAAGGAGGGACAGATAGGAGTCACTGCTGTGAATTCAGAAGGGATCTTGACTCACTCACCTCTCCACTCTTAATCCCTGTCCCAAAGCAGTGCTACATTTGATAGCACTCCTGCTCCTCTGCCATCTTCTTATCCAGGCAGCTGTTCCTGGCCCTGCGTGCCAGCCAAGCTCCAGACAGTGCCAAGTTCCCACTCTGGCCAGGAATGGGGTAAGGGAAAAGGTACAGATAAACCTACAATATCTGCCAAAGACCCCTCTTTGGGAGTCCCAAAATCAGACTTTTTGTCTTGCTCAGTAACAGGCTGCCTGGGAGGCTGCCAGGTGGGGAAAGACACCCATGTGCAAATACACAAATGCACAAATTGCTCCTGGGCACTGAGTGTGACCCTGCCAGCAGCCCTGAGACAGAGATACAGCCAGAGTTACCTGCAGGGAAAGCATCCTGCTGCTCTCCTGGAAACCAATTATTCCACCAACATTAAATGGCCCCACCAGCAGCCCCTCCTGCCCCATGGAGGATCTGATCAACCCTCCCTATCCAACAGTGCTCACAAGGAGGCACTTGAGACAAACCTAATGTGGTTTTCCAGACACCAAGCCCAGTCCTGAGCTCAGGCTCCCTGGACGAAGCCCAGGGGACCCTGCAGGTGCTCCTGGTTCTGACAGGCTCTTAGGAAATGGTTCAGACTCTCCTGGCACTCACAGGGCCCCAGCAGCAACCTGTGAGCCAGTATCGACATGCTTTTGGTGCCAGAAGTTTTACAAAACTGAGCTCTGGGAGGGAGCTGAGCTGAGCAGAGGGAACCCAAAACCAAGGAAGCTGCCAGCTGAAAGCTGCAAGGAATTGAGAAGCTGAAGGCAAAGCCGGCAAATTAATTGAGTTCTTATATGCAAAGTGCAAGAGATTATTTTCATTGCATTTCTCCTGACTTCATTAAAAAGAACAAAAGCCCATGGGCTTTTTTTAAAGGTGCTGTTGAACATTTCCGAGGTAATGTTTTAAATGAAGACTAATATATTACCAAATGCAGCACTTAATAACAATGGAAGCAGACAGGATCCCCAGGCAAGCATTAATCTGGACACCAAAAGGAAAGAAAAATGTAACAACTGAAGACAACCTGACAACAATCCAGGGGCCAAGAGGGAACAAGTATAAGGAAACTAAACTTCTAGAGAAGCTCCTGCACATCCAGCATCAGACTCTGAGAAGAACTGAAACAAAATTGTTCAATTAATCATCCTAAATGCTGAGCACCTCAGATGTAGGAACCTCATTTTAAACACTGAAATGAAGCTTAAGGGCTACCAAGCACCTGTTGTCTGTCACTGTGAAACTACTCCAGCCAATGTCCAGCTCTTGAACATCAGCTCTGAGCTGACAGTGTGATTTGCATGACAGAAATCCACCAGGAGCAAGAGCTTGTAACTTCCAGTAAAAACAAAGACAACAAGGAAACCGATGTGTTTTGCCGAAAGTTATATATACAGAAAAGTTTTGACTTAGTTTGGTTTTTTAGTTGTTGGGTTTTTTAAACAAAAAAAGACAAGCTTTTTGCAAATTGCTTCTCTTGTTCAGATTTCAGGGTCTGTTTTGCAGCCCCATCCACATTTTCAGTGAATTTCCTTGAGGCTAAAAACACCGCAGGGAGCCAGGGACAGCGACACCTCCTTTCCTCCCTGCAGATTTTAAGTTGTTGTGATAAAAAACAGCATCTCACCACTCCTTGGGAATCACACATCCCTTCTCCTATAGCACCTGCCACCACCTGAGAAGTAAATGCTAAAAGCCTTGATACCAGGGAGAACTTGGGATGTTCTGCATGATCAGACAGGTGACATTACCGATTTCACCAACAATTCTCTAAGCACAGTCTGAAGGGCAGACAGAAAAGGTGCATTTTATGGATCAGCAGGAGACTGAAACAACCCAGGCTGTGCTCTGAGAATAAAGTGAGCACTCAGGTAGGCTAGGGAGAGAGGATAATCAACAGGAAGAAATGTCCAGGAGAAGAAGAACAAGGTTAAGGGCAAGTGTGAAAGCATGAAAGGAAAAAAAAGTTGCATGTCGGGAGCTCTGAGGCAGCAGGAGAGAGAAGACCTTCCATGGTGGAAGCATGTCCTCCCACAGCACAGCTCCTGTCCCACAAGGTGACCATCCCCACCCTGGGCAGGAGGTCAGAAACAGCTGAACCTCCCTGAGCAGTGTCTGGAAGGAACATGAAAATGCAGAGCAGTATTTTGTGCCCCTGCAAAAGCAGACCAGTAATTCATGCCTGTTGGCTGACTCAGATGTCTCCACCCCTTCATTTGGAAGGGCACTTCCAATTAACTGAAACTTAGGATCACAAAAGCCAGTGGCCCAAACAGGTCAAATCACAGCCTTCACACCAAAGCTTTCTGCTGGGTGGGAGATTCAGCCACGTCTGACTCTGTGTGGTCACACATCACCCCCAGTCAGCAAAGGGCCACACAGAGGACAGACACTACAGCACACAGCAGGAGATGCCTTCTCAATCCTAAATTCAACAAATCTCCCCTAGATGCAGATCCATGGCCACATTAATCACTTCCCCAGCACACTTCCCAGTCCTACTTTGGATGAATTCAAAGTCATGCCAGAGAACCCAGGGAGCCATATATGACTCCTCCATACCCTGGTTCAGGCCACTTCACGAGGCCATGTCACCTCAGTAAATCATAGGCCACCATTAAAACCCAAATGTCTACAGCTTCACTCCACTGACCCACAGCCTAGCTCCACTTTTTGTGGGAATACACATGGGGCCCCTCTCCAAGAGGTCCTGTCACAGCAAAGGAGGAACTCTGAAAGTAGGGGCTGGTGCACACAGGTCCCCAGGCAGCAGGATAGAAGGCTGCTGGCTCTGCAGGGCCCTGAGCATGACAAAAGGTGGGAGAATCCCCCAAATTGCCTCTCCACTCTTCCTAGGCAGCTTCTGGAAATCTGGATGCTCTAAACACATGCTGAAAACACAGCCTCTGGCCCCAGCATGTGAGATCACAGAATCACAGAATTACAGAATGGTTTGGGTCAGAAGGGGACCTTGATGATCATCCAGTTCCAATCCCCCTGCCATGGGCAGGGACACCTTCCACTAGACCAGGTTGCTCAGAGCCCCATCCAACCTGGGATGCAAGGCTCCTGACCAGTGCAACAACTGGTCTGTGCTGCCCCAAGTCCTTATTCTCAACCCTGGAGCAGGTTAAGTGGGACCTGCCAGTGCTTGGTGACGTGGTAGCCCACGGCCCTGCCAGCTTCACCCCGTGAGGCCAGTCTGGAAAAACCCAACCAGTTCCTCACTGCCAGAGATTTGGGAGTAACTGCCCTCGAGAGCCCTTCATATCTAGGGTATGGAAAACAACCAACCCTTCCTCCAGCAACACCCAGATAAGGCTCAGCACGGGACACGGCAGGAGGGGGCTGTCCCGGTGACAAAAGCAGCGTCCAGCTGCACCCACGAGAGGCTGTGTCGCGTCCCCCTAAACCCCTTCACCCACCAAACAAGCCCTCGCAGCTCCTCGGCCAGGGGCCACCGGGCACCGACCCAGAGAACGATGCGCTGCGGGTCCCCACTCGTGCTGCCACGGGAGTGGGCGGTCGGGCAAGCACCCGGCGCGGCGGCTGGCCCAGCGCAGAGGCAGGACTGCTCGGGATGGAGCTCCCGGCGCTGGGGGCAGCTCCCGCACGGGTTTCGCAGGGAAGGGGTGCCGGGGAGGGGGGATGCACGCGTGGGGCGGGCGCCGCTCACCGTAGATCATGGCCAGCCCGGTCTCGTGGAGGAAGCGAGCGCGGCGGTGCTTGAAGAGCCAGATGGTGAGGATGGTGAGGGTGAGCAGCAGGATGAAAACCAGCAGGTTGGCGCTGTCCTGACGGTGACTCTCCTCCGCCGCCTTCTCGGACACGATCTCCTCCTCCAGCGCCCCGGGACGCGCCGCCGCCA
>JANPWX010019659.1:716246-770160 GCA_024734555.1 Trochalopteron elliotii
CGCCGGCGGGGGCGGCCCTGCCCTTGGGAGCCGGGCTGCGGGGAGAGTGGAGGTTCCGGGAGGAGCGCGGGGCTCGCCCCGTGGGGGCGCCGCAGCAGCCGGGAAGGGAGGGAAAAACGAAGGGTGGGAAGGGGGAGCTGCCGCCCGCCGGGTCACGGCTTCAGCCTGGCTTCTGCCGCCCCGCTGCCTCCCGTCCCCACGGCCCGCCTCCCTCCCGGCTGCTTGGGCAAGCCGTGCTCCGGAGCAGTGGAGCCTCACAGCGGCACTAGGGGCGGCTGACACTTGTCTCTGTAACCGGTTCCCTGGGGGTTTGTGTTGCCGGGCTGTTTATTTGCGTACACGGAGTGTTTGATGCGTGCGTGTGTTTCTGTTTTGTAGATCGTTCTTACATGAGGTTGACAGAAAAGGAAGATGAAACGTTGCCCATAGATGTAAGTTTTTGCAATGTGCGGAAGGCGTAACTGTGGGGTGGTTTAGTCTCTCAATTGCTTCCTTTTAATGTGCTGGGCAAGCATGAAGAGTAGTTTTTAAGCTGCACTTCCATCGGAGCTCCCACTGTCAGAAAGAACCACACTCTTCATCCCAACTTCCTGAGTGTGTTGTAGTTGTCAGTGAAACCAAACCCCAGATCCAGACCTCCCTGTCTTTTAGAACTACCCTGGAGCATCTTGTCCAGGATTCCCTGAGTGTAGCTCAGAGAGCTTTTGCATCCGTCACCTCCTTTGCAGCTTAAACCTCCTGCACCCTCTGGCTCTGGTTGGCTGACACGTGTTTACCCAGTGTGACTGCTTGATCCCAGCACAACCTGCTTCAGGAAGGGGACTTTTATTTATTTGCTTGCTCTTCAAATTTCCACTTCAGTTATCTGTTCCCTCTCTCCTTAATCAGAAGGGCAGGGAGATCAGGTGCCCAGGAGAGCCAAACACGGCGCCTGCCCCGGGGCTCCAGGCGTGTTCCTGGCAGAAGTTTGGATCCTGGAGTGCCCAGAGCCCAGTGTTTGGTCTCAGGCTCTTGCTGAGGAGCCGTGTGACTCAATTCAGTTGGTGCAACCCAGACCTGTGCTGGGGCAGCTGGAGCTCTGCCAGAGTCCTGCTCTGTGCCAATAGGAGGGAATTTTATTTCTCCTGTGCCTCAGTTTCCCACTGCTGGACTGCCCACCTCTGTTTTCTGTCAGTGGATGGAAAGCACAAGAGATGCTGTGTGAGAGCTGAGATTTTTGGTAAATGTACAGAACACTCAGTGATGTGTGTGTTGCACTGTGCTCCCTCTGTTGCAGATAGTCCTGCAGACTCTGCTGGCCTTTGCAGTCACCTGCTATGGGATAGCACACATTGCAGGAGAGTTTAAAGACATGGATGCCACTTCAGAACTCAAAAATAAGTATGTTTTATTTCTTCTTTTTGTACGCACTGGTATCTACTTCTCTGTACAAACTGAAGTCACTAGTCTTCAGCTCAGTCCTTCAGTGCATGCTGTGGGCAGTGACCTGAGGGGAACAGCCACACTTGAAAAGCCAACAGTGTTTTAGGGAGAGCTGGATAACAGGCAGAAATCAGATAAACTTCTTGCTTTTCCTCATCTGAAATCCTGCTGTGCAGACTTGGTAGAGGAATGGAATGTGCAGAGCTCAGGAATCACCACCTGCTGTTATGACACAGTCTCAGACTGCAGGGCCTGGCTCACACCCTGCTTGTGTTTGCCTCCTCATGAGAGTCTGAGTCACTTGAGTCTCACACAGTATATTCAAGGCAGGACAGCTGAAAGACATTAAGAAAATAATGGATTTTGGATCAAGATTTTGAAGAGGGTAGTTGGTTAGAGCATGCCAAGGTTGTAGGTTCAACTGCTTTATGAGCCATTCACTCCAGGGTTGGACTCAATGATCCTTGTGGGTTTCTTCCAGCTCAGAATGGTCTGTGATTCTGAAAATTGGAAATTGGATGGGCAGGTGTTTCCTCTCTGGCCATTTCCAAAACTACATGAGAGTATGGGAAGCGAAAAGGTTGACATAATTGTATTTCAGAATGTTCACCTAAAGCCTTTAGTGTGAGGCTCTCAGGGGGATGGAAAGCTGAGCATTGTGAGGGTGTTAAGCTGAACAAAGGTGACAGCTGAACAGGTGACAGCTGAACAAAGGCTGGCATGGGGTGTGTCTGCAGGCAGCATCCACAGGCTGCCCCTGAGCTCCAGAAAGGAAGGGGAAGTTTTTGACTTGGACATCTTGTGGTCTTTCTCACAACTGGCTGTGTGTTTCTTCAGTGTTTTAGTTTAGGAAACTTAAAAGCAGGCAATGGTTTTAGTTTGAAAACTTGTATTTCTGTGTCTAAAGTCAATACGCCCCAGACTGACTGTTCTAAACTCCCTGCTCTGAGAGAGTATTAACCTTGGCTTTTTACATTTGTTTTGAAGGACATTTGACACATTAAGGAACCATCCGTCTTTTTATGTATTTAATCATCGTGGTAGAGTATTGTTCCAGTCCCCAGACACAGTGAATTCTTCTTCAAACCAAGATGCTTTGTCATCCAGCTCGGCACTGAAATTTCGAAAACTTGAACCTCTGCGCCGCTAAGACTTTTACAGATGATACCAATAACCCAGGACACTGAGATGTAATATTCAAGTCGGGGATGTAAACACTTTTTTTAATTTCTGGAGCAGTATTTATATTGATCTTCCAGACTTTATAAAATATATATATAAAAATATATATATATAAACTAATGACCTTCTTTGTACGCTGTTAATGAGAATGACTGAATTGTGGATTGGCAATGCAGTGTAAATTCTACAGTTATGCTGTGAAACACATCTTCAAAGTTTCAGATATTAAAATGAGTTGCAGCTAACTTAACTTCAGTTAAAACAAAAAGCAAGCTAGTTTTTTTCCTGCAGTTAGTGTTCTTTGACAGGAGGGAATGTGTATTTATTTTCTCAGTTTGCTTGCACTACAGTCTTTGGACCCCCTCAGAAATGCTGTGTGCACTGCATCACTGAACAGCAGGAAAAGGGGCAGCATCTGATCTTGGAATGCCTGTGGGACACCAGCACGGTGTGGCAGGGGAAGTCAAAGAGATTGCTTTTATTTTTCATTTTTTTAACAAAAACAGTTGTGTGAAGGGTTATTCTTTTTTTCCTGGTTTCTCACTACCACGTTATTTCCTCATTGCCCTCCTTCGTTCCATGTAGGTTTCCCCAGGTTGGCTGGGCTGTGGCTGTGCATTGGTGCTTGTGTAGGGGAGGCAGCTCACGTAGATCATCTGCCACACTCCGTGTTCTCCAGCTGTGAGCTGGGGAATGTTGAACGTTGTGTATGTGCTGAACACGGTGTTGGCACCATGCTACAACCTCCAGGTCATCGTCATATTTAAGTATCAGTCAGAACTGTCCCTTCTGTGAGTGATCCAGGGGTAGGGTCCAGCAGCTTGCTCTGTTTGCTGCCACTAATCCAGGACAGCTACCCCTTTTCTGCCGACAGAGCCTTCCACCTTGATTTTTCCAGCTGAGCCCTTCATTGATTTAAGATTACTGTCTTGATTTCATATATTAGAACTGATCATACTGTCTTTAACTTGTACTTATGTCTAAATTCTTATCTCCCCTCAGGGGCTGAATCAATGCTAAAATCTCTCTTGGTCTGGCTTTTCACCTCCCCAACGCAGCAGAGGGAGGGTAGGTTGAGACACTGGTGGGGCCAGCAAGAATTTGGCCTGGTTGGAGGATGTTTCACTGGCACAGTGGAAGCTCAGCCTTTTGTCCTGGCATCTGTTGAGTTGTGTTTGGTGTTTTTTTAAACTGTTAAGAAGAACTGTCAAAGGCAAAAAGCTTGGCAAAAATACTGTGTAAACCGAAGCCTCTTTTTCTATCTCTGCCCGTCCTATGGAGTGGGTGCCCCAGTGCTCGAGCAATATCCGTGGCTGCTGCTCTACAATCACTCCTAAGCATCTGGGTTTGATTAGAAAGGGTTACTCTGCCAGCTGAAGGCATCTGAGCTGCAGGATTAGTTCCTAAAGTGTCCTGGTCTCCCTCTTGCTGCTGTCACAATCAGCTCCTGCTGGCACCAAAGGCCTCAGAAATAGCATTGGGTCATCTCTCCATTGTGGACAGAGCTGTTCCCTTGGGGAACAGGGCTGCTGTGCAGCTGCTGCTGCACAGAGGGGAGGCTGAACATGGGCTAGGTGACCTTGTGGGGCAAAGGAGAGACAGAATTAGCAGAGGGAGGTAGAAGCACAGCAGGAGCTCAGTAACCACTCTAGTAGACGGGTTCTGCTACCGTGGTTGCACTGAGCCCTTTGCAGAGGGTCTTAGAGCCAAGCTGCTCACACAAAATGTCTGAGAAGCCCCATTTGTGCTGCTGGAAGGGTACAGGGACCTGCCCGAGGTGGGAGGTGCTGCTGGGACAGGGAGGTGGAGAACATCACCTGCTGCTCAGAGCAGGTACTGCTGGGAACACCCTGTGGCTGCGGCAGGGCCCTTCTCATGAGGAGTGGCCTCGCTCTGCAGGAGCAATGGTTCTATCACAAAGCTGTACAAATTATTTTTTCTTATTGATCTCACAATGTCAAATAAAAATTGATATCATTAAGTGTTTGTTTGTTTATTTCTGACCATCCTGGAGTTGGCTGCAGCAAATCCCTGGTGAGCCATTATTTAGAAGTGACTGCCCATCACTGACATGAAATGATTGCCTTTATTATGGCAGCTCTTGTGTGAAAGTGCTGTCTGGCCTGGTGCTCATTAGTGGGAGATAAGATCAGAAGCAGGAATCAAAATAGCTGCAAGTAGCTGAGTAAAACACTTAGGAGGAAAATATTGCCAGCCTGGGGATCTGCTTGCCTTTGAGGCTCCTCATCATCCTCTCTTGGCAGAGCTGACATATTTTCTGTCTTCAATTTAACCACAGTAAAGGCTTTTTCTACCATGTCCTAAGCCCCTGCCAGCTCATGGGACATGCTCCTGCATGGTCTGGTGTTGCAACAGTCACTGGGGGAAACACTCAGGCTGCTCCTGGGGCTGCTGATAGTTAAAATCCTGGACTTGAGCAAGTTCACTTTTCACCCCTTGCTCTGCTTTTCCACTGGGGGAGGTTGAAAAGTTAGCAAAAGCATTGGAGGAGTTTGCTCAACAATGGCATCCATTAGGATTGCACTAGAGAGCAGCAGACTCACCCCTCATCTGCTTTCTGTGCTGCTGCATTTCTGCATCCAGCACAGACTATGAGGGGAAAACACCAATAAAACCAATGTTTTGGAAAGGGGTGCCGTAACAAGCTCCCAAAGCCACCTCGTGCTTACCTTGCAGCATGGGGTTCTTCACAGATGAGCTTCTCTTCTTGAAAAGCAAAGCAAGATTGAGCCAAGAGTTTCTTGAATTAGACTGGAGAGTTTCCAGCCTCGCCCAATGCACATTTACAGCCGTCACATCTTGAATTGCTTTGGCTACAAGCCGTGATATTTCTACTACATTAAATAGTGTAATAAAAAAATACGTGCTGGTAATTTCCATTCATTGCTGAAGTAGCAGGTTTAATCTGCATTAATTTTGCTGGATTTTTGAACTATTCCAGTGAGAGCTCAGTGGGGAATTGCTAAGGAGGGCAGGAGTCATTTACAGCCTTGCAGGTGAGGGGATGGGAATCATGGTTTGTGTCAGAGATTGGTCACTCGTGCAGCCCTTCCGTGTGAGGCTGGAATGGGAGTGCAGCTGGCAGAAGCATTTATTCTAGATGTCAGTGGGGGCTGAACTGTAGCACCGTGTGTGGAAATCCCTCCTGGTCACACATCTGATGTGTCCCCTCTGTGTGTCCCAGATGTGTCCCAGGACCCACACGCTCCATGCCCCACTGCTGCCCAAAGCTGGAGCACAGCCTTCTTGGGAAAGCTGGCAGCTAATGGCCCCTTCCAGGTGCTCTGGAGCACCCACACAGTCCCCCTCGCTGAAGAAAGTAGGGAATGACAATTACTTTCTAACGCTAAAATCATTTTTGGCTTTCTTATCACTTGCTTCCCATGGTTCAGGTTCTCTCACACTTCACCAGACTGCAGCAGACCTGCCCTTCTCCATCTCTGACACCTTCAACAAGGATGTTACTGTGGGAACATCCTCCAGCTGGATACAGCCCCCCCACCAAGAGTGGCACCATTTCTGCTCCCTTTTGCCACCTGCACCGAACAGCAGCAATTTTCCACCTGACAATTTGAGAAGGCTGAGGCTCACCCCACAGCATCCAGGGCCACAGTGCTGCCCCCGGGCTCCCTGTGGGAATGCCCCCAGCCAGGCAGGTAAGCTGCAGCTCTGCAGTTCCCTGCTGTCCCAGCCGTGCTGTGCCAGACTGGCAGGCTGCCTGCGGAGGGGAAGGGCAAAGCAAGGCTATTTTGAATGTTAAACAAGCAGAAAAGACTTTGGTACCGGCTTTCCACAGCCAGCACTGACAGAGAAGGCAAAACACTCCTTGGATTTGGCCTTGAGGTTCACCTTGAAGCCATAATCACCAAGGGCAGAGCCCCGGTGGAAATAAATCTGATATTCTGGCAGGTAAAAGCCTTTTAATCAACCCCAGGTTGGTCTGAGTGACACAATGCCATTTCAAAACACTTCGGACTGCGATGAAAGCTACATCCTTAAAATGGCAGCTAATTAATTTTCCTGTCCTGCTAACTTAATCCTTTTTCCAGCCAAGAAAGGCAAATGGGAGTTCACAGAGCAGCGAGGCAGCCGAGAGCCTGGCAGCATAAGCAGGAACACAAGCCCCAGGGCTCCTTGGCAGAGGCCCAGGCTGTGTGGAGTCACAGCTTCCCAGGCCATTTTTATAAGAAGGGAGATGGAAAATAAATAAAATAGAAGGTGACATTTGGATTATCAATGGCTTCATCCTATGCCAGTGGTCCCGGGAAACCCACAGCCCCCACAGAGACATGTGGCTCTATTCCCAGTTCATACCCAGTGCTGCCGGGCACGTGCAGTGCCCTCCCTGCCCAGACTGGTGCTGGCTGAACCAGTTTCCCTGGGATCTGCCAGAGGCAGGCCTTGCTGCAGGGGCACTTCACTTTGGATTTCAGGGAAAAAAAAAATAGAAGGAAAGAAAAAATTCCCCTCCTCCCCCGAGGTATTTCTGCTGTGTATTTTAGAGCAGCTCAGGGCCAGCCACAAAAGGCCAGTGCTGATGTCCCCAGAGCCCCAGGCTGCTCCAGAATCCCCTGTCCCTGCCCCAGGAGGTCTCTGCTCCAGTGCACGATGCAGGAAGAGCATCCTGTGCACACAGCAAAGGCTGAAGCAGTGATTTATTCCTCATCCCAGACACAGAAGTGTACAAAACAGGACGCAGCCCAAAGCAGTTTTGGAGCAGCCAGTTTGGCAGGCAGTCCAAAGGGGGCCTCCTCTTCCCCACACCCACAGCAGGCTGTCACTCCCTGGGCCATTACTGAAGCCTCCAAGGCACCCACAGACCTGGGTGAGCCCCCAGCGAGGGCAACCCCAGTGAGGCACCACCTCCCCAGCACAATGCAAAGCACATGGAGGGGAGAGAAGGGGCCAAATAATGCCCACCCTTGCCCAAGGCCACCGTGCTGCTCTACAGCCTCCTGTCACACACAGATCTCTGTTGAGGAACCTTGGGGACCGTGGCACCATTTTAAAGTCACCACCACCACTCTGCAGCTGGAGCCAGCTACATCTTCCATAACTGTTTAAATACAGCAGCTTCAGAGCACAAAGGAAAAGCCACAGCAGAGCGAGGCCCATGTTCACCCCCCATGGGAGAGACCCACATATCCTACAGGATGCACCAGGGCTGGTTAAAAACCGAGGCCTGCTGGTGGTCAAGCATGGCCATGGCCAAGCTGCTCCCTTGGGTTTTCCTGGGCTGGCAGGGAGGACAACCTTGGAAACAGCCTGAGCTGCCTCCCATCATGGGAGCAGTGGGCATGGGAGCTCTGCAAGGCACTTTCTTCTCTGCCTTTGCTTCTTGTGCTCGGGCAGCAACTGCAGAGCATGAAAGGCACAGACCTGAGGCTCAACCCCACCACATTCCAGGAGCAGAGCAATGGGCTGCTCCAGAGAGATGAAGTGCAAGTTAAAACAGGAGCAGTGAAATAAGGAGTGAGTCATGACAGATGAGCTCCAGACAGAGAAGAGCACTCCAGCAGCACAAAACCCCCTCACAGGGCCCCACGCCAGCCTCACACTGAGCACAGCACCGACCTCCCAAATTCACCCCTGGTCAATCCCTCAGAGAAGCTCCCACCTCATGCCCGAGTATGAACAGGGAAAGGTTTTCAACTTCTTTCTGGTTTCCTATCACAACAAAAGCTGTCCCTTTCATCTCCTTACTTTCACAACTCCTTCTCCCTTCAACAGTGGGTACACTAAGTCCAGGGGTGCAAGGCAGACGCTGCGAAGGAGAGCCTGTTGTATCTACATTTGCAGGAATTCAGCTTTGGCCACCTGGAACCCAGACAAAAAACAGCTTTCAGCTGCCCCACGGGGTCAGAGCCCCCTCAGGGTCCTGATGTGTAAAGAAAAAGCCACCACCATCGCTGAACCTATTATGCAGCAACCATTTCCCATCACAGCCTGGGCCGTGACTCACCAGTAACTGCCTTTCCTGCGGGGAATTCAGAGACAGTTCCCAGGAGTCGCTCTGACCCGGTTTCACCTGCTGGAAGCCGCAGGGGCTGCAGCAGCAGCAGCTCAGTGAGAGCCTTCCCAGCCCGCCGAGCCCCGGCATGTCCTGCCCACATCCAGCCCCCAGCGAGCCAAACGCTGCTGCCGCACACTGGCATTCCTGTTCTCTGCCAGAATTCCTGCAGGAGGGTTTGATGGATGTGATACACTTAAAACAGCCTCTTCCAGAGCTCCCGAGTCCCCCCACTGTTTCCTTTTCCACTAATGATTATTTTGGATAGTGGCTTCTAAGTTCTGTGCGTGCAGAGGGAGGAGCCATCAACCCGAGATGCCAGCGGAATTTCAAAATGCGCCTTCACTGAGCTGGGAAAGGAAAGGTGCTGGAGCAGCTCGGGTCAGAAGCCAAACTAACGAAGAGGCAACACCCACCAGAAGTGCCTACAGGCTTGGGCAGCTTCTCTGCATCCCTCCTACCTTCCTTTCCAAGCTCCTGCTTTTTCCCAGCCCCAGAAGCACACTGCCAGGCAAAAGGCACCCACTGCAGCCACCTGTGAGGAGGCAGTAGGGAGCCTGCCCTGTCTCCACCTCACACTGCTCCCATGCCAGACCCCGCTGGGAGGTGGGAGAGCACAGCGAAAAAGGAACCCACTGACATGTACAAGAGCCCAACAGCCAGTGTGTTGGTTTGTGGTGGGATTGTCCACATCAGGGAAATAATTCAAGTCTGCAAGACCAAATTAGGGTACAGATTTTACAATCATCTTTGTTAGTGACACACTATATGACCTTGGTTAATAGAGTGTGTCCCTCCATCCATCTTTAAAGACTCTCACAGAGGAGGGCCACAAGACTTTAATTAGCAGCCCTAAAAGTGCTGGAGATAGTTTGTCTCTCTTCCAAAATAACCAACTGCAGATGAATTGGAACAATCTTATCTTCAAATTCTGCAAGCAACTGGGATCCAGGCTGCTCTCAGATCAGTCACTTCAACAACATAATCAAAGTTAAATGTGCCAGCTGTGCATGAAGGGTTTTAATATGCTGTGCAGACTGGAAAACAGCTCCAAGAATCAATGTTATTTTTCCATGGCTGGGATGTCACTGTCGAGCAGCTGCATTATAATCATCTGCAATCAGCAAAATGCTTTTTTTTTTTTTAAATCGCTTTCTAGTCTTGGGGAACAGGGCTCATTTTTATTTCTGCCCTACTTAGGAAAGCACCCTTGATCCCTGAGACACCCACTGCCAAGGGATCAGGCAGCCACTACAGCAGCATGCCCTGACCAGACCTGTGGCTGCTCAAACCTCAAATACCCTGACAGCCTCCTTAGCTCTGAAAGTAGTGCCCAGACAGGAACTGCTCACATTGCTACCACCACCTCAAGAAACAGCAAGTGCACTTCCACAAACGCAGCAAAAATCAGCTCCAGTTGCCATTTGTCACTGATCTGAGACCTGGGATGGTTCCAGAGTAGTCCCTCCCTGTGGAAAACCTGAGCACAGCCCAGCATCCTTCTCTGCAAGGGCCACCTCTGCACAAGCACATGGGTCACAGCTGCAAGATGAAGCAAGGGGGGAGGTCTCCCAACTCCATCTTTTACAAAAGACTGAACCCCTCTTTGATATATTCTACATATTAAACATTAACAAATGCAATTTTAACATTAAAATATACACCTGCTCTGGAGTAAGTGACAAGAAACAGGCTGACCACACAAAGAGAGTTTTGCCCTGGTAATGCTTTATATACCAAAATGCTTTATAACCCTCTCCTCCTGTTCAATATCCTGCAGGTCTCTAAGCACTTTTTAAATGAGCACACACCATGAGGATCATTCCCAAAAAGCTCTCTGTCCTACCAGCTGCTCAGCAGTGGTGAGTGGAGCACTGGGATACAGCAAATTGCCAGAAGTGTGCAATATTTTAAGGGACATTATGCAAGACTGTTTGCATTAGAGGAGTGACAGTGATTGAGATGACAGCAAGCATGTACAAATACCAAGGATCCAGCTACTTCCACTGCAGCTGGAGCTGGTCCAGGACTAGGAAATAGCTGTCAAATTCCCAATGCAGAT
This sequence comes from Trochalopteron elliotii, assembly GCA_024734555.1. Classification (NCBI taxonomy): domain Eukaryota; kingdom Metazoa; phylum Chordata; class Aves; order Passeriformes; family Leiothrichidae; genus Trochalopteron; species Trochalopteron elliotii. The sequence continues at coordinate 726,944 of JANPWX010019659.1, forward strand.
GTAAGGATAAAACTTCCCCAGGCTCTCAAAAACATCAGATCTCCAGCAAAAATCTCATCTGAGGTTTCCATTCCATCACGTTTCCCAGGCTAAACTATTCTTCTGGACTTCAATATAAATTTTTTGAGAGCTTCATCCCGAGCTCAAATTCTGAAGAAATACACAGCTGCTTTGAACATTTTCAAGCTCCTGCTAAAGGGCAATTTTTCTTACATGGTACCATCAGGCCTCATTCCTGGCAAAGCCATGTGGCTGAAGGCATGTGCAGTTCAGTTCTTCCACTGCCTGTGGAAATATCCTCCAGCATTTACCACGAGGCTGCACAAGTCTGTACAACAATTTAACTCCTTCCTTGGCACATCCATCCTCTGAACTCTGAGTAATCAGCTGCTCCAGGCACCAGACCAGTGCTCCTGGCCCTGAGAAGGACCAGGACTTTTGTGCACTTTTAAAATGAAGGTTCTGACATGGAAGAGGTGAAGCTGAACCACCTCCCACAGCACACAGACAATTCCCTTTTCCACTAACTCTTCCCACAGCCCCTGTCTGCACTCCCAGCTCCCTGGACAACCACACGGCCCTGCCACACTGCTTTAGCCACTACCAAGAGACAACACCACATCACAGACTGAGAGAAGGAAAACACCATTGCCGAAGCCAAGCCAACAGTCTTTCAGTAGTGAAACAAGAAGCCAGGTTGCAGCTCAGCTGAATGGCTAATTTCAGCAAAGTTCAACATTTTTTGTTTAGTCCATCCTCTTTGAAGTGATCTCAAGATTCAGATTTAGAATACAGCTTAACAATTCCTGCAGGCCAGAAGATTTTTGCTAAATCCCAAAGCATTCTTCTTCTCCAGTTTCTTCCTTTTCCACTGAGGACAGACTTCAGCTTGTTTTTGCCGACCTGCAAGCAGCAGTTCCTTTTAACTTCAGTGACTAACATCCTTCCTTCACATCTCTGCCAAACCTCCTGTCTGCCAGATCTGAAGTGTCTTTGGCCTTGTTTTCTTCTTAACTAGATTGCACATTCTCAAGACAAGCACTCTCAAGTCCCTTTGCTAAAGGTGGGATGTTGCCATGTTGCTGGTATGAAATACAGCAATTGAGCTTTACAGGTTTTTTAACTGTTTCTGTTAGGTAATGCATTTCTTGCATTTTTCTATCAGAAGTTTCTTAGTAGATACTAACAACAGACTAAAAGAAATCAAACTCAACAGCCTACGCTGCTGCCACTTCAGCCAGGCAGTGTACAGGAAGAACCAGGGAAATTACCAGAAAAGAAAACTCAAAAAAAATAAGCTTGGAGATTTTTGTTTCCTACAAAGAGAGACATACAATTGCTTGACCACAGCACAGTAACAGCCTCTGCAGCTGCTATTTTGGAAGATGACAATCACTCTCTGATACTGGTTCAACCTGGGCAAGGATACATGAGCCCACCACAAATGCACTGCACCCCCAAACTGGAAACAGCAGCACCCAAAAGACACCTGCCATAGTGACCAGCCTGGGAGCTGCATGGCTTAGGAGGAAAAACCCTTCATGTCTACAAGGGAAAAGTAAAGGCAACACGCACTGAGGAGGCCTAACTGAGGCCTAATTAAGAGAGGGTGAGAAAACAGATGCAGCAGAACTCACACAGGTATCCAGACTCCAAAGTACCTCGCAAGTCTTCCACCCAAGGAGGGCCAGTGCTAAATTTGTTAACTCAGATTGTTAAAGTGTTCCTCCTTACAGGAAACACAGAGCCATATTTCTTTCCTATTTCCCAACATTCAACTGTGCCACATTATTTCAACCTTACACAAACAAGGGCTCAAAAATGTAAGTTTGTGCAAAGCACAAATCAACAAATGACTTCCAGTTCCAGGATGCATCAGTGGACCCATCCTCTCTCCTGAGCCCTTGCTGAGGGACACTCCTGCTGCGAGAGGCTCACCTGTCACACAGGTCACAGCCCTGGTGACACAGCTCTTGCTGCTGGGCCATGGTCTGTGCCAGGAAAGGCAAGGCCTGACACCAGTGTGGCCCTCCTGGCTGTCTCTGAAGTGGCAGGACAGCCACTGTGTTTGTTCAATCCACATCCAGCACTGGGGTCTTGCTCACAAGGAATTCTCTCCATTAAGAATCTTCTTAAGCCAGCTGTGGAGCATTTTCTGCTTCCTAAATGAGCTGTTTCCATGTAGAATTCAGGGCTGTGTGTGCTCTTCATCAAGTGGTGTTGCTCCTTTTTTCTTCATCTCTGCACTGACACAACCCCTGAAGACATCTTCCTTCCTTCTTATGAAGACTCATGTCCAGTTCACTATATGGTTTCTGCTGCTCTAATACTCTAATTCAAATCCAATCTATTCAGATAAAATAATGGTGAAGTAAGGGAAAATTCTCACTGCTTGCACTTGAATATTTTGTAGCTTCTGATGTGCAGGATTCCAAATGCATGAATGGAAGTTACCAGCTCCCTGCAGCTGATTTGGAAACCAACTGCATCCCACCAAAGAGCAGATTAACACACTAACAAGGTCACTAGCCAGAAATATGGCCCCTGCTCAGACACACAATGATCAAGCGAGCGTCTCTGGAATTGGTAATGAAAATTAAACAGCCATTAACTACATGGAAGAAAGCTGTCTCCTCTTATCACCTACTATTTCAAGAATAGCACATTACATGCAACTTGATGCATTTAACCAGGCTATTTTACAATGAGGTATGCACAGTATATCTGACCCTCTGTAAATAAAACCCCTTATAAGAGTTCAACATTTGGCATGGGAGGTCCATCACAGTGACAAACAGCTGCCATGTGAAAGTCGAAGAATAAACCCCCCTTCGTATCATTTCAAGGTATTTGTGGGGTTTTTCAAAAAATATTCTGTTTTACTCATCTGCACAGATCAATAAAAGTTACTTCTAAGAATCAGGGAACATTTATAGTAATGCCCTCCCCTATGTCACTTCATTCATATACACCATGACAGAGATTTGCTGTATTTTCATTTCCTTCTTGAATTTCATTTCCTTCTTGGATTTCACTGGTATCATTCCAATGGGCAAACTGCATCTTCCAAGGAAACCAAGGCCACTGCTTCGAGCGGATGGGAAAGATGTCTCACAGGCTGGTTTGTACTAAAAATACCAGCAGGAACAGAGAAGTACAGGCTCATCACAAGAATCTGTTTCCCTGCCTGGCCAGTCCACTGGAATCCCTGGGATATTTCCCATACAAGGCACAAGTAAGCACAAGCACAACTTTAACCTGTCTTTTAAAGAAAGCTGTTAGAGGATCAGAGGAGGTTATGAGCAAACAACTGAAAACACACACTCATCCCAGGAGCCACTTAACACTGGCACATTATCGGTACTGCTTTAGAGGAAAAAAAAAAAATTACATGCAGGTGGCTTCAGTCTTCTTTGTATGTTCTGTCATATATGGAACTGCCTTTGGACAAAATAGTTAAGATGAACACAGAAGAGGATACCAGCTCAGGTAACCAAGGGTTTAGTAAACTGGAACTTACAGCCTCCAAAACTGAGTAAAAATGTGCACCCCAGAGGCCAAGCTGAGTGAGACCTGGGCAAGTGCTCCAGGGCATGAACGTATCTGCAGCTAACACCACAAGCTGTGTTTGAGGATGTGAACGACCAGGTTCAGATGGTTTTACAAAAAATATCCTCAGTCTGCTGGTAACAGACAACTGGATGAACTCAGTGCTGCCCGCTACAGACTCCTCAGATTAGCACTTCTTAAAAATTAATAAAATGGTTTATTTTATATATACATATGTTCCAAAAAATTTATACAGTTAAAATATCAAATTAGTGATCTGGTAACAATACTGTTCAAAATAATCTCTTTTGTATGAACATTAAAATACATGTTTTTAAAAGCGTTTCCTTTTAGTGCTTCCAAAGCACAGCGTGTGCCAAGGCCACCTGAAGAATCTCCGTCCTCCTCACAGGATGAAAGAGAACTGAAGTCGGGGACCTGGGAAGCCTCAGGTGCACTTTCATAATGTCTGCAGACAAAACAGAAGAGAGTCTGAGGTAGATTGTTTAGTGACCATCAGGTGGTAACAGTCACAGGGCTGTCTTTAGCTTTTATTAACACAATAGCAGTTTCTTTACTCTCAATCTACACTGCATCTCAAGTTTAAAGGCATGGCTAGCAGTTCTTGGGAACAAGACCCTTGTCTCTGTGGTGGCAACATGCAATTTTACCAGTGCAGGTGTTTCTGGGAGGGTTTTTTTGGGAACACACGGGCTCTCTCCACGATGCAGACTGTGTGTGCATTTGACAGTGCCCCATTTTAGTGCAACCTGCTGCCTATAGCACGTAAATGTCTAATGACAGCGTTCAAATGAGTAAATTCCCATCACCTGCAGGAGGGGCAGCAATGGTTATTTTCTTCCGCCTGTTGAGCAAAGAGCACCCTCCACAGGAAAAAGCCACACCTTTCATAGCAAATCCTTAAGGTTATAGCCCAGCTTCTGCCGAATCAGGCTCTTAAAGTTAAAGCTCCACTGCTTCTTCTCAGACTGTGACAGTAAAATCACTTGACTGCCGAGATGGTGAGGGCAGCAGCTACATCCTCTTCCACTCTTCTGTGGCACAGCAAACCCATTCCTGGTCCGCATTCGTCTGGCTGGTACATTATTATCTACTGTTGACATGATTAACTCTGTTGGGTGGGCTGGTGAAATCTAGTTCCTCTAGTATTCTCTCTAAGTGTTGAATTAAGACCCGTTTTTTAAACCTACGGAAGAGAGGAAGAGCAATATAAGTTTCATCTTCCAAAAATACAATTCAACAACTCAAGAATATTCAGCCATGACAAACTGTATTACCAGAGGCTCTCTGTTTCCAGTAGGGCAGAGCTTTATTTCTGGCATTAGAATGGCTAGAAAATTTAATTCAATACATCTGCCCCTCCTCAACTCACTGATATTTTGAATTGGTCTTCAATAACAACCTATTATCGCTCTAATTCATAATTAAACTTTAAGTAAGGACCATTTACTACATAAAAATGTAACAACAGTTTGACCACTAAAACCATTATAAATAAAATGTCAAAAAAGAAAATCGAAATACTAGCACTGATAAAGTTTATTATTTACTACTGTGATCTATTAATATTTCATTTATGACTCCGAGTCATTACTGTCTATACAAACCTTGCTGCTTCCTTGATAGCAAATTCAATGAAATACTTCTGAATTTCCATAGGTCCTTGCACCTCCTCAAGAAGAGAAAATATTTTTTCATAATCTAAAGAAGAGATAAAAATTCAACCATGAATTAAAAATGAATGTTGCAGATGCAATTTCAGAAAAGCTCAAGAGCCAAACAGGAAAAGCAAAGCCCAGTTTCATGTATCTCTGTATGATGGAACACATAAGGCAAGAAAAACACCTGCATTTGCTTCAAGAGCAGAACACAGGTGATAGGAATAATTTAAAATAATAGTGATGATCTGGGAATTCAAATGTGGCACCAAAGATTAAGGTTCTCTTTAAAGAGCAGCAGCTAGGAACATTTATCTTCAGAAAATGCAGGCTGGGTAGAGAGAAGTCTCTCATTTCCATGATCCGTTAATATGCACAGGTCCACCAAACCCTCATCTGGCCTGGAGCCATCATTTCTGAAAGCAGAGGTTGCCATTAGATCTCTAGAAAGAAAAATTATCAACCCTTAGTGTGAGCACAGCACGACTGTCCCATTGGTACAAGGTAAATATATATATATAGATGTCCACTGCAAAAGAATAAACTGGACATATTAAATTGGAAACAAATTCAAAACCCGCACTGTTTCACTACTTCCCATAACTGACTCCAGTATGAATACATTTATGGTGCTGTGACCAAGAGTCTGCTCTGAGTGATGCAGTAGGCAGAGGGAGCATAAATGGTCAGACCTCTGAAGAGATGTACATATTCAAGCCACTACAATTTAGCTTCTTTCTTTGATGACTTCTTGAATGCTGTAGAAAGACAGGTGACTCACACTGAACACACTGTCTTACTCTACATCACCATTAACTAGGCATTAATTTGGAATAAAACTGGACAAGCCCACTTCACAGAATGTCACTTTTAGTCTTCAATTCTTCCAAGTCTGTGGGAACTGACAGTGGTCAGAAAATAGATTTTAGGCTCCAGGCAACAACTTGAGGCTTGTGAGAAACCTGGACACCTAACATTCTTATTCTGGCTTGGGAAATCGTGAGGAGGAACTCAAAACAATCCCTGTAGACAGCCTCCTCCTGACACCTGGTGTTTTTCTAACTTGTTTACTGATAAAGATGTTTACAAGAAGGTGGTGCTCTCAAGGACCAATCCTATCCATTGTACTGAAACATTGTATAAAAAGAATCTGCCTTTCAATAAACTTTTCTATAATCCCCCCCGAAGAAATCAGAGTCACATGTGCTGTCCTGAACTGTAACAAAACAAGTCTGCAACCCTTAAGTGTTTCATCACTAATTAGTCTCACAAAAATTTTTAAAAAATCACTCTGCTACAAACTGCTACTACTCCCTTTCAAGCATATTCCAAGATGCACCCTTACAGAGATGTGCCTTTGCCCTGCAAAAGGGAGTTTTGATGGACACAGAGCAACAAGTACACTCTGTGTACACAGGAGCAGTGCAGCCTAAAGCAGAGCATTCAGTCTCATTAGATCACTGGTAACAAAACCAAAACCTTTGAAAGGTGCTGTTTTCACAGGGCAGCTCTTACACCAGTCAACCTGTCTTCAAGGGCAAACAGGGTGACTTGGCACTCAACCTCCCAAGCACAAGTCTAAACTTCAACTCACCTGCCCAGCATTTGCTCCTTTTTTGCCCCTCTATTGCTCATTTATGAGCAACCAGAAATTACTCCAAATCTGAAGCTGTGTGTACACTGAAAAATAACTCCTTTTCAGGAGAATCCTTCTCTCTCACACCACATGTAATACACACTACTAAAATAAAGAAACCCAAGTAACTTACTTCTTCCAGGCTTGCGAACCTCTTTCATCACTTTAATTTTGATGTCAGCATTGCTTCCCTCCAACATGGTAGGCGTTATTTTAAAGGAATTTGGCACAGATTCAGAAGTAGACTCCATGGCCCGCTTTTGGTCATCTCCACTCACACTGTAATTCACAGGCCCTCGAACAAGAGCATTGGTACCAGGCTTATGATCCAACCCATCTTCACTTAAACAATTGAATTCAATAGGTAAGGAGTCTAAGTCGTTGGGTAACATCTCATCCTCTCCCACAGCAGCTGGAACCACAGGAGCCATCTGCACAGGTAAGCCATCAATTTGCTTCTCCATTGACTGACAATTTTCTGCTTTCTTCTCTCCATTGCCATCTTGGACAACACTGTTACTGAAATCTACAAGTGAAAAATATGTATCTTACTGGTGTATAAGTGCAGCATCAGAAGAACCAAACAGAAGTGTAGTTCTGTATCCTTTTAGTCTGAAGTGCAGTGTAGCAATCTGACAGCGCTGGACAACACTCCAATACTTTTATTCAACTGTGGATGTGACCAAGCAAACACTTCCCCTTTGGACTGTGACATCTCCTACCACTGTTGTGAAGTCTGAAGTGTCCTGTCACTATCTGTGAAGTCTGAATACCATGTTCTGTATTTCTAGTGCAATGTCAAGACTCCTAAGTAAACTCATGTCTTCCTGCTCTTCCCCAAACCCAGCTAACATGGTTTTCTCCTGACTCCATTTGCTGCAATAGGTGGGTATGAAAATTCCTATTTGTGGGAAACAAAACAACCGTATTTTAACTTCCTTCTTTGCCACAGAACACACAAAGAAAAACTTAGAGCTGATCTGAGATACTGTCTATCTCCAAACAGTTGTATTTTATTATTTCAGATTTCTTTAGCTGTAGCAGCAGCCTGTTTATCTAGGCCAACGAAAGAAACCCACTCCTACGTAACAGCGAAGCACAGACGTGCTGGCAGAACCTTCTCCCTTCCTCCCCAGACCCCTCACCCCCCGAGCTGCTGCACCACAGCTCAGTATACCTTTATTTACTGGGACACCCTTGAGGCCCAGATAGGAGGGGCAGCCAGGAGCAGCGGGTGGCCCCTTGCCCCCCACGTGGTTGGTGACGACGGGCGGTGACTGCGGCCGCCGCAGCAGGGGGGACATGCTGCGCCGCCTCTTCAGCGACGCCGGCGTGTTGGGCTCCCCGGGACGCTTGATCTTGTTCTGGGGCCCAGCCACAAACTCGTCGGCTTCATCTATCATCATACCCTGAAAAGGAAGTAATAATTTAAGCAGCAGTACAGAACAGCAACTGTTTTCACCAATCCACTGATGAGTCAAGTCCCTCTGTGTTCAGACTCAAGTGGCTTTCAGAACACTTGACAGCTCTCAAAAGAGAGAGATACCCAACATAACCAGAGAGCCCAGTGCCACTCTGTAAACTAGCACAATGCCATACACATTCTCTTGGACCACATGGGAGACATCCCTCCTTTCCACAGGCTGCACAGGTTAGCAATATATTGTATTTGTGGGGGAGAAATTCTACTCACAAACTATTTCAAGTTGTGTTAAATATAAAGGCACAGCAGGCAGAAAGGCCCCTCCTACCTTCTTGTCCTGTTTAAATGGATTGCCAAATGTATGGAGTCTTTTTGGTTGATCTGGGTCAATTTCCCGAAGAGGTGAAGGCATCATTTTCAGGTATTCCTGGTAATTTCCCATCTGAGCAACAGGAACACTATGAAGGCAGTCTGCAACAGAAAAGAGATCTTAATTTAGTCTTAAAATTAAGGAAGTACAAACTTCACACCTCAGTTTCAAGTGTTAGCATTTAAGAACTAGAAAACTGATTATTTCTTTTGACTACAGAGGATGAGCTGAAGACTACAATTCTGGAAATAAGCCTGGCAAGAGCTGAGCTTAACTGGCAGAAGAATAAAAAATAAGCAAGTTTAATTTCTATGCTGCCAACTACATCTTTAGACCACCAGCACCTCACAAAAAACAAAGAGATCCTCTCTGCTTTACGCCCCCATTACTTTAGAACACATCTACTGAACCCTGGTGAATGTGAAAGCTCTCCCATGAAACTTATTTTAAATTTCAAAGCAAGCATGACATCTTCCATGACAAAAGGCAAATATTTCCTTCCTTCTCCTTCAGAGTCAAGAAAAGGACATTGTCAGACACAGCAAGAGATGCAATGGCCACTTCTGCTCCCACAGAGACAATAACCACTACACCTTAAAGAAATAATAGCTGTATTCTCTTCAAACTAATGATGAAGAACTGTGACTCCTTACCTTCATCCTGCCCCGAGATAAGCCTGTGTGTTTTCAGAAGATTGGTTCTCATTCTAGTTAGCTGGTCTAGAAGACTGCGTCGAGGAATATCATATGCATTTCTGAATGCCTGTGGCTTCAAATCCTGGTTTTGTAACAAAGTTAAGTAACTTTCAGTTAATCAATCAGTTCTCATACATGGAGAAATTCCACTATGAACTGTAGCACCATTAACTTCTAAAAAATATTTTTAAGTAACTTTAGAGCTCCACAATCGCCTACAAGCAGCTCAATGGCTGTCTTTTCAACACGAGCTTAGTCAGCATTAGTGCTTTCAGCTCCATTAAGAGTAAGCACATTAATTCGTGGATGAACAACAATAGCTGTCTTTTGCAGAGACTGGAACTTAAAATACAGTAACTTTCATTTACTACCATGTGGTTTTCAAACAGTGTCCCAAAATCAAGTGCAAAAAACTGCATTTTTTCTTCTCCCTCCTTATGTCTATGCTATACTCATCACAGTTTAGCAAAGGTACTTCCTTCTACACTAAGTCCATAAAAGTTACCCATTTAAAACAGATGAGATTAACTGCTTAGTCATTCAAGATCACAGTGCTGTTTACCTTGTTTAAAAGTCCAATGTGGAATCCAGCAAATTCTTTAACATTCATTTCTGACAGTCTCAGAGGAGATTCCCCAGTGATCCCTTGCAGCAGTTGTTTAAAATCCCTACTGTGTACCAAGGAGAGGCCACTGGAGTGATTTTTCACTTTTATTCCAATTTCTTGTGGAACTTTCTTACCCACTGAACCTATTATCCGTTCCGATTCTATTTTTGTCTAAAATGGAATCACACCGTGAGTTAAAGAATCAGCAGGCACTGCACATTCCCAGCAGAAAACACACAGTTACATTAGCAGAATAAAACTACAAATTTAGTTCCCTACTACCTACCCAGGGATATATTGGATTACATAGATTAGATCTCAAGCATAAAGAAATCCTAATGTGCTAGCATACGGAAAAATATTTAGCCAGTGTATCTAAATTTATATGCCAGTAGGAGGTCTGTGAATATCCCTGATTTTGCTGCAAGTCTGTGACTCTCTTGTGTCCCTGAAGAACCATCTTTAAAAGGAAAGAAAAAACAAAATGGAAGGTAGGATGGCTTAGGTTACAATAAGTTGCATCTAAACCAACAGTATTTTTAAGATACAGTTTCAGTTTAATTTTGAAGCAACCTATGAACTAAGGTTTGCCCTGTATGTTTGCAACAATATAAGGGAGAAAAGTTGCAAAAGAAATCTGTTTTATGAGTACATTTCTAAAAATGTATCACTTCTCCAATTAGCACAAATTTCTTATTACAGACACAGAGAATTTTACTGTATTAAGCTCTAACTGTACTCAGTAATGTTTTTTCTATCTGCTAGCAGTACTGCCAAAGGGAAAAAAAAAACCACCCAACCCACCAAAACCCCAAAACCCACTCTGATTGTAAGCCACTTCCCCCAGATCTCCTCCTCTGCAGAGCTTCCTTCATTATCTGTGGGAAACCAAATTTAAGGACAGCAGGAACACAGCAGAATTCTGGAATTGCCTGTGCCTATACAGGAGCTTATAATGCATTCCACACAATCAAACTGCTCCATGTGCTGAGAAGGCCTGTGAGAGCCACAGCAGCCATCTCGAGTCATTCCAGCTCCACAGTGCAGATAAGTCATATGGATTTGCATATCATTAGATTACCAAAATACCACAGAAAGTTTTATGACTAGTAGAGGCTCAATCATTCAGAGGCTCTGGGATCTATTTTGTGCATTCTTTAAGGCGGAGGATTTTTTCTTTGTAATTTTAAAGGCTGCATTGCTTCCCCACTGCCTTCTAGATACTGAATTGCTGTTTTAAGAATCTTTCATGCTAAGGAGAATTTCCAGGCCCTTACACCTGGAATGGCAGTCTTGCCAAAGAGCAAAAGATATACAGAACTATTTTCCACCAGGTCACACTTAACACATAGAAAGACTTTGACCTGAAGGAAACAGGAAGCTCAGATATAAAGCTTGAGCTGTGATTTTACTCCCCTCGGACAAGTACACAATTTTTTTTTTTTTTTGGAAAATACACATTGCCAAGGACACATGGAAATAAACATAAGATTACAAGCAAGCTTCTGACTTCAGCTGTGAAGAACAATGGCAAGAGCAGCCATAAATCCAATTAGTGATTATCTTTGAAGTTTAAAGTCTAGCAGGTATTTAAAGTACAGCTGAAGAGATTTCATTTGCATTCCTCTCCACCACTTACAGAAGGCACAATCACTGGCTACAGAACCATACTGGATTCATCCATATTTCCAGGGGAAATGCTCACCAATCTTCAATTATAATATATGCTGCACACCCATATGAACTCCCACAGGGATTAACTGCTTTATAATGAGATTACCACAAACTAAATAATCAACGCACTTCTAATTGCAAAGGTTTCATCAATACTACCTGTTGGCTGAGTTTTTTAAGGTAAGAGATAACACTGTAACTAAGTCCACAATCTAAATTATCTGATATCAGATTTGGAGCTCCCATCATCCTTAGGGCTTTCTTTAATGGCTATAAGGAAAACAAAATACACAATAGTAAGAGAATAAGTATTTAAAAAAGAAATTTATAAGCTCAATTATAGGAAGCTAAGGCACATAGATTAGTGCTCTAGCTTTTCCACTTTTGGCCACTAAAATTCAAGTCTATTCAAGATAACATGTGACATGAGTTTGGTGTCTAACTAGCTCACAATGGACATTATGCCACATCACCAAGACACCATGCAGCGTGGTGCCACTGGCAATTTCCACTCAAAGGCTCAGGTCCAGAATAGCCGGGATGATGCAAGTCCATTTTGAGGTGCATTGTCCAAGCTACATGTAAAAGGTGACACAGTGCCTCCCTCCACCCTTCATTTGGCCCAGTCAGTATCACCTTCCCAAGTCCTAGCACTGCACTCACATTAACAAATAACCTAATCTGCATTTTCCTCATCCAGTTACAAAAATAATGCCAAATTCGGCTTCTCTGAATGTTCTGAAGTACTTCTGATCAAAATTCATTTAATGTTTCATGATCAGAAAACACATTTATTAAACACTTAGTATCTTAACATAGTTATTACTACTACTCCTCAGTATTTCTACAAATTTTTAAATTAAAAATGTTTGCTCTAATCTACATACCTCTGAAAGGCAGAATGCTAACTACTTAAAATGCTTAAAAATTACTAGGAAGAGGTATGATGCAAAGGACTCTGGTCACACCAGCCACTATACCCCAGAGGATGAGATAAGAAGAGGAACATACCAGTAAGTAGTAAGGAGGCATTGTTTTTAAGTAGTTGTCAAAAGCCTGTCGCCACTTCAGATTTGGCTTAAGTTTGTGAACCTTAAACAAGTCATCTGCAACAAGGAAAACAACAAAAGAAGGTGTCATTTATACAGCCCCAGACCTTCAGCTTCATCCAAAATCGTACATGCCAGCTTTCCCCCCGTTTTCTCCCCCCATTCCGTCTCCCAATGGGGCTTCCCCCCAAAAACTGCTCTTAACCTGAGGTGTGAAGGATTGGGAATCCCCAGTCCTAGCTGCAGTAGGCAATCCAGAGCAAGTCCCCATTACAAGCAAACTTACAAAGTATACCAGACTTAAAACACTGTACGCAACTACCAGCAGCATGGAAGGTGCAACAGATCCACCTGTTAAAGAGTTTCACCTCCCTTGCCTCTCTCTTGCACATCAGGGAGTCCCTGTATCTGATTGAATCAAACAACGTTAATTTGGTTCAATTTCCATTTTCAAACCAGCTTTCTTCTGTTCAACCTGTACGATGAATTCTGGTCTCCAGTAAAAATGATCTTTGGCGTCAAAAGGAAAGAATAAAAGAAGTCCAATTAGGGAATCCTTCTGGCCAGCTTTGCTGGACTTGCTGCCAACAGCAGCAGCTGCACCCAGCAGACAAGGGGTTACCTCCAGCCACAACACCTGTCTCATGCCAGGGCAGCAAAGTCTCCCACAGGTATAGACAAGAGACTGAAATTATCTACAAAAACTGCTGTACTTTAAGAGAGGGGGACGCAGACATTTCTGTCCTTTGGGTACTGTTTTAGAAGCACTTTGCTCACTCCAGGTGTGCACCTGGCCATTTAGGAATGGCTGAGGTGAAGTGTGGGCCTATTTGCTGTACACACTGTGAACTGTGACTGTGGTCTCTACACCAAACACAGCATCCTGCAATTTACCATTTGCAATTATGAATTACCCACTGAAATAAAGGCTCTTCTTAGTAGGACTGTAGCATGCTGGCAAAGTGAGGCTAATGGAAGGATATGCAGGTCTGGAAAAAGGGATGTTCAAAAATTAGCTGGGGAGAGCTGCAGGAGAGAGAGATGCACAGAAGAGGGTGTGCAGAAGACAGATGCAGCAAGGAAATTGTTTTCTCCACATTGAGTTTTCAGGAAGATATATTTGGAGAAGAAAATTTTACTTGCATAGTACTCTGCACAAATTGAACAGATGTTATGATACTACTTCCCAAGTTCTTACAGACAAATCACACTCAATTACAGGTGTTTTCCAATCTAAATGAATTCTGGATTACATATAAAAACCATACTACAGATGCTACTTCTTCTCTTTTCTGGCCTGAAGAAAGTCGGCTGGAGTTGAAGAGGACAAATCAAAATTCCATTTAAAATCTCAATATACTTCAAGCTTAGCACTATTATCCAAAAGAACCTGGGATGATATCATGGCATATGGCAAATAAAAAATAACATCCATTCTTATCTCATAGATCTATTACCTTTTTGCAGCAAAATGCAAGTTAAACTACACCCCTCTCAAAATTCAACATTAAAAAAAAAAACCCACAAAAAAAAATCCTCAACAAAAAATCTTAAAAAGCAAGATGTTCAGCATTATAGTATGTCCTAGTATTTTACAGTCTATGAGCTGGTTGAGTACAGCTTGAACCTTAAACCCCTTATCAGCACTTGATTAGTGTCCCACTTGCTGCACTGAGAGGTTGTAGCAGTAAGAGCATGGCACTGTGACACAGCACAGGCACTCCTCAGCTCAGCCAGCTGGGTCCTTATCCACAGCACAATTCTACTCCCACACATCAAATGCAAAAGCACCTCCCTGATCTCTGCTGTCCTAGAACAAAATTCTCAAGCCTATGGAGAGCTTCAGCTTTTTGAAATCCCCACAGCACAAACTCATTGCAGGAATTGCCAACCTCTGAAAAGCGTGGTAAACACAGCCATAAGTTTCAAAGAGAACTTCACCATCAGCACCTTACCTGCCTCTACCTTGAGAGTTTGAGACACACACTGTCAGCAGACTGCAACACAGGCATTTAAAAGGCACTTTTCCCCCTGTGGCCTGGGCTGCACATGATCATTTATACAAACAAGCAAACTAACAGTAATCCAGTTAACTATGTCTTTCACAGATTAAACCCCAAACTTTTGCAGATAAAAATCAAAAAGCATTGAAAAAAATCCTTGCATAATTTAGTTTTACTTCCACCTAATTATTTTCAGATATTCATATCTGTATAGTCCTCTTAATGCAGAATTTTTTACTTCTGAACTCAGAGTTTAAAGCACTGTATAACTGGAAACATGGTATTAAAAACCATTAGGAACAGGCTGCAAGCTGCAACAACTCAGGGCATCAGGTAAGAAAACCACACAGACCAGTTAACTGAAAACTGCATTGCAAAGTCTTTATCCACTTTGTAATGTACAAAACAACCAAATTGAGACAAACAGGACAACAATACACACTTTTAACACTCAGTACTATAGAAGGGGGCTGGATGCACCTTTTAAGATCAGTGAACAGTTAAAAAAAAGAGAGCATGAGAGAGGAGAGTCAGCAGGTAATTTAAGCAGTTCAGCTAGAGCCTAAATAACAACAATTCATGCACTATGTAACCCAAAGTAAAACTTAAAACTTTTTTTTTTGATCACCACTCACATTAAATTCCACCTGAACAAGTACACCACCATTCCCTGTTGACTCCTGTAATTCCCCTAATTACTCACTAATAGAGACACTGCTGTAATCTAGGTAGTAGATTCATCATTCTACATTCACAGAAAACAGGATCCTTCCCTGCAAACCATCTAGCCAAAAATAAGGCACTGCAATGGAAACCAGCATCCATCACTACCTAAGAAAGGTACTGTGTCACTGTCTCCCCATTGATACAAAACGTATCAAAACGTATTTGGCTGTCCCTCCCAGAGCCACAGCATGCTGTGTTCACACTGGTGAGAACATAGCCCTTAGTTTCCAAAACACAAAATCATTACTTGCAGGTGCTCTCACAGAGCCTGTAAAAGCATCAAAGGAAGCTGTCCATGCTGCAGTCCTTCACAGGCAAACACTTCCTAAAGGCTCATCCTGCTGCATATTTAGACCCACAGAAAAAGGGTATTTAACCATCTTAAGGCATTTCTTGCATGGCTATTTCACTGCTGCTTCTGCTGACACTCCCAATGAACAGTCACTCCAACTGCCCAGCAGTGCTTGCCCTCCCACCCATGCAGATAAAAGGAGCCAAGGAAACATCTTGGACAGGGCAGAAGCTTTTAGAAGTGTACCTCATCTTTACTTAGCTCTCCCTAAAACCCCTCCTTCAACTTTTGCTTCACGAACTTGGCTGTACAAATGTCTTTAAACAGAACAGCACCTGAAGTACAACGGCTTTGCAACAGTCCTTCAAGACCAAATTTCTATCATCTGTGGGCCAAGCATTCAGCACTGAAGCACGTCAGCATCTGCCTGTGAAAAGCTCTGCCTCCAGCAGCCTCCCACTGAACAGAAAGAACTGCACCCCACCTCCTCAGCTCTGAGAGCAAACCACCACCAAGCTAGTCAGAACTTCTCTGCAGCTTTCTGAATGCAAACTGGAGCTGCTCATCCCACATTATCCATCACCACTGGAAATAGACCAGAGACCATTTTCATAAGACAACCACAGTGCATGAATCCATTAACACACAGACTGTGTGGCTCCATTGTTTTATCAAGTCCTATTAATTGGCTCCTTTCCCTTACAAAGCTTCTGAATGCAGGCTCTCCAAGTTAAAAGCCAGGAGAAGCTACAGCATTCCCAAATCCACTCTTGCAGAAACCAAGACATAAAATCACAAAAGCTACAGAATATGGTACAATTTACCTCCTTCACCAATGGCCCATTACAACTTGTTTCAGTTTGCTTGAGTATCACCTGCCTACCTATCTTACCTGTTTTTATGGCTGTCTTACACTATTTTTCAAAAAGAGAATTAAAATTTCACCTGCTCAGGAGTGCAGGAGGAAAACAAAAACTGCAAGCAAAAAAAATCCTTAAGCATCTTACTATCTGTTTTTAAGGTTGAACACATTTGATAATAGAGTACAAATATACAGTTGTAAAGTAGCTTTTTCTTTGAAAGAGTCACCAGAAGGAACAGAGGCAGATTATCCACAGTACTGTCCCAACAAGTCCTCCAACACAATATTCTACCAGTAAGGCAGGAGCCACTAGAACACACTGATACAGCAGTATGGGAGGTAGCGGCTGAATGGAGCAGACTTCTCCTGGTCTTGGAAGTTCTCACATCCTTTTACATCTGGGTGAGAGTAATGAAATACTGGTTTTAAACACCCAAGTCAGTCCTCTGCTGAACCATTAGTATCCACTACTAGCGTGTATGAAGGGAGACACAGGGGGAGTGTTCCCACCTACAGTACCAAATACAGAGTCAGTACTGCTAAAAGCATCTACAAATGATTTACCAGGAATGCTGCTTATCATCTCACTGATTTTCTATACTGCTGAATAGAAAAGGGCCCAGATTTAATATACCTTTCAAATATACCTTTTGTGTTGAAGGTATATTCCACAGAACTTAATTCTACCATGCCCAGAGACCAAGGATAAACAAAGTCCTGGAAGGAGATCTGAAGGTAACACTGTGTCTTTGTATGAACAATATGGAACGCACGGGATTCACGCCCTCAAGAAAACATTTGCTTTACAACTCAGGCAATGCGGAAGCTCTGCACTGTCCTTTGAAGATCCTTCAGAAATGTAAGAAATGGACTACCAGTTGAGTAAACTGCAGAACAGCACTACACACACTGAAAAGTGCCTTTCCTCAAAGAGAAGGAAGACCTTTACACCCCTGTGTAGGCAGGGGGAAGACAAGAGCTGCCAGGAAAGACACAACAGAACTGTAAACATCAACATCAAAATTAACAGGGAAGTTAATTTAGGATCAGTGATGGCTTTACAGCTAGTGCATCTGCTGCAGTATTTCAGGAGTCACTAAGTCACCAAAACTCTCTTCCTCCTTGCACACTTCAGGACAATTATCAGGCTACACAGGTAACTATAGAAGACATATTATCAGCAAGCACAAGTTTCTTCTTTTTTGGTTATGACCAGGATTATGAAAAAGCATTCCAGAATTGTGTTCTGATCTTTTTTTCCTAGAAATGAATAGAAAAATCCTGCGTAAAACAGTAAGACTCAATTCTCTTGGTGACTGTTCTTCTGTATCACTAAACACACCCACAAAAACTAGAACAAAAAAGCCTTACAGCATCTGCAACTGAAAGGGTTAGTGGCACCCTGGAAACTCCTTTCTGCCATTACCTTTATGCCAGATCCCTACCAACCACGATTCTGTGGCAGTTACTCATACAGCATCTTTTTGTATCATCTTTTCTTAGAAAATAATTTCATTGTGGGAGTAAAAAAAGAAAACCAAAACCTGGTCCTTTGGGCAGAAAAGAAATGCAGAATGTGTCACTGCTCACTTCCTTCTTACTGCTCTAAACTGCATTAGGGAATTCCCTCTTCCCAACACCCGTGACAAACACTGCATCTCATCTTCCAGTAAAAAATAAGCTGCTACAAGAGCAACTGCAAAACCTGGATACACCACACCCTAAATGAGGGAAAAGAATGGAGGTTGAAGCTTACTCCAGGTTAAGGAAGAGGCTACGTGTCTAGGAGGTGAACAGCATCAAACATGCACTGGAAGCAGGTAGCTCTCCTCCTCTGCTGGAGAGAAAAAAAGGGAGAGGGGGTATGAAAATCCTCTCCTCCCAAAGTATGTTAAAAGAGTTTGCAACATTCTCTACTCTCTGATCTCCATTATTTTATAACGTCTCAAACTAAGGCAGAACACCAACCATTACTGTTTTGCTTTTACTCTGGAGCAGCTGCACTGGCAGTCCAGTGCAGATGTGTTACCTACCTAACAATGGAAGTAAAACAGGGTAGTTGTAAGGCATCACAAAGAGGTTTACACAGGTTAAAGTAGTGCTTGCTTTTAAATACCCAAACGGGTGGCCAAGTTCGCTGTATTTTCCACTGCTACTCACAAATACCTGACAAAGAATAAGAGAGATCATTGTATTAGAATGAAGAATGTGAAGAATATTAAGCATGGGGCATTTAAAAATTCAAATCAATCGGAATCCAAGTGCATTAACACAGTAAATTATCAAGCACAGACAAATCTGAACACATCAGGGTGAGTATGGACCTACATTCCCCAGTCGGAAAACTGAGACAAGCAACATTTAGGGTACACCCAGTAAGTGTGGAAATGCTCTTCACAAGGTAATCTTTACTGCTTTAGTGAAACTACTGTGAAATGATGCCCTAAAGAGTTTTTGAAATTATTTAAAATAGGTTAGGGGACATCTGTTGAAGGAATGTTAAAATAAACAAGCAATTTGAAATCAGTCTTCTGACTTAAAAATAGCACAACTAATATTTACAACACTGATAAAAAGAAACGCAAAGCATTTTTAAGCATAGAAATTAAACAAAACAAACAACCATCCAAGAAGTATCTTGCTAATGCCCGGTGCCAGCATTCTTAAAATTAACACTGTTTTTTTAAGTGCACATATATGAGGGTCTTAACCCTGAAAAGCAACACATGTAAACAATATTTCAACAGGATAAAAATGGTAGATGTTCTTGACTGAGGCAAGCAAAATAAGCCACATCTAAGTCAAATATAGTCTTCCTAGGAAAAAATAAACCTCGCAGCAAATAGCAAGTGGTTTTCCTCTGTTTTGTCAGGGCATAACGAACTGGGTTTGTTACATGGTTTCTATGACAATGAGCCTATTTCTCTGATTTGTAAGGGTCTGATGTGTAGCTGGGAGAAGAAAAGCAGGGTTTGAAAAACAGCAGAGTAATTTTAGTAACTCAGGCAAACAATGTGCCTATGAATGTTTAAAGGACATTTTTGAAATTAGGGGTTTTTTTTAAAGTAACTTTAATTTTTCTTCTGAATATGCATGTTGTATTTTCAATTAAGTTGTAGTATTTATTAGGGATATAAAAACAGAGACAACTCCAAATTCACCTTTCCAGGTGACGTATCATACTAAGCATAATCCCAGCGTACACAGAAACTTATAAAAAAAATTACAAAAGGCACATGACAAAGAATTTCAACAAAAGAACTTCGACCTCTTCAAAGCCAATCTAACCAACAGGATCAACAGCTTCCATTCAATTCCCATTAGCAGCTTCAACCACCAAGTGAAAATGATTTGCAGCTGTTCATTAGGTAACATGATGGAAACTAGTGCTGGGTTTTCCCTGTAAGCAAATGGAAGCCTGCAGAGAATTTCAATTTAGCCAGAAATGGAACCTGGGGGGCATATTTCTTAGCAAAATGAGATGGACCTAGAAAGAGAATTAAATGAGATTATAAAGCCTGTGGAGGGAACACTCAATTCTGAGTCCTGATAATTCTCTTAGAAAGGAGGTAAGTGAAACCTTGACATGTTTCCTCTCATCTGCTGCAGAGTTTAAACCAGACCCCAATTCTCCAGGCCTGCAAAGACTGAAGTACCTCAGATTACCCATTACATTTCTAGAATCAAATAAAGGGCAAGTACCTGCCAGCAGGTATGGGGAGACTTTCGTTCCAGGATGTACTGGGTGAGGGGTGAAGGCTCAAGCTCATACTTGTCAAAAGGAAGCTTGTCTATGACCATGGGCTCACAATCCACACAGGAGAACCTCACCACAGGGTGAGCTGTGCGTGGAGGCTGAAAGGGAGGGAAAAGGGTATCAGTTTTCACATATTTATGGTGAACAAACCAATTCTCTTAAAAACATCCATAAGCAGGTATTTCACCACTCTGTAAGTCTTAAAACATTCAGTTTCCATAATATTCCTTCAAAGAGAATAGAACACAAGCTCCCATAACAATACAGAGAAACTGTTTCTCTAACTGAAAAACAAAAATGCTCACACACTGATACATTCTTCCCACCAAGAGAAAAACATGGTTAATATGACACTATTTATATTTAGAAGCCTTCATGTCAATCAAGCTACAACCACACAGGTTTAAAGGAAACTTCAACTCTTCTCAGCTCGAATTCACAGAAAAACAGATACGAGACAGCACTCAATCACACACACAATCTCTCCAAGAACTCTCTACAAATCTCTTTCTTGTTTTCCCTCTTTAATTAGGAGATGGGAGCAAGGGGAAGGGACAGACAGTACCTTGTGGACCTGCAAAGTGCAGGAACAGAACATGCCTAACAAAAGAGAGATGTTTAGAAAGGCCAGTAAGGCATGCCAAATGTATGACCATTTCAGTAAGAAAAGGAGAAATTAATACTGTATTCTCCTCATTTTCTGCAGGGAGTTGCTCTTCTGTTTCAGTTTTAATTCTTCCTGCTAGTGAAAGAAGAGTCCACACATGAAGTAATACTATGGAAAAAAACCCCATGGTTGACCTTCTTTAAAAAACAAATACTCCTTTTTCCATGTAAAAGAATTTTATAAAGCTCTGATGAAAATGTAATAGGCTCACTATGGTTTGTGGTACATGAAGTAACTTACAGTTCAATTTTATAACTTTTAAAAACCATTCAGCAAACTAACTAACCATATATATGGAAGTGAACTTTCGGGATACAAGAAATGTCACAGGTTACAGTATCCACATTAGATTATGCCACTCTGTTAAAAACAGTTTTTAACCTTTTAAGGCAAAATCACATCATATTCTAAACAGAGGGAGTAAAAACTACTCTATCCATTACCTCTTTTTAGTCTGTTCAAATATTAGTGTAGAATTCTTTTTTTCAGTTCTTATTTTACTTACCAGTGTTGGTGAATTCTGATCAGGCCAAAAAGATTCTGGGATTGGCCAGTGCCCCACAGGAACACCCGTTTTAGGGTTAGGCCGTACATAAATGAGTTTATGACAACTATGCCACGGCTGAGAAGCAAATGAATTGATGGGTCTGGATGAATCAACAAGTCCATCTAAAATTTAAACAAAGCAAAATAACAAACAAAAAGAAAATGAAAAGCTACATGCATGCATTTGTCTGCTAGCAAAATTTCTGTATTAGCAGCCAGTAAGGTATTTCATTACTCATTTCAAAGACATACAGATTTTTACATCAGAGGCTGAAATAACCTATGCATCCAGGTGTATCACAGAATCATCTGAGAAACAATCACAGTATTTGCTTTGCTCTGATCTCCCTCCTGCTCCTGTGGCACAGCCATTACACAGTGAGTGCAGCAAGCCATACTCACGTATAATGGAAAAATGTATTTGCTTAAGCTCAGTGTCTGACACAGCTCCCACAGGCAGCACCAGCTACTGCTGCTGGTTCTGCTGTAGCTGCAAAGGCTGAGAATTGGTATTTTCTTTTTTACATGGGCTACAACACTCACTAACTGATGCTGCTACTAGTGGAAACTCAAAGAGGGGCAAAGTTTCTCGGAGAAGTTGGATCCATCTTGCAGGAGGCAGTTTTGGCCACATTTTTAATTACAATTCACAGATCACTTAACCCAATAGCCTGCTGCAAAGGCCAGCGTTCCCTGCCAGTCCACCAGCATAGACAGGTTGCAGGCTGAGGACAAAGAACCTTGTAGCACTGCAGATGTAACCAGTAGTTTTCAAAGACTGATCTTCAAAGCAAACAGCACAGCAGAGATCACTCACTTAACCAATCTTCCTTGCTTTAAAAAGATTTTACCTTACTAGTTTTCCTTGCTTTACAGAATTGGCCAGTAATACTGAGGAAACCATATTTCAGTGACGTATCAGTTTGGCTCCTCTCCATTATAAAAACAGTGATTTTTAAAGCTTGGGTAAATCCCATCATATTTCTCTCTAGTTTAGGACTCTCTCAATTCCCATACACATGACAAGTCTTGACACTCTTACACATTCATAGCCACAGTCCACCACCACTCAAATGTGACAAAAATGAAGTAAACAAAAAAAACCCCCCAAACTTCACCAGTCATTTTGCCACATAGGAGAGAACATTTGGGCCACCAGAGACATGGGATTTTGCTGCTGTGCTGTCCAGCACAGTGTTACAGAAAAGCTTTCTTTAAACAAGCAAAAGGAGAAAACAAAGACAAAAGTGATTCCAGGATGAAAGCAGGAATAAAGCTGCCCTTGCTATATAACGTTCAGGTGATGCTAAAAGCTACTATGTTTTCTGATATTCCAAGATCTTAACTTCCTAAACTGGAACTGGTCAGCCCTGCCCTCTTCCTTCAAGCCATGAACTTCATCACATCTGAAGAACTGCTTCACATTTGGAGTGCACCTTCCTCTTTTGCCCTTGACTCCCAGAGAGCAAAGTAATTCCTTGTTCTTCGCAGTTTTTCAATCACAGCTAAGAACATTCACCTGAAACTTACTGTTCGGTGATCAATTAGTAGAATGAAAATGTACAGAAAATTAAGCATTGAGATTGCTTTAGAGATGTTAAAGTGTTTAAATACACTGCTGCTAGATTTAATTATTTTAAGTACAGTCTTGACAACACTGTAATTCAAACTTAAATGCTTCCTGCAAACATTCCCTTTCCTCAGCCATCCAAAAAGAGGTAAAAGGAGTGACACAGAGCCAGCCAGCAGTAGATGATCCATACAAGCATGTGCAGACATACAGCATCATTTAACTTAGCAAGGATCAAACTAACACTTGTAAAAGATGCATCCTGTACACTACAGGGAAAAGCTGGCAGGAAGGACATGAAACAGGGACAGCTACATAGAAACAAAACGTTTTGCCTTAAACATTAGGAACAGGGGAAAAAAAAACAACAATCACTGTACCTTCTCCAATAGGAGCTGGGTCTGGTCCTGACTTCTCAAAGTTAATAACAACTCCACTTTGGACTTTCTGAACTAAAGATTCTAAACACTGATTCAACATTCTTTGTGTCCGAACGCAGTATGAACGACCTATGCAAGAGAGAAATTACGTGGGAAAACAAAAAAGCAAATTTTGAGTAAACTTACTTAAGGAATACGTTTTATTACCTAAGTCACATTGCTGAGGCCTGCAATTTTATCCAAAAGAACAGCAACAAACTCTGTACAAGTTTATGTAAAAGGCAAAGTACTTTGCAAATGCAACACAACCAAGTAAAAGCACCAAAACCCCACAACCTGCTGAGATTGTTACTAAAAAGAGGCCATTAAGGCTTCACTAGGCTGGACCAAGGCAAAGTTTACACAGGCCCTTAGGAAGGCCTGATTTCACCAAGACTATGTAATCTATCTGCTTTTGTCTACCCAAACCTCCTCCTCCCACATAATTTCTCCAAGCTCCAATTTTAAAAAAAATTCTAATCAACATACCAAGCAAGAGGCTCCAGAATTAACCTCTTAAAGATTAAATTTAGTTTATCAGCCCTGCAGGGCTCATGACAAGAAAAGCTAACCTCCCAAATAACCAAAGAACTTTCCCACAACCTCCTACTGCATTTAGAATATGCTCTCACATTTAAATGTGAAATAGGGATATTGCTTTATTTTAAAGTTCTCCTGTGCTACTGGAATCCAAGAAAGCACTACATGGACTCACGTGGACACAGAGTAATTCAAACAGAGAAAACAGGAAGACGTGAAGGTGAATTAGAAGAAAATAAGTATTTCAAGGCAAATGCCAAATGTGAAGCCAAGCAAAAAAGCATCCAGTTACCTCCTGTAACCTCACACATCTGTGTGATAGCAGATTCATCAGTAGGCACACTCCCAAGCTGCTCTGGCTCAGCAGATGCAGCTCCTGGCAAACGCAGTACCAGAGCAAACAGCCTTTGATCCCAGCGGAACGGTTCTTTGGTTAGTTCACTTCCAGGCAAAGGAGAATTCAACGGAAGATGAAGCTGGTAAAAAAAATTTAAAAACATTTTCCAGTATTTGACAAACAGCTAAAAACATCATATCTGAATTCATTCGCTTATCTGTAAAAGACCCTGTTTCTCTCCAACCCACTAATTTATCTGATGTTCTCATCTCAAAACCCTTACAGAGTATGAATTTGGGGGCTGGGCAGTGACAGAATAGCTGGTTTCTATTCTCCATAAAAACAGGTCAATGATGAAGAAGTACAATTAGCAGGAAAAAACCGATTAATATTCATCTCAGCATAGCACCAACTTGCACAGTTATAACCTGAAAGAACTTAATTCAAGTTTACCTCCTCTTGGACTCCAGCTGTATTTGTCAGTTTGTTTCCATCTGTGATGGTAATCAAAATAGATGGCTCCAAAAAGAATGGATTCCTTCCCTAAAGACAAAAGCACAAGAATGCTAAGAGCAACCTTAACACACAGGCTCAGAGGCTTGTACTTATGTAATTATAAAATAAACAGTTAAGATAAGCAATCTTTCAAAATAATCCTGTAATTTTTTAAATAGGTGTAGAACCACACAAGATGGGCTACTATTGTGTGTCTACAGTTGGGGCATTTATACTCTGCTTCTTTGTACTTCAGTAAGGAAAAAAAAAGCCAGCATTTTCAAGGGTCATTTCAGCAGCCATAATTAAAAAGAGTTCCCAGTTCAAGCTCTTACACAGAGCTATCCAGCATTAAAAAAAAGTTAAATGCAAAAACAAACTTGAACCACCAAAATCCCTCACCAACTATAACTTAAAAAAAACATAGAAATATAAAAGACAGAAGACTATAAACAGATTTGTTACCTGTCCATAATTGTCTATTCCAGAGACTAATCTATTGAGATTTAACAAGTCAAACGATGACCTGAGTGCCTGACCAAGGGTTGTTAGTCCTGAAGCCTGAAGGTTTTTCAATTCATTCATGAATGTTGCGTGGTTTTCCTTCCATCCAGCCTGTTACATAAAACAAAAAAGCTTATTAGTTATTCTAGCAGCAAACTGCAATCAACTGCAAGTTAGCATTTATCTCTCTTCCCAACAAAAATTAATTATATTCCTGATTAACAGATGCATCACACCATTTATATGCTGCACACACCTAATCCAGGTATGCACAACTTGATGTGAAACATGGTTACACCTACAATGGGAGACTCAAGAAACACACACTGCCAAACACTGGAAAAACTCTGCATTACCATGAAAATTGCTGTAGAGATGACGCTGTTAATAGAAGTATTTGGATTCAGCATTTGAGTATTTTTTTAGGAGAAACTGCCAAGTTTGGAAATCAGAAAAGCAGTGCCAAAGTAACAGCAAAGGTAAAACCAAGATAAAAGCAGCATAATGTCACTGCCTCTTCTGGCATATACCCATTCTCTTTTTGTGCTTCCTTCCATAAATTAAGTCTGGAAGGAAAGAAAGGAATGGCTGCAAACACCCTAAGTAAGAACCAAATCACTGTTTAGTGTCTCAGGGTAACAGCTTAAAATTTGGAGGTCTTTAAAAAAGTTATTGCTGACAAAGCGTAGGGATTGAAGGAACAGCAAGGGGTGTGGATGGATCAGTCCAATCAAGCACTCTGGACCCTCTGTGTGATTCACATACCCTTCCCTTAAAAGTGGTTTGCTGTACAGCTGGGAAGCTATTTTAGAAAAGACCAGCTCATACCAGGGTATTGGTAGAGGATTTGAAGATGCCTCAGCTAAAACAACCAAAGCGTGGAAGTCCTGGATACTCCCATAACTCTCAGCCTTGTTATTACACTCTCCAAGCCAGTCCTGCAGCAAGCAAGCAGTTATTCACCCAGGCTCACTATCATCTGGCACCAGAGACATTCCTGTGCTCCACCAGGAATCCCAGCTACGCAGACATGGAGAGGATCATTTCAGACAGCCTGACTTTTGCTGGGACAACCTCTGAGCAGCACATCCTCCAGGTGAAGCAGGTTCTCTTCCCTGTGCACTGGGCTCAGCAGAAACCACCTGCTGGCTGTGCCAAGCTGTGCAAGAACACCAGAGGACAGGATTTTCCTGTGCTTTTTTTAAGCAGCTCCATCCCACTGCCAATCTTTAGTACACATTGAGGGCTCTGTAAATGGTCTTAGGACAGACATGTTCAGAACCATAAAAGAGTGTAAGAATAGAGTAGGAAGGACATGTGATGATCAATACTTCTGTGGAGTCGACAAGCCTAAGCTGAGTGGGTTTCTTTTCAGAATGA
The DNA here is from genome assembly GCA_024734555.1 of Trochalopteron elliotii. Taxonomy (NCBI): domain Eukaryota; kingdom Metazoa; phylum Chordata; class Aves; order Passeriformes; family Leiothrichidae; genus Trochalopteron; species Trochalopteron elliotii. The sequence continues at coordinate 753,724 of JANPWX010019659.1, forward strand.
AGAATCATCATAAGACGATAAAACAAAAGCATTTTGGTCAAGTTTAGCTCCCTTAACCGGTTCTTCAAGCTTGAAATTGATGTGAGGGGTACAAGAAAGAAAATTCTGCAATGGGGCAAAGGAAAACACGCTTTCAACAAGACTTTCATAAAGACAGCTTTATGATTAAACTGCCCTGGAAGCTCAAAAAGAACAGGTAATTCTCAATAAAACACCACCAATACCCACACACAACCACAACTTAAAATAAAGCATCTCATCAGCAAAGCCACAGCAACCTCCCACGCCTGTACTCAGCTCAAGACAAAAATGAAGTGCAAGCACAGGGTCACTGTTTTGGAGTAAATGTGACTTAGTTAATGGTATTTTTTCAGAGTGAAACAGCACCAAATCCCAACAAGATGATCTGCCTTATCCTAAAAAAGCTTGTCTTAAACAATTTTAAGTGAACAGTTACCAAAATTGTTTTGTCTGAATTCTATGGACCCATAAATGTAGGTGAGACTGCCCCCTTTTGTCTGGCAAAAACATCCATTTAATGAGTCCTTCAACGTTCTCTGGAACAGCCAGGCTGGAGTTCAAAAAGTGTTTTCCAGCAAAGACCATTTGCGTTAGTTGTTACAGAAGCACATGGGGGAACAAATAATTTACAAAGGAAACGCTATTCCCAGTCTACATTTCTTGATTTGAACTCCAATGAATTCAAGAGTATTCTTTATAAAATAAACAGTAAGAGTCTTCAGTGATATTTGGAGATTCTGCTATTTTCCTGTTGTGAAAATGTTTGCTCAGCTTCCAGCTCTCTGTTTGATCTCACTGCAATGTGGTCAACTGCCTGCAAAATAAAACATGCACCATTTCCCCAGGCAGAAGTAGGGAAGCTGAAGATACAAGGAGCAGCTGATCACCAATGGTTGGCTGTCCAAGAAAACTATTTTTCATCTTACAGCTCTCACAGAATCTTTAAAGATAAAGCCAAGGAGAAATGCACCTTTGAAACAAACAGAGTAAAATGGAAGAACTTCTCATAATAACAACAAGAGCAGCAAATGCAAGATTTCCATATCCAACTCCAAATAAAAATCTGATTAGTTAATGTACTGCACTCTTTACCTTATCCTCAAAGGAAGATTCTTGAATCAAAACCACTTAAAAAAAATGACAAGAAAGTCTATTTCTGTAAAATGTTTTTCTCCAGAAAGACTCAAGCCAATGTATGTAATGAAAAGTGTATTTCAGGGACAGAAACTCCAGCCCCAAAGAAGTCTGTACACTTTCTTTTTCATATATACAGTAGGAACACTCTTAGGGCAAGGCAGAGTCAAGTACCCAACTCCAAGAGATGCACAGTGAGCTCACGTTAAAGTGATTAAATAATAATGCTTCCTAAATTTAAAATACTGCCACTAATGCTGCATGCAAAGAAACCACTGGCTCTGTCAGGAGAAACACTAACAATCAAAAAATCCCCAACGAAAACCCCACAACCTGAAAGGACCAAACACAAGCATATTCCACAAAACCACACATCCTCTACAGGTCAGTAACTAAAAAGTCAGAACGGAGTATTAGTTATTTCAGTTGTTTATGAACCAATTTGAACAGTGAGAGTAGTTTCCTCTAATCTTCAATACTGCATTCCGACTTAGTCACTTTTATGCCTAGAATTTATTAATAGCAATCTGAGCTGCCTTCACCTTGCCAGTATGTTGCTGGCCTTTCCTTGGAAAATTTATATGAGCAAATAATTTTAGACTCTAAACACATACCAAAAAACTTTCAAAGATAGGAAAAAACAAGTGCTAAAATCAAAAATTTCATCCTCTGCTTATGCCAATAACAGGCAAAAATGCACTGTCATTTGGCCTTCTGCAAGCTCTGGATACCATCCTACAAACCACAGAGATTTGGAAGCATCACACCACCTTCCAGCTCCTGCCTTCAGCCTTTAGGAGCAAATCATGCTGACAAGAAATAGCATACTTAAAAAGTAACATTTTTCTCTGGTGACTTAGTTTTCAGACTAATCCATGCCCTGCTCTATATTTCACCACACAGCTACAGAAGTATTTCAGCTGCTTCAAGAAGCAGGTAAGGTCACAACAGCTTATTTCGGCAGGAGAAAGGCCCAGATTAATGAGAATTCAAACACCAAGGTGAAAAATCCAGTGAAGAAAAGGAGGCCTTATTGAGACCAAGCAGAATCAGGACTAACTCAACATCAAAAGAACAGAGTTGAGGAGCCAAAGAAAATCTTGGTCAGACTCAGTAGCTTAAAAAGACTTTCAAGACTTACGAGAAACAGAAGATTTTAGTTGCTAGAGACTAGAAAGAAAATCTTATAAAATGCTGTAGAGGAATTTAAGAAACAAAAACAAACCACTCCACCCCACGGTTATCACATAAAAGGAGGCAATATTGGCATACAAGTAAAACAGCATCAAGTTGAATACATGTAACACACAGGTCTTAAAATCCCACCTACACTGGCTTATCTGTCAGGTTTACTGGCCTTATTTTAGTTTTTTTATTGGTTCATTGTTGGTTTGTTATGGCTTTAATTGGTGCTGTGCTTTTTTTCTTTTATTCTTTCCAACTATTTATTGGCACAGTTTGGTCAGCTGGTAAGAAAAGGGGCCAAAGAGCCAAAGGCTGGGCATTAGTACACAACAATTCCAGGTCCAAAGCAGCTCCCAGTCTTACCAGCTCCAGGAAGTCCAGGGACATGGTGCTTTGGAGGCTGCAAGTCTTTGTCTCTAGAGCTCCTAATAAGCAATGCCATAAGACTGAACTACATAGTAGCTTGTTGTTCACTGGATTGCTTTCAGATCCAATTCAAAAATTGCAATATTACTAAAATAATCCTCCAAGAAGAAAATTTGCAATCCTGCATGCCAATCACAACAGCCGTTGTTACAGTTAAGTACTCAATATTTAGTCAAACATACATATTTTTAAGAATTCTGCTAATGTTTCCCTAGAAAGAACAACTGCATTTCAGATATTACAACTTGTTTGAAATACTTATGTTTCTCAGTAATTCAAGCTATTATTAAATGCACCCATCTCAGGAAAACAGACTACCTTAAGACAACATGCCTGTGGCATCCTAGCTTGTCAGTGGCAATCATTTGGAAAAAGTAAGGTTAGAAAAAAACCCCAGGTGTTGAAATCTGAAACAACTCCTGCTATGGAATTCCAAGTACCACAGGAAGACAGTGAGACCAGCAGAGCATTTTGCCTCCCAAATCACCAGAATTTTTCATTTTTAAATTACCTTTCTGTTCACTGGTGACAGTACACATGATCACAACTCAGACCTGCTCATGTCTGAGCCAAAGTGAAGCAGGTGTTTCTTTTATACAGGACTGAATTATTCTCATGGACACCCTACAATGCAAGGGGCTGCTTCCCAAATGCCAAAGTATCTTCACCTCTTTGTAGTCTCCTGAACCCAGCTCCAGAACTGCTCAGTGGGTTCTGCAGCTGGGAATAACTTCCTACATAGCTTCGAGCTTCCCTGCCTGCGCATTGGCAGCTTTGGAACAGGAGTTTCAGCAAGCCAAGACTGTCGTGGTCACCCCAGTTTTGTCACAACAAAACTCAGCAAACAGGGAGAGAGAGGGAGAGGTGCTGGCATCATGTGTCCCCCTGCCCATGAAGGACAGGGTAAGGCTGGTCATCAGTACAGAGCAGCCAATGCTCACACTACCCCCACGTTTGATTTGTTCATCAAAGATCTCCTGGCTAAAAATAGCACATGAGAAGAAAGGCACTGACTACTCTATGAACACCAACTACATTTTTATTTAAATTTTTTCATGTCCTAAAATAATTCCAAATCATATGACCTACTAATCACCTACTAATTTCATCCTCACAAATGTTTGTGCAAATGGGGCAGAAAAACAGCTCTAAGAGACACTTACAGACACTGACCCCCCTCCAAGTACTTATGAATGCCATTTTTGAGGCAACAGAGCTCTCATGTTTTCTGTACCTTTGGCTGCAAAATTCTTGCCTCATTTCAGCACTTCTATTCTCTAATTTGTTTTGTGCAACACATCAGCCCTTTCTCTGCACAGCGTCGAACAGCCTACAGGAAAGAAACTCCCAAGATCAATTCTTTTTTGTTCTTGGCACAGGAGAGCAGCACAGCACCCACCTCTCTGGGTGTGTGAGACCAGCACAGAACGACTGGCACACAGGTTTACAATCAGCTTATCAGGAGGGGTGCTGAGTGCAGGGTGCAGCCAGGGCTCACTGGCTGCTCCAGGAGGTGCACGCTGCTGTCTGCTGTGAGACCTGCCCAACAAAGACCCTCCTCCTCAGTTCTCATCTCAGGAGTATTTTAGCAGGGAACCAATTCACAGGTTTAAACTTCTCCCTCGATAATCTCACAGAGCAGTCAAGTGCAGTGAAGAGTCTACAGAAGCATCACTTGGTCCTCCTTACACCAGAGCTAGTGAGCAGCAGGTCAGAATGTTAAGGCTAAGTATTGTGAATAGTAAGTTAATTGTTTCTGCCTGTGAAGTTATTTCTGCTGCTTTCGTAGGACACTCAAACTGAAAACTGCACATCAAAAGTGCTTCTTTAAATCGAGTGGCGACTTTTTGAATATTTAGTTTTTTATAAGGCCCTTAAATTCCAGTCAAATAAAACATAACAGAAGTTTAACATGCATAAAATGTCTCCAAGAGACCAGAGACGCATATACTGCTTTAAAACATCTTTAGAAAAAAAAAAAATCTTAAAAAAAGAAGACACTGGAGTAGATGATTCCTGTGATCCCACACAGCTGACACACTCTGACACCAGATTTTTAGCAGCAATCTGTGACTCTGCACACCCCTCTATCTCCATCCAGCTCCAGGTACAATTCTTCATTTTTCTCTGGGACACACCATGTACCCTGATAACACAGAACCCCTCCTTCCCTCACCCACACTATTTTTCCCTACAAAGCTGGAAACAGTGCAGGGAAGGTGCCATGCACCTCCAGGCCCCTGGGCAGTGCACACAGACAGGGCAGCCGTGCCTTGGGACTCAACAGCCACACTGTGGCCCCTCCTGGACATTCACCACACAGTGCCTGGGAGCATCTTGCAGTTTCACTTCCCCTCAAAGCAATCCAGGCCTTGCACTCCAAGAAGGGCTGCAGTAGGAACTGAGATGCCCAGAAGATCCCCTTCAATTGCACATTTCTAAGTTGAACTCTCCTGGACTCGCACTCATCAGACTAAATAATTCCTAAAGACAGATAGAACCAGTTGGTTTTCTAAAGCACATTAGTTAATGTGAACTGCATTCCAGCACAGTATCTAAGTGCCAGTTTTTATTACAGGCAGTCAGCTACACAGAAAACTATTTCATCTTGTATAGAAGGAAGTATTTCTCCATGAAACCTTAAAATAAAAAACCCAAAGAAAACTCAGTCAAGCTACACCATGCAGTTCACTGTCCTTTCAAGATGATTTCACCATTAAATAAGACACAGAAACACTTTTCCTACATGAAGAATTCAAGATGTTTATGTAAAGAGCAACTCAAATAATCTTTAAGCACAACATCCCTACAAAACGCCAGCAGAGAGGGTCTTAATCTCCAGTTACAAAGTGAGTACTGGACCCTTTTGTTAATATCAGCATTTACAGAGAAGCAGCACCTTCTATAGGAATGGCAAATGCAGATGCTGCATGAACAACTCAAAGCTGGAACCTGCTTGGAGCCAAGGGATAAGAATCAATGCCAAGCAGAAAGAAAAAGCCTACAGAACCTTTTTATTTATTACCTGCTGCTTCTGCTTCAACACATCTCTGGTTTTAGCTTTTTGGTCAACAGTATTTCATGTATTTTGACAGTTACTCTCACTGCACTTTTTCCTGTACAAGGATAAAAGGAAATACATGAAAAAGGAAAGTATAAATACCCAAGAGATCATGGTATCACCCTGTTCCAAAAACCATTCTTATTTAAACAGAAAAACACTTCCCAGTTAAAAAAGCACTTGTTTATGAGGAACACTTGAGAAGCCAGGATATTTCAGTACAGAGCTGAACCAGAACAAGCTACATCTCACACAACAGCTTAATGGAGAGGGAACACAGAAGCAATCACAGTTTGCAGCCTTAGCACAGTAAGCATAACAAGAGGCTCCATGCTCCTGTTGAGCTGCATAGCAGTCATTTCAGAAATACCATTATAGGTGCATCTTATCCAAACACAGTAGAGAGGGCAACTGCTGAAATGTGGAGGTTTCAGTCAAAGATTTTCAGCTATTCACAGTGCCTGTTTCTCTTTGAATCTATCAAATACACTATCAATACCAGTCAGCCCCAGCTCTGTCCTTCTCCTGGTCCCTTCCTACACTCAGTATGGCTGGAGAAGTCACAAGAAATAAAGACAATAGCTAAGAGGTAACAGAGTAGGTGCTATCAACACAAGGGATTCCTCACTGCACATTTTTGGAAATCAAGTGGAAGAGTATTACTGATGATACTCTAGCTTTACAGCCCAGAGCTGAAGCAACACATTATGATTGATGTTTATTTTGCAAACTGCCACATTCCTTCCTTCCAAAAGCACATCACAGAACTAGAGCAGGACACCAAAGTGCTACAGGTATTGAAAATTTACTTCAAAACTCAAGAAGGTAAATCTAGAAGGAGTCATCTAATCCCCAGCTTTCCTCAATTAGTATTTGAAATGCTGTTTAAAGCACTGCTGAGGAAAATAAATACTTTGGATGACCATTGAATTCATATACTCAATGAAATATCAACTAGCCAGCCTAGCAAATATCTTCACCCTGATACAGCCAAAAAATACACTGGTGGCCCTGGGAGCATTACTATTGGTCAGATTTTTATTTCAGATGATGGCAAGGCTGGATTTCTTTTAAATGCAGGAGTCAAAAGTAACTACCTGAGCTTAAGCTGTTTTGATTGGAGAAGGCTCCCCCAGGCCAGGCCCTCTGAGCACAGGGCACATGGTCCTGATCCAGCCTCCAGTCCCACCACATCCCAGCCTGGGAGCACCATCAGGAGTCCCAGCAGCAGCCAAAGGCACCAAGTGTTCTGCCTCAACAGATGCACATTCTCCCACAAAGCAGAGCTTAACTTTTTTTTTTTTTTAATCAAAATTCACTGGCTGAACCATTAACAAGCTATGAAGACCAGTGCTAATGCATTATACTCACTTAGAAGCAGAGCATGGCAACACCAGCTTAACCACACTGTAGATCTTTATTTTCTGTCCAATTAATTGCTCGACAACATCCATCTTACCAAGATTCTTACTTTTTTAAATACTATTTCACACATTTAAGATTTTAAAAGCATCTGAGATAACACAGACAAATCAACAACTGCATTATCTTTAGAAAGAAAAATTAAGGAGTTCTGAACTGTTAAGTTTTTTTAGTCTGGAACAACATTTAACAAATCTAGTGCAGCTTATCCTGAAATTTGTATAGCTACACAAGGCAAGAATTATAACCGTGTAAATTGTGAAATAAAAAAATTATAACAATAAAAATAACAACAGCTATTTAAAAATAAAACAAGATTTGTTTACTTATCTGACAATAAGCAGTTCAAGTTTCAAGAGACCATTGTTGACCTCAATTCTTACACCAAAATAAGTTTTGTTTTTTCAATGCTCTGCAGAGTGAATATACAGCTCAATACAAGTCTGTGGGCAACAACAAATTCTGATCTGTACAATAAGTCTCTTTACAAGAATACTTTTTTCTTGGCACATTCCTAAAACTTCAATCCTAGAACATGCTGCTTACAGCTGAAATTGATTGCTACATGTTTTCTAAGTATTCTGAAATTAGTGAGAAAAAACACAAAAAATTCCTTTCAATTACTGCCTGCTATTCTTCTGGGGGCTGTAGAACCAAAACAGTTACATTATTAGGAGGTGCACTGTAAGAATATAGTTTAGGAAAGAAGAAAAAATTCCAAGACTCCATCTATGAGAGTGTATTACTTAAGTGACAATCTGCATTTATAATTCAGAACAGCACCAGCTGCTCTTTCCTGGTTTTTTTCTGGTTTTTTTGGTTGGTTGGTTCGTTGGGGTTTTGGTTTGTTTTTTTTTTTTTCCCTGTTTTTTTGGGAAGGGTATGTTTTTGTTTGTTTGTTGGGGTTTGGTTTTGCTTTGCTTTGTTTTGTTTTTTGGTTTGGTTTGGCTGGGGGGGTTGGTAGCCTATGTTATTAAATAAAATCAAAGATACAGGCATTCAGAATACAGACAGTGAAGAGAATCACTAAGGCTGAAGCCATCTGGAACTTCTGACAGGGCCCTTGGAGTGGCACTGCTCCCCCCTCCAAAAGCACTCAGCTCCAGATCACAGGTCACACGGTACAGAACGTGCTTTCTCACACTGGATCCCAGCTGCCTGAGGTATGAGAACACTGTAAGAGACAGCACTAAGTTACATCTTTTCTAGATCACAGCAAGCTCAAAACATCATTGTTGCATTACTGCTGCAAATCGTTGTTCCTCCTGTTATAAAATATGCAAGGGTGAACAGGGTAGAAGTGCCTGCAATCTTAATTACCTTTTTCCACTGTTAAAATGCGAGCCAATCAGCACTTAATACTATATTAGTTCTCATCAAATTTAAAAAGAATTCTACCATTCTCAAGGTATCACAGATGTATGTACTTTGTCCATATTTTTAACCACACCACAGAGCCAGGGTACAAGGCCCAGGCCCTCTTACATCTATATACCAGCAAAAAAGACATATTTTGAAAACCTCTGAAGTGAAACTAAAAATAGTAACAACACAAAAGGGGAAGAGGTAGACCATAAGGACTCCATGTGGCAGGAACCACCAACTTCACAAAGCACCTTCCTCCTTACAGAACATCTCCCTACACAAATACAACTAAGGAGATCCAACTCAACCGTTTGATTCCACATTTTAAGCTTCTATTTTTAAAATAAAAGTGACCTTTGCACTGAGGATGAGTTAAGCCTCTTAATGCAAACATATCTACTTTTGTCTAGTTTATCCTGTAGTCTTAAGGGCTTACATCTTTGAATGTGTCCAAGCCCAAATAAAGAACCAAATAAAAAGATGAAAATATAAACTGCTACAGTGGCTATGAGCAACAGATGATGGTTTCCATTCATGGCCTCTGGCATCTCATCTTTTGTACTGTACAAATTAAAAACCCACCTCACATGAAAAAGCAAGTTTTTACTTTGGAGATTCCTGTAGAAGCAGAACAAGTTAAAATATTTTCTGTAAGAATTAATCTAGCAACACACACTCACCCTTCCATGAAGAAAGGCAGCAGGAGAAAGCACAAGTTCAGGTACTTAACTACTTCAAAATTATAATAATAAAAAGGACAGCTAAGCAGAGTTCAGTCCCTCACATCTATCAAGAAGTAGTTTCTGAACTGTCCATCCAATTAAATCAATTCCTTTCAAAAATGTAACTACCACCTTTAAGTTCTTGCATGAATTCAATTTTTTACAAAATACCACAATTTCAGAAGGCACAAAACTATTTCTTTAAAAAGAATGAATCACCCTGATTATTACTGCTTTGGTTCTTTTAAAAGCAAAAGGTACATTACTTTTCACAAAATTCCTCATTACAATGTTCTGTCCTCATTACACCAGTTCCTGGAAGAGGATGTTCATTGCAACTCACAACCAGGACACAAAGAAGTAAGACAGCATGCTTATGCACTTTTAAAAGCATTTTAACGTGTTTTACACTACTCAATATGATATTTCTCAGTAGTGGGAATGTGCTTTTTAAAGGACACTCTCTATAGGAATCAATTTAGTACCTTTATAAGCTAAAAGGAGCTACAATACTTCCTTGCTTGCTGCACAGATGCCAATTGATGATTCCTAAGGTTTCAGTAAAATAGATTTTTAGATGTTTTCAGATTCTGAGGGACATGCACTGCAGTATGTAAAATACAAACCTACCACCTGCACCAACAAGAACCTTCTGCCTATGGCCTCACTTATCCAATTTCAAAATAGGTGTCTAACTGAAAAAAAAAAAAAAGAACATATTGTACATTCTTCACTCAGCTTTAAGTGATAAAGCAGTTAAATCAAAAGGAGCATGTAAAAACTGTTTGATTGCTATTCCCAAACAGTATTAAGTTGATTCCACTTGTTCTTCAAATAAAACTATACAATCAGGGTTCGCAGGAGTGTTCTTTAAACAACTGACTCCTGTTTCTCTTCTTTAAGTCACTGTGTTTAACAGAGGAAAAGCAATTGCTGGCTTTAACACGCCAGTCATTTCTGCTCGAAGGCAGCCTTCTGAAAACACACAAATTTCACAAAACCTTGAACAAACACCGTGGAAAACGTGGAGGAGAGGTGTAGTACTTCCCAGGCAATAGAAGATGTTGATGCTCAGAAATAAAAATACTGCTGTAACTGACCCAAAAAGTGTATGGTGATAGAAAAAGAATGGTTATCTCTCTCCACTGAACAGGTCCAGAATATAGTCTCCTGAATCAGTTATCAAGAACAGACACTGTGTGTACTGCTTACATTTCATCCAGTCCCTCAGTACTACATTCAGCACCTTTTTTCCCCCCCTTTCCAACAATGCCTGGCTAGTGGGTTCACTAAGCATGTACCTCACTAGCTGCATATCTGGAGAGAAAGATAGGCCTCTCCCACTGACCTCAGCTTTCTCTCCCCTTTGCACCTCTCGGATAGCAGCTTCCCTCCTGCCCCTGCAGCTGCTATCTGCCTTGCACCAAAAATTCTGCCTGCACGCCCCACTGCCAGCTTGCAAACCTCCAACTGTATTCCCAGCTGTTCACACCACTCCTTCACAGCACAGGCCAGACCACCAAGTACTTGTGCTTGCCAAAAGTCAGACCTTTTACATGTAAAACCTGACGATTTTCAGTGTCTCCAAGTTCCTGTAAAAACTTAATCAACTTAGGCTTATTCTGTGGATCTGCTATAGCTAAGCTTATTAGGTATTTCTCTGATTTTCTTCCTTCACAAAAGTGAAAAAACACACTCGTGCATTTCCTACCACCTCAGGCAGCATTCCTGCAGATCTTTGCTTCAAACCCAACAGGTTTCACGGTTGAGTTTCTCTTTCTCCCTGCAGCTCAGGGTCAGGAGCTCTGATCTAATTTCTCTCAGAAACAGACAAACAGATCTCACATCTTTCTTTCTGCAGCCCAGCCTATTCATTTGCCTCTGCCCTGTGTAGAGTGAGTGACAATCGGCTCAATTCTGCAGCAGCACAGGTTCTCCATGAAAGCAAAATTAAAAAATGCTGGCAGAAGCTTTTGTGCCACTGAAATAAAAGACAGCAAAGTTAGTCTCCTCGAGTGGGACCTTATGAATTCCCAGTTTTGAAGCACTATTTCAATCATAAATGAACAGGTTATTTACATACAGTAAGTATTCTTTCATAGATGTTTAAAAAAGCCTCCTACAAATTCCTGCTCCAGTCTCCAACATATCCCAACCCACCTCCAGAATTTTAGGGGAAAAAAAAGAAGAGCTTGCTCAGAGTCCATCACAAAGAGCTGCTTCCACAAGGGAGCTCTTTAGCACTGAAACATATGTTCAGGCTAGCAGGGAACAGCAGTGGAACTGGAAGGCATCCTATCCATCAGTCCCAATTTGCACATCTCAAACAGTGCAGCGTTCCACACACACTGTATAAAGTAATTTGAGCTACTTCTTAGACACCTATGTACATATTTCTGCACTCAAATTCATGGAACCTATTTCCGCAGTGCAGTCACAGCTGACTCTTGAATTCAGTATAACACAACAGGAGGAAAATATGCATTTCAGAATATAATTTATGTTTTCTCAGTCCTCTCACTTGTGACCATATCACTTACGAAGGTCAGATGATAGAGTCTCACAAGAACATAAAACAGAAGTCACATTCCTGTGACCAGTTCATAAACAATACTCCTCAAGCCCTGAGAAAAGGCCATATCACTGCCAGCAGCCAGATATCAGTCACAAGGGAACAGGGCAGTCCAGTTAATCAATAACTTCACATAAGGCCACCATTGTGTTTTTGGTCTGGGCCTGAACTCACCATTTGCAGCCCAAATCCACAAGTAAACCACAAACTGCAGGACGTGAGGTTTCACAAAAATCAAAAATGGGAAAAAAAAAAAGAGTTAAGCCTTACTCTCCTTTTCAAAAACTCTTCAGGTTAACATTTTGGCATGAGCTCCATTTTCAGACAAATCTAGATAGATCTTGCTGAACGATCATCACTGGAAAATAGGAAAAGCTTGGGGGAAAAGGGTAGGTGAGAAGACTGTTCTCTTTTCCCTGTACTCTTACTCTAGCACCATTACTTCACAAAAAGAATAAACAAAATGGCTTAAGATTCTGCCCACTTACACCACGGCATGTGCTTACATACAGAGAAACATCTATATTTGACAGAGGATGCTGAAATGTATGTGATTTTGGAAGAATAAAAAAAAATCAACTAGGTAAATAAATGAAAAAAGCCACAGAAGACCATGAGGGCCATCACAGCTCATCACAGGCCCCTGCCCTGCACACCACGGGAGCTCAGGAATTGCTGTGCAGAACTGTCAGTCAGTAACAGGCCTGCCCTGCTCCCACCCTCCTGCCCAGGCATTCCGGATCAGCCACGTTGTGCAGGAAGGGATGAGAAGGGTGGGGCTGGCACACAAGGCCTGGAGGTGCTACAGCACCAGCATATGGCTGGGATGGAACAAGCTCTGGGTTCTTGCAATTCATGGACATAAAGTCCTCAAAACAAGGACACATCAGGAACTGTATTCCCTGAATAGGACAATGCATTCCTCTTAGCCAGAAGGCCAGGAACGTCAAACACCCTGCCAGGAAGCAAAGCTGTTCTTAAACCCATTTTTCTTGCCCAACTGGACACACACTGGGAATAAATTCCTTCCATACCTAAATTTAAACACTAGTGCTTTAATAGCAATAGACATCTTTTACAAAGGTGCTTTACTATACATATTATTACCTTCCCATGCATGCCAAATACCCAAAATCAGATACCCAAATACCAGAACAGACTGGCTCACTTCCATGTTAACATGCCACTACGACAGACTCACTTGATAGCACCCTATCACAATTTTAATCTAAAAAATACACTAAATACATTAGGCTTTCTTACTTCATGAAATAATAATTTTCCCTCCTAGTTCACAAAATGGAGTTTCACCCAACATCCATTGGAACATACAAGTATTTTTCCACTGACCTATAGAGGATCACATCACTTGACAATTACAAGGTTAATACATTTCACAACATGCTTTTAAAATATTAAACACTTGTCTGTTACTGTAGAGTATTTTGGAAACAAAGTAAGAGTTATGAATGGTTGCACCATAATTGCTGTCACAAATCACCACCTATACATTATATAACAAACAGGAGCCAAACAGCTGACTAGGCTCCAGAGGCATCTGCTGCCAGAGTGGGGCTGAGATTGCTGCCATTCCCATCTTCCTGTCCCCACCTCCCCAGGACAGTACCCTGACCCCTCTTTACACTTGTCATAACAGCTCTTTGCAGACCCCCACTGCAAACTGACAGACTAAATAATTCCATTTCTAAAAAAATGCCACAGAGAGCTATAAGCAGTCCAACAGAAGCAACAGGTCCTGTAAATAACTTCAAACTATCTATACTAAATACAGTTTCAAAAAAATCACCTTACTTTCACAAGGTTTGGCAAATCATTTGTGCAATAGCATGATCCCTCCACTTAGCACAATACAATACATATGCGTAGTATTTTCTTGATATATTCTTGTCCATCAAAAGTGAACAGTGCTCTTGGTTTGAAATACTTTAAAGCTACAGGCAAACAAATTCTGAAACAAACCAACCTAAAGCACGTATCTCAGCTACTCCTGCTTCAAAGCTCAAGGTCCTGTAATTCCTCTGCCTCCTAGGTGGTCTCAACTCCACCACCAGATTATTTCCCTCAAGTGCTTCAGTAGTAAACTATCTGAGAGACTATGTAATTTAATTAGTATAAATCAGAAAGAAAACAAGAGGATAAAGGAGCCACTGCTGCACGTACTTGGAAAGCAAGCCTTCAAAATATATTCACTTGCCAAGTTCGTTTTCGCCTTCTCTAAATCAAGAGAAATAGAATATTTAACTGCAGCAGCATTAGCAAATAAACTAGATATTGTATCTTTTACAAGCATGTTCTGTAAGACGTAAGGAATCTGGCCTAGACCAGGAAGCTTTCCTGGTACAACCGTGGTTGTCAGAAAACACAACAGAGGGAACATCATAAAAATACCAGCGAAGGTCTTGAGAACAAGCCTTCAAACAGGCAGTCATCACTGCTGTGAGGCTTTCTCTGCTCAAGGAACAGACAGCCCAAGAACACTCATTTATGCCATCAAGTCTTTACGCAGTAGTTGAGCTGCACTTGTGACCATAATTACTATAATCAGAGATATTCATTGAATCTGCAGCCTGCTCCTAGAAAAGTTACCAATTTTTGGAAAAATATTTTAAGATCGTTTAAAGTCCAATTTAAAAACCACCATGCTAAAGGCAGAAATATATATTTCTAAGAAGAGACATTAAGCAAGTTACAAGAACCACAATACTTTCTATTTCCCTTGGCTATTTAATGTATATTAAATATGACTGAATGCTATGACAAGTATCACAGTCCTATTTATTTCAATTACTATTTACTAAAACTGTGAACAGTCAGATGCTCATTAGCACATCAGAATGTACACAGATGCTCATTAAACAGAAGGATCTTCTGCAGCAAACCCCAGTATAGATGTGGTAATAACCTGTAGCATTACCACGCAGACCTCCAGCAGCAAAGTCATTTTTTTATTAAACCACCAGTATGCTTGCTGGCACTGCAGGGAGCAAGTTCATTTCTCCAACACAAGATACACTTGTAAAATATTGGAAGAAAAAACAGGAGAAAAAAAATCTAGAACACAAGAAATCCAGTTAACACTGGATTTAGATACTTGGGGTTTGCATCCAGCCACAAACACAGATGAGGCAAATGGTGTGTGCACTGTGTCTAAAAAACACCTCGCCTAAGCAGATGTAGGTTTCTTGACAGCAAGCTTCTGTAAGTCAAGGATGGTTTCAATTCACAGAAATTACTTCCACACCTTTTTCTGAGGAAATGAAAGGTGCAATACCAAACAATAAATACTTACTCACTCTATGACTTGTCACGTCAGAAAGCTGTGTAAATTTACTCCTGATGAAAGGAGCCAAGATTCATAGCTCATGACAATTACATGTCCTCATTATCAAAGATGTGAATAGGTGAATAAGCACCACTGAGCTGACTTACTTTTAAAAATGTCTCAAGCTCCACCTGGGAGATCTAGAGAATATTTTCCTTTCTTCTGTAGGATGACCAACCATATATTTCTACATGAACTTCTTTGGCCTTCATAACATGGGTCTACAGACCAGCAGTTATGATACTGAGTGCATTACTAAATATAATCCTAATCCATGACTATTCAGGAGGAGTCTAAAACTCCCATAGCAATGCTTTCTGTGACACACTTTACCTAAGTATTTTAAGTTAGGACATTTTTATCACCAAGCTTATCACCACTGCAGTCTACAGCATAAGGGATACAGCACCACAATTTTTATTTTTTTTACTTTTGCCTAAACCTCGTGGTGCAGCTGATGTGATGAGAATGGCATGGCCCTACTTGCCTCAAACTTGAGGAATGAGAAAACAGGGACAAGAGGAGCCAGCCAGGCAGACTTGTTTACTTGCAAGGAGGCCCAGGGCAAACCTCAACATTCTCTACAACTCCTATACAGGAGGCTGTAGTGAGATAGGGGCTACTCTCTCCTGCTGTGCCTGCAGCGAGGACCAGAGAAAATGGCCTTACACTGGGACAGAGGAAATTCAGATTAGATATTAGAAAGAAAATTTTCATGATTCAGGAGGTCAGACTGTTTAGGGAGGTGGTGGAGTCACTGTCCCTGGAGGTGTTTAAGAGGCTGGCACTGAATGATGTGGTTTAGTGGTTTAGGAATTACAGTAGCAGTACTGGGTTGATGACTGGACTTGGTGATCTTAGTGTCTTCCAACCTTAAAGATTCCATGGCTCCACATCCAGCTCACCACAACCCCGCACGGAGTGGCGGCTGCGACCACCTTCCACAGAACTGGCGCAGCCTGCCGTGCTCATCAGAATGAACGGGGCAGGGGAGGGAGCCAGGGGGACACACAACCCCAACACTGGGGTTTTTTGAATCTTAGAGGCGGAAACAGCCGCGGGTGCTGTCCCACACCCACAGCCCGCGCCCAGGGCCGGGGCTCCGCGCTGCCCCTGCCCCGCGGCCGTGAGGGGTAACTCGGCCTTGCCCTGTTCCCCGGGGCCGGGCACGGCCTACCCCACCCTG
>JANPWX010019659.1:775159-796520 GCA_024734555.1 Trochalopteron elliotii
TTCGCGCGGCGGCGCCTCACGGTCGGTCCTGGTCCGGGTCCTGGTCCGGGTCCGGGTCCTGGTCCGGGTCCTGGTCCGGATCCGGGTCCGGATCCGGATCCCGCCGTGTGCCCTCCGGTACTTCCCAGTTCCCGCCGTGTGCTCCCCGGTACCTTCCCAGTACCCACGGCTGAGTCGCCCCGCCGCCGCCTCACCTCGGCCCGCGGAGCCGTCGATGGCTGGGCAGCCCCGCAGGGCTGAGGGGAGTGTGCAGGAGCTGTGTGCTGGTCCCGGGCAGCCTGGCGAAGCCTCTCAGCTGCTCGCCCGATGGCATAATCGCCCCCATTCCTGGTCTCCAGAGATTTCACTTAAGCGCTAAATCCCCAGCCCCCCACGTGCAATCCTTTCCCAGGTCAGGTGACAGCCATCTCCCACCGGCAGTGCCTGGATCTGGGCATCGCACATTAACACGGCCCCTCAGTGTACCTGGATCAAGACAGGATGGCAACAAATCAATTGTGGCAAAACTGAAGATACATACACCCTGAAATATTTCCTACCACTCAGTTAAAAAAAATAAATACTATCTGAAAGAAGGGATCACAGAATCAATTAGCCTGAAAAGTCTCTCTGAGATCATGGAGTCCAACCTATGGACCAACACCACCCTGTCAACCCAGACCATGACACTGAATGCCGCATTCAGTCTTTCCTTAAACACCCCCAGGAATAGTGACTTCACCACCTCCCAGAGCTGCCTGTTCCAATCTCTAACCACCCTTTCCATGAAGAAATTCCTCCTAATGCCCAACCTAAACCTCCCCATACAGCTCAAGGCCATATCCCCTTGTCCTACTGCTGGTTGCCTGGGAGAAGAGTCCAGCTTGCACCCAGCTGCAACCTCCTTTCTGGTAATTTTGGAGAGAAATAAGGTCCTCCCTGAGCCTCCTCTTCAAGGTATCCTGCTCCAGTGGGCCTGGCAGCCACTACTGGCAGCAACCAGACAAGGGGAAGGAGATAGAGGAAGTATTTAGTACTATGTCCACTCAAAAATGCTTGTTTGCTTCCAGGAGTAAATCCAAAACACACAAAAGCAGCACTGCCAACATGAATCTTACTTTAAGATAATAAGGAAACTGATTATATTTTCCAGTGCTTTTAAATTCAGAGACTTTTTCCAGATATTTTTTTGCCATTCATTTCAACAGCAGGCAGAATCAGTTTCAGTTCTCGCTCCATTTTTGTGAAGCACTTGGACAATACTGCTGTTGCACAACATTATAGGTGAATTCTAATGCCCCATTACAAAGCATGATGAAATACAGATATTAGTAAAGATACCACTGCCCATTTTGATCAGAATAATCAGAGATGTAAACTCATTTAATTCAGGCATGTACCCATCAATGTTGTCACCAGAAAAAGCCCAACACTTGTACACAGGATCTGCAGTCTCTCTGTTGGCTTTAGAAAGAAGTCTGTCTTTTAAAAAAAATTCTGCAGACATTTTTCAAATAACATCTCATTAATTAATTCTATTGAACCAAAAGCAGGTAAATTAATAAGCAAATAATTGATAAATTGATAAGCAGGTAAATTGATAAGCAACTCATTTTGAAAAAGAATCCTGTCAAACTTGGAGACTCCATTCCATTATCCACACTCTCCATAAATTGTGCATGTGTATCTGCAATTAAAGTTTCTGAATTTTAACAATCATACCAGAAATGCCAGGAGGCATAAACAGATAAATATTTTTACGCAATGATTAGTGCACATGAATGGAGTCAGACTGAAACAAATGGGATTTGAATCTCTTGAAGTAGATAAGATAAAAATACAGACTTTTGTACTGCTACATTTCAGTCTGGAAAGATAACTCCTGCACAGGAATGGATTTTCAAAGGCCTGAATGGAAAATGAACTATTGGTAGAAGATGCCACCTAACACTGCCAGGTCCTGGCACTGGGAACTCAATGAGGCCACCTATGCATTGCTGTCATGTCAACCAGATGAGGTCAGAAACTCCCTTCTGCCTCCAG
Source organism: Trochalopteron elliotii (assembly GCA_024734555.1). NCBI lineage: Eukaryota > Metazoa > Chordata > Aves > Passeriformes > Leiothrichidae > Trochalopteron > Trochalopteron elliotii. The sequence goes on from JANPWX010019659.1 coordinate 777,182, forward strand.
CTGACCTCAGCCAATTCCAGCTGGCAGCCCAGTGGCCCTGTGTCCTGCAGCCTCCTTGACTGGCTGTATGAATTGCTAAACAATTACAAGTTCATATCCACTTTTTTTTAGTTCCAGACCACCAGATACCTAAAAGCTACTGCTTTCCCATCCAAATATAGTGTTTAAAGGTCAAGATGAAACTCTTGTTTCCCATTTCACAGGGTGACCTTTCCAAGGGCAGCAGCAGGCAATGTTCGGATACCCTCCCTCTTTCTCTCTTGAGGATCTTGTTTTTTGGATCCTTCTCCAGCTGGACACCACAAGAGCTAAAGCCTAGCAATCTTCTAGTCACAATGCAAGATATTTATTCTGTTTAATGAGACACTTTTTATTCCTGAAATTACCAACACCATGGTTGCTCATATGCATGCATGCAGCTAGAGTGGTTTTTACTCCTCTTCCATATAGTTTGTGTTTGCGGTGCTGACTATCTGGCAGCTGTGGCAGCAGACATTCATCACCTCTATAAAGTTTAAAATTTTCTTGGTTTTTAATTGAAAATACACTCATCTACCTTTTTTTCACTAGTTAAAGAAATTGTCTTTATGGGGAAATTAATCACAACAGCTACAGCAGGTTAAGCTCTCCTGTAATTAAATATTTTGAAATAATTTCTGTGTAGATATTCTATCCCACAGTAAAAAGAAACACAATTCTGGATTAATAATTCCAGAATAATTGGTTCAATTTTTGAACCAAATGGATCAGTGGTATTTTTTCCTGTTGTGCTGATGAAGTATTATTTTTCTGTTTCTTATCCTAACACAGCTTAAGGTCTAAGCTGTTGCCACTAACAAGATTTTAGCACTAACAGCTTGTTTCTTAACACTTTTATATTGCTTCATCTTACTTTTTTCTCACCTAGCTGCTTTCTGCCCTGAACAAGTAATACACCTGTGAGACAGAAGCCATGCTGCTTTAGGCACCAAAGATGCTCAGCTTTGGCACCCATTAGCCACCTGAAATTGGGGCACACTAGATACATTAGTCAGAAATTATCTACTTAAAATCTGGATCAACAGCTAAACCGTTCAAACCTCCCTCTGCTGCTCTGGCTCCCTGTCTTGGTCATGTAATACAGCTGCCCTGACAACTTTTCTGCTTAATTTAAAATGCTTCCAGCCAGAGCAGAAATGGTCACTGCTAAATCACAACAAAAAAAATGGATTAATCCATGCCCTGAGCTGGGAGGTATGAGCCCTATCACACAAAAGAAGGGGCTGCCACCAGAGCACTAAGGGACTTGCTTGGCACCACATAAGGTGCATTTTTCAGTACCACAGTGAGAATTCAGAAGAATTTAGCTCTTAGGCAACCATGGATCTGTGCTGTCCCTTTCAGGAAGGTGAAATCCCCTGTCAACTTAAAGAATTTGTGTGCAGCTGGACCCGAGTGTGAAAGGTAAGAAATTATTCTAAGTAATAGCTCCTTCACAGTTATATTCAAGATGGCAGAAGCTGAGCAAATTCAAGTCCTGTGATATTGTGTGCTGCATCAGGGCAAAATATTCTCCCCTGTCAGCAGTTAGCTGCTCTTAAACCAGATACTAGAATAGGCCAGGCTGCTTCTGCCAGTGTGTCACACAGCCCCTTCTGGAAAAACAAAACTGAAAAAAAAACCCCAAACCAACAAACACAAACAAAATTCCCAAACCAGTATTTTCCAGGATATTGCTCAGCAGGACCTTTTTCCTTTTTTCTATTTTATAACTACACTACAAACTTCCATGCAATTGTAACTCATCCTTAAAGATTTCTGCCCCTTTCCCTTGCTCCATCTCCTTTCTGCAATGATTCCACTCAAGAGCTTGGGAGCCTGATCCAAAATTTGCCTTTTCGTTGCTTTTCAGGAATCTGGGTTTGCAGATGGGAGGACACTAATGGAAACTGAGGAGCAAACCCTGGTTGCTGTCAGCCATCAGATTTTGTGTAAGTCTGGTGGAGATGTGCACCTGAATTTCTTTCCACAGGCTTCAGCAAATTCAGGAATTCCATTTTCAGCTAAAATATAAAGAACAGACTATGGATACATGCCCTGACTGCAGCATGTTTTCTACTGATTTATTGACTGTGCATAAATACTGCACTATAACTGTGATATTTAACTACAAAGAGAGAGAGCTGTAGGCTCAGGAAGATAATTCAGGGCAATTCTGAGGTTTTTCATCTGTCTTCCACATACTTAAGAAAAAGCAGCCACTTAGCAAAGGGGCAGAGTCCAGTCATCCTGGTTTTCTCTCCTTTTCTCCTGGTTTTCTCGGACGTGTTAACCCTTTGCTATGCATAGTTCAGCAAGATTTCCACTTCCTGCAAAGTTTTTATGCAAGCACAGCTAATACTGCCCACAGTCCAAAGGTGAAAGTCGGATCCACAGCCTGTGTAACAGCAGACAGAGTTTGATTTCCATTTTGCTTTAAAGACCAATGAGAAGGGGATGAGGAAGTGATTGGTTGCCTAAGATAGGGGATCATTTTGCAATACTAGTAGATAAGCAAAATTCTGACAAAATGTCTCTGAGGAGACATAAAATGAGCCCACAAAGCAGCACTTTGAACAGCAAAACAAGCCAAAACAGATTTTCAGACAGGCAAAGCTTTCCATATGAAAACAGGTTTCAAAGTCCAGGACTCCCTCCAAAGAAGAAACAACATCCAGAATAAAAGTTTGATAATATATTCTGGCTGCTGAAAAAGAAACTGAAACCTTCTCCTGTTTAACAAACTGGAGAACTGAGTTACTGTGAACCTCAGAAGATAAGAAAAAAAAAATTGAAATTGTGCTCATACCTATGCAGGGAGATACAAAACCGAAAGTGTGTACTTCAGCCTAGTGCACATTTGTGATCCAACAGCATGTAACATCAGATTAATGGCCCCAGCCCCCAAGCCCCCATATGTCCTGCCAAGTTCTCCCCTAGGAAAGATTCATCATCTCTCACTGATAAACACTGGGAGACAACTGAGCTTGTTCTGGGGGTAAGAGAAAGGGAGAGGGACTTGTGGCCAAGACAGGAGCCTTGCATAAGGCAGTCACAGCCATGGGGAGCAAGGGCTCACAGGCCAGGGATGCTCCAGCTGTAGGTGCATTTGAACTGACAGCCAGCCAAGAACTGCATGAAATTCCCCATTACTTCCTTTTACTGGTCTTATGTTGCTAAGCTGTACCTGGGAATCAGGCCAAATCAGCTTGGGATCTTTGGATGAAAGGCATTAAAAAAAGAAAAAAAAAGAAAAAAAAAATCCAGAGTATTACCAATGTGGAAAGCAACAATATGAATTAAATGAATGCACAAGTGGCAGGATTTGGATTTTTTTACGTTCTACAATGTAAAATATAAAGACAGACTAAAAAGTTGCCACTTCAGAGGAAAACTACGTCCTTCTGCCTCTGTTCCTGTGAGGAAGAATCATAAAAGCAGCATATCGTTACCAGAACTGAAACCTGGAAATACATGTGTTTAAATAGACTGGAGCCAACAGGAACTGGTTGGGAGAGTTGTTTTCCCAGGCTATGCTACACAGATTCATGCCACCAAGTGAGAAGTTCACACTGTTTCATCTATGACCTATCAGCATTTATTTTATGGCAAAGAAGACACATGGGCTGGGGACTTGGTCTGAATTGACAGGATTTATCATACAGCAAAAGCCACACTTGGCTGTTTAATTTCTGGACACAGTTATGATTTTTTACTATGTATGTTGCTTGCCTGCAACAGAAATTCTCCCTTGCAGAGTTCAAAGTATCTCCCACAGGGAAAGTTTAGCTAACCTGACTGCAGTCCACATACTGCTTGTATCTGATGCAAAGCAGACCAGATTTTGCTGGAAGCCTCAGGGAGTCTCAGCCCTCTGATTTCAGCTCAGCAAGTCACCTTTCACCCCTCACCATCATTTTACTGCACTGGGAACACCCACTCTCCCTCACATGGCACCTTGTGTCTTAAAAAAAAAGTTAGGGACAGTCAGTAAAATATTGATGGGATGCTACTCAATAGGATGTTAACTCTATGCTGAGGGCACCTAAAGTAACTTACTGGTCCAAAGCAGGAAATATTATTATCATTTAGGGATGAATATTAACATTTCTAATGTGTCCTTAACAGATCATCATCTTACTAAACCCAAACACTTCCACGACTATGTTTATCATCATTTAGTTCCCCTGAAACAAGCAAAAATGATACAAGAAAACACTGTGCCATACTATAAGCAATTCTCACAAAATATTTTTACCCCAAAGGAATCCCATATTTAATCCTAAAGACTATTTGTCATTAAAGAGAGTTACAAAAGCAGACACAATTAACTACTTGGAACACAAGGCTTTGGTGACACGTGATCTCTCTCTGGTTCTGTTATAGACCTTCACCAGCACCTTCCATGGGTACCTGGCCCTTCCCGCCTTAGTTTCCCCAGTTGCAGAAGTGCTTATTTTGTTGTTTTCACCTTTTTTTTTTCTTTGTTTAACGACTTAAAACAGTATGGAGCCCTCTGTACAGAGGGGAGAGGAATCAACCCTGCCATGTAGTTCTCACCAGCTAATTTCAGCCATGATCTAATGAGTGGGTGGTAACAAGACAACGAGGCAGGACAGGACGGAAAGGCCCAAGCAGCACTGGGAACTTAGCAGGAAACTCAGCAAAAAGCAAGTGCATGGCAAAATGAAACAAAGATCTTTCCATTCTTCAACAGATATATACATATATTCTTTTTAGATAGATAATGAAGAAGAGGAAGTGAAAGCCCATCCCCTGAGGTATCTGGTAGGTGTTTGGAGGAAACAAGTTTCCAGGAAGACTTTAGGCAGGGACCCAACCTCATCTTGTGAGAGCAGCCAGCCCTCTGTGTAGGGGCATGGAAAGAGGAGATGGCAGGAGACAGTGCAGGACAGCAGCACTGCCAGCAGCACACTGCAGATGGAAAATCCAAACAACTGAGACACAGCAGGAAGCAAGAAGTAGGTGTACAGAATCTTGAAAAGTCAGCTCAAATGCAGCAAGGTAGGTAAAAAGGGCACAAGGTGGAAGAGCTTTGTGACTTTGCCAGACTGAAAGGACAGCAAAGTGCTCCCTGCAGATGGTTGTGCTCAGATCTGGAGACATTTGCATTTGCCTCTCTCAGATGGAATATTTGTGCCAGATAGACACACAGAAACTTAAAATAAAAATGTGCTCTCTTTTACTTGTCTGTCCCTTCAGATTTAGACATAATAGAAGATACCATGCTTATTCTGGACTAAGTAGAATAAAACAGCCCCATTCTCTCTGGAGCTGATGTGTCCTGTCAGTGTTGCCGACCTTGCTCACTACAGACTGAACTACTGAACTCTCAGGTCCCAGTTTTCTCACTTTCTTGCACTCACTCAATTTTTGTGTATTAAGTTGGGAGGTTTGTTGGCAACAAAGGAAAACTTCAAACACAGACACTTCTGTTTATTTGCTGCATTCTCTTACCTAGTTTTGGGTATGAACACAGTCTCAGGCTGGAAGGGGTTACAAGAACAACATTTTCTCTTCCTTTCAGAACGTTTTGATAATTTTCAAGAGCCAAAAGCTAATTATTTTGGCACAAAGAAACACCAAAAAACTTTTAATCATGACATTCCTGTATAGGGTTTCCTTGGTGCTTTTGTCTGAGAGGAGAAAAAAGGAGAGGAGTAATAAAAAGCCCACATTTGTCTTTTTTGAGATATAGGACAGTTTCACTGCAAGAAGAAATGCAATAGACAAAGGCTCTTCAGGTTGGAAAAAAAGATGACTGCAGAGGGAAGTGATGGCAATCTGCAAAACACCGAATGGAGAAGGTAAATGCAGAGTAATTGTTCACTTTCTCTTGCAATACAAAAGCTGAGGGGGCATCCAACACAGGCATTTAGCAGCAGGTTTAAAACAAATACACCCAAAAGGAAGTACTCTTTCCTACTATCTGTAATTGCATTGTGGCAGTCAGTGCCTCAGGAGGTTGTGGAGACTGAAAATGGATTTTAAAAGGCATTAAACAAATTCATATGGGACAGTGTGATCAACAGCAAATAAACACTGTAGCTTTGGTGAAACTTTTGTATTTTCAAACGCTTACCCAGAGCTGGGAGGAGGCACCAAGTCAAGATGATTCAATATGTGGCCTTTTCCTCCCTCCCTGAGCGCTGCTGGCTGTTCCTGGAAACAGCGTGGCAGTTCCTGTTGTTCCGTGCTGAGCCGTGAGCCCGGGTGTTGCACATCACTAAGGAGCAGCAAACGTTCTCTGCATTCTCCTGCCCAACTCTGTCTCCCAGCAGACTCTCTCAGAGGACAGGAGATGCTTCTGGCAGAGCTTTGCAATCCAACCCTCCCCACTATTTTCCCTAGAGCAACCACGCTCATAAATGTGCAGAGAGAGAATATTGCGTTAGCTCAGGTTAAATCAAGGAAAAATTCAATCCTATGTTTTGGCATTTAATTGTAGCATTTATCTCGTATTTAAAGGGTAGAAAATGTAGCTGCCTCCATTATTGGTCAAAATGCTCCTCAGTCCCCAGTAATAATTCAGTACTTTCTACAAAAAAAAGAAAGACAAAGCAACCAAACAACTGGTCTCCATAGCCAAGTGAAAGTAACAATTTAGCTCAGACAGCAAGGAAAACCAAACAAACAAAAAAGCAAAACCAGAAACTCCACCCTGAAGTAACTCAGTTTAATTTTTAAAAAATAGTATGTGCAATAAAAGATTTTATATTCAACATCCATATAAAGGACAAAAATTTGCAATTATGATTATGCTCACCCTTTCATTTAAAAAAGGCTGTAACAATGCCAATTCTCATCCAAACATTTTCAAACTTCAATTATTCCTTATTCAGCTAAACCCATTGTGTTTGCAAGGAAAATCCAACTGAACTGGGAGGTTGTGCCAGCCCTTCCCCATGTCACAACAAGCTCATTCGTCACCCCAACATTTCTGCAGCCTTGCACAACACGTGCTCTGCATCACCACCAAGCCAGGGGCAGGCAGCTTGTCCCTTATCCCCAGCAGCCCCACCCTCCTGCCACCCCCTGTGTAAGCTCCCCTTTCCTCCCAGCACATACATCCTGCTCCCTCATTTTACCATCCAGCAGAAAAGCAGAAGAGAAAAGAAAGCAGCAGACAAGGGGGAAGGAAAAAGGACAAGGTGGGCAATCAATTTCTGGGTACAGGCCTTATATATATATGCAAGAAATATATATATATATATATATGTACATGTATACAAGAAATGAAATTAAAAATTCAAGGAGAAGACCACAAAGCCTAGTGACAGTCTGGAACAGTGGAAGTCTATGATGGGCTACTGGTGAATCAAGGTTTCCACAGCCCTTGTATTCTCAGCTTAGGAGCAGGTTAAAATGAAAAATAAAGGCAAATGGTTACACTTGCACTAAGGTGAGGGGTAGGTCTTGGTGCTTAACAACCCCTGGTGGTGTGGGTCTTCCGTGAAGGGAGTCACTGGGACTAGACTGTGTCACTCAGGTGTTTGTGTCTCAGCACAGTGCCTTGGGGTTTCCAGCTAAGTGCTCCCAAAGCCTTTTCTCTTCTCCACTTGTTCAGGTCTTCTCAGTGCTCACACATTAAGGAACACGGATAACAGAGAAAATAAAATGCAGGAAAATGGATGGATAGAGGCAAAATAAAGGAACTAACCTTTGAAAAGTAGTTATGGAAAAACAAGCATAGATCAGAAGGAAAACAAACAAAGGGAGAAGCACACTTCTGTAAGGTTCCTGCTGTTCTTGAGGAGGAACCACTATAAGGCAAAATACATAACTTAATGCATTGAAACCATAATTTACCCTCTGATACACGTAACAGGAGCTTACCTGAATCATGTCTCAGGAAAACAATCACCTGATAAAGCTAAAATCACTATAAAAATAGAAATTAACTTTTTTTTAAAAAAAATCAGAAATTACCACTGAAGAGAGCATTTATGTATCAGAGTGCTTGAAAAAACAAAACAGTATATTACATCTTAGTGTATCAAGGCAGAACACTTTAGAATGCTGGAAATAAAGGAAAAATTAGCTTCAGCTTTCCAAAAAGACTTTCAGTGAAACACAGATGTTCCAGTTAATGGGCTTTGACTGTGGGTATTTTAGCTCTAGGCAATCTCACCTCGTGCACTTTGAGCTTAATTCTCTGAGGTATCAATCACTTGAAACTTCAGATGAACTCAGGAAGAACAGCAGCTGATGCTAGTCAGAGTCAGGCCCAGCTGTCCCAAAATGGTTAATCAAATAGACATTAAAAAATGAATCCAGCAAGATTATGGCAGCCAGGGGTTCACATACCAAGAGGCCAGCAGGACCCTACATCTGATGATATTGCCTGTCATTATGGCAGAGCAAAAACCAGAAAATAGAAAGACTTCTGTCCTGATAGTGATATCCAAATGTATTCTTTTCCAAATGCAGCACAAGCTGTGGCATGCAGCACTCCTGCCTGAGGAAGAGTAGTCCCTGGGCCCAAGGAGCAAGCAGGACAGCACCTGTAGCCATGTGGGTTGTGGCTCCTGCAGGGAATGCAGTTAGGGCCGGTGCATTCCTTGCTAATTAAATACAGTCCTAGGCTGCCAGCCAATTACCCCTACAAGCTTCCCAGGGCCACATTTGCAAACCTTTGGTCAAATACAGGATATGTGGAACACTTGAAAGGTAAGTAAACTCAAATTTAAAGCCTTACTGCATACCAGATACAACCATAATATTTTTCTTACTTGTTTACTATTTTCAAGCAAAAGCTCCAAAGGCTGCTGGACTCTTTAAGTTCCCATTGCTTGCAGAGACTCAGAAAGCTCTCCCATGAACCCTTTGCTTCCAGGCTCTGGGACTGGCACATCCACAGCACCCCCAGCTCCCTGAAGATGGTGATGTGGCAAACAGAGAGGGCAATAAAATGAGGTGGGGCAGTGCTGCAGCAACACCATGGAAAACTGCTGTACTTGCTTTGAGTGTAACATGGAGACTCCTGAAGTCAGTGCAGCTCTTTGTCAAAGTACAAAATGAGAATCTTATCTTTTCTGAAGCTTTCCTTGAAACACTATACAGAGCTGCCTGTGTGCAAGCTTTATCCTCAGCTGCTCCTTTCCCAGTAGGCAAAAGAGTGTGATTTGATTTCAGAGGCCAGGGCTACACTCTGCCTTCTCCCTCCAAATAGAGTTTTTCCTTAACACCATTAAAACAAAACCAGCTCATTTAAGAAATGGGAGTCTGGAGAGTGTGGACTTCAGGAGTTTGATGACAGTTCTTTCTCATCAAGGTTTGTTTTCTGGTCAGAGCTTAATCATGAGTTTTCCAGTGGTACAGAACATGCACATAACTCAGCAAGGCAGCTGGCAATGGCCACATCCTTCCAAAATCCAGCTACAAGGATTAAACAAGCTTGGTAAAAATCCTCATTTTGTGATTACTCTGCAACCAAGAAAGCAGCTGGGAATGATTCTGTCACTACCAGGTCTTCCCACACATCCTGCTTTCATCTTAATTTTTATTCATTGGAACATGCAAAGTTCCTGTGACATGGGCTGGAAATTGCTTCTATTGCATTTCCAAAAGACATCAGAGGATTTCAGCATCAGTCACACAGGCCATTAAACAAATTTTAACGGACAATAGTGGGAAAAAAAATCCTGAACCAAGAACTAGCACAACAAACATACAGAAAAACTCACTTCTCCCTCTAGAAACACTGTTGTTTATTGCTGTCAGGGTCAATGAAACTATAAGCAAACTGCTTCAGCAAGCCCAGCAGATTTATGTGTGCTAATATTCCACATTGTTAGTGTAGAAATATTTTAAGAACAGTTAAAAACAGAAGTAGGGAGGCCTCAAATACAGCAGCTGAACAAAAACTCTGTTGGCTTGAGTGACACTGAGGCTGATCTGCCTCTGTTTGAAGGGGGTCTCCAAAAGAGTCCCTTCATTTTTGAATCTTGGAGAGAGGGACAAACAGGTCAATTTTTGCAAACTCAGTGAAGAAAGTATGAATTTCTGGCCTCAAAGGCTAGGGAATCTTTGCTGCACCCCCAAGGGGACCCAAACTTCATTCAGTTCCTTAAGCCATCCCAGATGGCTGCCCCAGAATCCCACAGAGAGGGGAAAGAAAGTCCCACAAAAACCAAGTATCACCATGCTGGAAGAAGCTCTGCAGATGAGACCAGATCTGGTCTAGGATCATAACAAATGGAAACACTTCTACCACCCATGGTTATGGGCATGTCATATATGTCTTGTAATAATTAAATTATTCCTTTGTTTGAAAATAGACCCTTTTGTACCTTAGCAAAAACTGAAGCAGGGAACATAACCAACCAGCAAGACTGGGCAACAGAGACACTCTCCTGTTACTGATGTAGTTGCCAATATTTTAGTCTAGTGACAGATATTAGTCCCAACTGTTAATAGTCGTATAAACCAATTCACATCCAACATGTTTCACATGGTGTCAGTGTTTTATTCTCATTCACTGAGGAAGAAATCAGTGTCTAATCAGTAGGAGCCAAAGGCATTTTTGTCATTGAAAATCACCTTGACTGCTGCATGCCCCCTTTTCTTTACCACACAGCAGAATTTTCACTACTGGCAGCAGGTTTGGTCTGGTTTTTTTGTTCTTTTTAATTGTATACTTTCTGCCTTTTTAATCTAAATCGGGTAACATTTGCAGTCTGGTCTTAAATGACTTAGGACAATACAGGGAATAAAAGGCAGAAATGAAAGCAGAACTTCCATTTCCTTAGTTAAAGTTATGCTCTTTACCACTCTTCAATGCTGCCTCCCTCACTGAAATAGTAAAGTATAAGTGCGGGCAGTTCTGGTGTTCAGATTATATGATCCCAGCCTTCCTCTTTTGTTGTTGCTCGTTCATCCTTTTAATGTAACTGTTGCCTTAACTGTGACACCCACAAAGGTCAACTTGACTCTAAACTGTATCATTGGGAAGAGTTACTGAAATTGCTGCCAAAGTATACAAGGTTGCTACACATTTTTTGATTTTCAGGAGAACTTTATTCTAGATGCAACTGCTTCAGTGACAATTGTTCTGCAATTGAATTTACTGCCTAAGATTGGGCCTGCAATAGGAGGAAGCTGTAAATAAATGACACAGTCTTGCTAATGACAGTGTAGAGGGCAGAAATAAGGTCAGACAGCAGTGCTGTTGTTTTCACTAAATTCCATGGATCTAATTTTTATCTCCCATTGCTATAATTTTAGTGGTATTACTTTATCGACTTTTATCCTAATACAATACAAAAATATCCCAACTGCTCATTGTTTCTCTTTGTAAAACATTTCTTATGAGCGTAGTAAGACTTTGGTGAATTTATCAGTATTACTACCAAAAATACAAAGAAACTAAAAATAAGAATACACCAACTACTATATGTATGTGTTCTATCCTGAACTGTGCAATTAGTGTTATACTGGGGAGAGACTGCACTATGCCAGGAGTTTTATGAGGATCTGTCCTTCACTTATGCTGGGAACACGTTTCCCAGCTAAAGCCCACCTTTACAGTAATGAAACGCTTCAAGCAGTCAATAATTTTCTCAAAATTTCATTTTAGAGGAAAACTTCTGAGATCATCTGGTGTCTTGTTTCACTATTTTCTCTCCAAAATAATTTTCCTGTGACAAGTAGCACAGTGCCTATAAACAGGGGGTACACTATGCTGCTGTGCAGGGGACTTTAAATTAAAGCTCACATTTCAGTCTAACCATCGCACCATTATCTTCTGAACACTGCAATTTCACCCAAACTAACAAATTAAACTTCACAAAACAGGTGAAAGAGATCTCTCCCTCCAGCATTCATGATGCTCTTTCCTGCTTTCTTCCACTTCTCCCTGGGGCAAGGTGGGTACAGCCCTACAAGGAGAACGTGGCAGGAAGGCTGTTTTGGGGCTTGCTCTCCACGCAGGTTTGTAGCTCTGGCTGGTGTCACTCTCTGTCCCCACGCTCCTTCCCGAGCTGGTACTGGCATCTGGCTGGGCTGTTCGGGCACAGCTGAGAGGGAGGTGGGAAGCAGCACATGAAACTGCAGTGGGAAGGCAAAGGGGGCCATGTGGAAGGCAGCAGGAGAGCTGCTGGTGGTGGGACAGCAGGCAATGCCCACAGAAACCTCCCTGAGGCTCCCAGCACCTGCTGGGCAGCGCCTGGCTCTGAGCGTGGCAGAACATTTTGAAGGAAAGATTACAAACTTCAAACAGACAAGATTAGGTTCTCACCAGGCTGTAGCCAGGTGTAATTTAGATCCCTTGGGCTGCACTCAGACCACGTAGGTGCTGCAGGTCTGCTGTGAAAACCCAGGTTATGCAGCAATTCTCCTACCAGTGCCAAAGGAAATCTGGGAACTTCATTGCTACCCTTGTCCCCACTGACATTTTCATGACTTTCAAGAGGGAGATTATATCTGAGAGCTGCTTATTTCATGGGGCGGGAGGGGGAGCAAAGTCATTTAAAATAAATTTTGTTATGTTTGCATTTCAGAATAAATGTAAATTTGCACCAGAATTGATGTGGAATGAGACTTACAAATGTGTTGGTACAAGACTGCACACGAGGTAGTCACAGATGATTGATACAATGACTGATACTATAATTTAGCTTTTTATGCAGTTTAAATGAGCACTCAATTCTGTACCCTTTAATCACAAAGTGGCATTTCATCTCAGGAGTAGCCAGCTGTAGTTCAATAAAAGAAAGGGTGCCCAACAGGAATAGGCAAAGTAGGCTGAGGCCTCCAAAAGAACCCAGATCAAAAACATTATTTGAAAAATGAAATATTAATATGGGCAAGGTTTCCAACAAAATGTTTCCTTTGGTATTTGTTCAAGTGAATGTTATACCTCTGGTGGCAGCAGAAGTGAATTATTTAGCATAATGATGATGGAAAATTCAGACTACAGTTAAGGAGTTTCTACATCTTGGCTATAGGTATGTACATACAAAAATGTGCATCATTTTTGAAAAATGAAACCTTAAATCCCCCTGTCAATAATTCACATTGCTCAGAGCCTGACAGCAGAGCAACAGAGGATGAGCAGGCCTTTCCAAGTTAAATACAATGATTTGTCCAAGTAAAATTACAGAACTGAGGCTTCCACACAGAACAGGGATGCACCTGTGGCTGGTGCTGAAGAGACCAGGTCTGGCCATTTACCTCCCCTCAAAGGAGAGCTTGTTATAAAAATGCTAATGTACAGCCTGTCCTTGCAGGCAGGAGGGAAGGCAGAGTGCACACCCCAGCTCTTCTGAGAGAGAGGCACACAGCAGGCCTGGGTTAGGCTGTGACAGTGCTCCGAGTCAGGCTGTGGACATGTGTCTCCTCCCAAATCCAGCTCTGTTGACAGCACAGTCCTCCCCCAGTCTGCCCAGAGGCTGGTGAGCATTGCCCAGCAATAGGTTACCACCCCTCAGATCTGGATATACTTGTTTGAACACTCCTTAACCTATTTCAGAGAAAATCAGCTGGGCCAGCAAATCCTTATTACTTAAAATGTTAGGCCGTGGTTTTGCAGACATTTTTTCTTCCCTGCAAGCAAGCTCCAGCCATTTCTGCTCCCTTTCCTTGGGTCTGCTTTGGCTCTGCATTCCCCATCCCACAGGTTTATGCACTATTTTGTCTATTTCTACAAACGTAAGTTGTTGTTGGGGTTTTTTATAAGTTGGATACCCCTGACACTCCTCAGTCACTTAACTAAATGTTACAGTCTGTGCAAACACATCAGGGGAGATGGTGAGGGTTTGGTAAAAATCACCAGAAGGCTTCCTACATCGTATTTGTCTTCAGAATAAAAGTTTTGAGCAAACAATAATCTGACGTTCTTAAATGCTCTTCTGAGTTTGGCCTTTGGTAAACTGCATGACTGGTTACTTTAAAATCACAGAAACAATGTTCTTAACCTCTTCTTAGTGTGACCTTCTTCAGATCCACCAAACTCGGCAGAATCTCCACAGTCAAAGTGGATTTTGGCCCGGGCCTTCACCTAAACAATTCAGGCTGTTCATAAGTGATACCCTCCCATACACAGTTTAGAATATGCCCAAGGCAGGTTGCTTCTAGTGCCTGGAGGCGAAGGGGTCATTGTAATACTAGATGGAGAAATAAACCCTAACCACTGTGTGTGCAAATCAGGCACAGGTAGGATCTGCATGTCTTCTTTGGGCAGGTAGATTATCTGCACTTTAAGCTTCTCAGTCGTTGGTGGCAGCAAAGCCCAAATCCAGAGGCATTTTGAATTTCCAGGTCAGAGATCAACTCCAGCCCAGTTGTCTCCCGGTCTCTCTTTCCTGCAGCATGTTTGGAACATGTCAAAAGCTGCACAAACTAAACACAAGACCATCTGCTTAGCAGTAACAGCAGCTCCTTGTCCTCAGCTTCTAGCCTTTGAAAATCCCTTGTCTTGGTCCTGCTGACCATACTAAAGAACGAGTTCAGCAGGAAGGACAAGTGCTCTCCAGAGTAATTCCCAGTAGAACTCCACAAGGAAGCCTGGAGCCTGCCTTGGCGCCATGGTCAAGAAACAGAGCGTGCAGTGTGGAGAGCCCTTCAGAGAGCAGCCAGGATCAGAGAGGGCAGGACAAACGGTACCTGCGGTCAGCTTTTAACAACAAATCCAAATATCAGGGCAGGCGTTTGCGGAGGCGATAGCAAAGCGCTCGGTGAGGCCGCCCTGCCTCCCCTCCCTGCAGCTGCACAAAGACTCAATAAGTCACACACAGAGAACGCTTGAGCAGTGGAGGTGCAAAATGGAGCATATTAACTGAAGCTTTTAATAAGATTTTGATAACAATGATTTTTATATTAAAAATGATTTTTATGTTAATCTCTGAAGAGTTTGCTTTTGTAACATATAACTGATAAGCATATAATCTAGTTTTAATTTAATCTCTGCAGGTGTTTCCCGATGGTAAATGTTAAATTTTTATTGCTTCCTTAGGCAGTAATAATAGGGGACATGTCTGTAGGGCTCCCACCATCCATTTGTATGCAGATAGCATCATATTTTATAATAGCTGTAAATCTGACAGGAGAGACTCTTACTGTTGAGATGATATTATAAATATGTGTCAACACTGAATAAACATCTTTGAAAGGAAAATAAAATAGGGATGTTATTAGAGGTCTAGTGAAACAACCATAACTGCTTATTTATAAGAGATGTATGCGCACATCCTTGGAAAAAAGTAGAGCCCATGCTGGGTTTGCAGCTTTCTGATGAGCAGGACATGGAGATTCTCAGCAGGGTCCTGCAGACAATGCAGAAATAGATCCTACACTTCATAAAGATGATGACTGTCTATAAACCTCTAAATGTTTGTTCTCTCTGAGGTTTCAAAATGATTATAAATACCACGGTGTCTAAGACTCAATTATGCCTTCTTTCATACAGCTTAGGAGCACAGCATGTCAGGAGCTCCCACATGAAGAACCATAAGACACCAAGTACAGGGAAGTGAGCCCTGACGCCTGTCTGAAGTGTAATGCAACCACATTTTGGGCAAAATTCACTCAGTACAAGACCCAAAAGGGACTTGATCCCTTCAATCTTATGCTTAACCTTATTCACTGAGTGTGCATGAAACCTGCCCTTGTTTATATTTAGTATTTTAAAGACAACAACATTTTAGGATGTATTTTCCTCAAATAATTTTATCTGTTCTACAGCAAATGTGGTTCTCTGGCATGCTGTGCTCACCGTGTGTCCATAGGCACATCCCAGGGACCCAGCAGCACAGGCAGAGAGCTGAGCTAAAAGATTCCTAAGATGGAACTGGACTGGCTCCAGCCAGCGGGGAGTACGAGCAGAGAGGGCTTCGAGCTGTCTTAAACTCTCCTGTATAGACATGCCCTGAAAGGGATTACACTTTAACAGAAGTCTAGATATTTCCTCAACGGTGCTGAGATATGTGGCTCCCAAGGTCCACATCATTAGTCATAAAAACAAACAGTCTAACCTCTGACACAAAAAATACACATGAGTTCATCTAAGTCCCCAGTGACAGGGAATGGGAATACAGTTTGCTGCCACTGGAGGGGGGAAATTTGAAAACCTGCCACATATGCAAGTCAAAACAAACAAACAAACAAACAAACCACTTTTTCTGGGGAATTAAAGTTACAAAAACAGCTTGGACAATTTAGTTTAAACAATTATTGCTTCTGTTGTAAGTCAGAACATATATGCTGCTTTAAGATGGTAGTTTAAGTGCAGTTTTGATTCTTCTGCTAGCCTTTAAAAGTGAAAAAAATTTGTTACGGAGACTTTTTAATAAATTGGTATTAATTAGAAAGAAAACTCCAATCATTTTCTATAGAAAGACAACATAAGTGCAAATGGAAAGGCAGGTATCTCACTCCCTTTCCTGAGTTACTTCAAAGCCAAAGACGATCTGCCACATTGTGCCATGGAGAAGGGAACTGTCAAGAAAAACAAAACATCACATTAAGAATATTCAATAGCAAGAATTAAACACATTAGGAAGTATAGGTAAGATTCAGATACATAAAGTGTTTAGGTCTCTCCTATCTGCTCACTTGTTGTTTTCATATCAGATTCTGTAAACATACAATTTAATCTGTGTGACTTCTTCAGACTGAGGATTCATTAAAGGAGGCCTTTCATGAGGTGTTTGCAGTCAGCCTCTGCAACTGCACGGGCCAGCACACATATGCCAATGTTCCAGGCCCACTGGGCTAGTGCTGAATGCAGAACCCAAGCAGGGTACCCTCTGTTATAAGTGCGGCACCATGTCCTTATGCTGTGACAGATAAAGTGGAATATTTGCTAATCAAATGTGCAAAATTACAGGAATCAGGCATAATACTGTGTTTCTCCAAACTTATGAAAATCTTTTTCATGATAAATGACTTGTGAATCTCCCATATGAAGTATTTAAACAGTATTTTAACAGATGGATAATCACCACAGCAACCAAAACCACCACAGAGCCATTCAGGAGCATTTCAGCTCTGCACAGCCCACTGTCAGGTCTCATGCTATAGGGAGGCAGTATTTTATGTAACAGAAGACTAGCCAATGCTTTTAGGTAACTCACAGCAGTTTCTAAGGCAGGTAAAAAAATCAGAGGACCAATTATAAGCCACAGGAACAGCATGTTTTACACCTTGGTTCACACTTAAGGTGATCTGAAAAACTTGTTGAAGATTCTTTGCTGCATCTTACATCTCTACTCTTTTGCATTTGTATTTCTGTTGTCTTCTTCATCCACATTTTCTCCTCTCATCTTTTCCCTGCTCTGCCAGCATCATAACAAGGAATGTAACCTCAATCTCCCTCTAATCGCAGAAATAATCAATAATTCAGGCAGAATAAAGCAGCCCAAGAAGGAGAAGGCAGAAAAAAACAATGACCTAATGATAAAGGAGAGAACTTCCCGCAGATCTGAGGTACTCCCAGTTGCTGCCATAGAAGGCGGCAGTCTCCACCTCCCCCGGCTGAGCAGCCTTTCCCGGAGCTCCGGGCACTGAGCAGCCCCACACTCATCCTCTCCATCGTTTTGCATCCCCGGAGGCAGCGAGGCACGGCAAGAGCAGCGGGACGGTGCCAAGCCAGGCTTGGTGCGTGCCCCAAACCAAACAGCTCTGGGATGTTTGGTTCAACAGCCGTGGCACACACGTACCTTTGGGAATGTCTGGGATGGGCAGTCTCTCTCCCGAGGGCAGGCTGCTGCACAGTTGTCAGGGATGCGGCTTTGTGCTCTCCGAGGCAGCAGCACCAGCAGCAAGGACAGATCACCACCGAGTCCTGCTCGCACTCACACAGGTTTCCGCACTTAATTGGAGTCAACACAGGGGTTTTTAAAGATCACAAAACAACCTGGGCACCAGCTGTAGTGATCGATGGGTGGGAGAGGAAGGAGACCAGCTCGACTCCCGATTTTCAACAGGTGGATGCAAACCTTACCAACTGCGTGACAGAAAAAAGTTGGATCCTGGGAATCTTACAGAGGCAGACATAAAACCTGTTTTTAGAGAGCCTGAACTTTCTTCCTAAATGAACTGGATGAACTGGAAAATACCAATTTGTCTAATTAATGTGCTTTTAAGTCTAGCCATTTGAGATCATGTTTTTATTTGATCATTCTGTTTGTTATTAATTTGAATATCTCTGAAGCATGTTTATGTCTGCTGCTTCTTCCGAGACAGATTTCCAAAATGAGGAACACCCTCCATTGGATTAATACTCAGTAGAATCATAATAATTTTCTGAACATATCCTGAAAGGCTGAAGTCTAAAAATCTTTTTAAAAACAAGAATACCAGTTTATTTTTTAAGCATGTTAAATCTGAACTGATTTACACTCATCAAGAAACAAAGTATTTTGTCAGTTTTCACTGCATGTATTTTCAGAAATTCTGACAAAATTATAATTTCTCTTTATAATAATTTAACAATATTATATAATTTATGGCTGTAAGAATAAACTTCTTAATGAACCCTTAGATCTGCAGAAAAAGGTGAGTGCTAATACACACACCTCGCCTAAGCTGGAAAATATACTTTTTATAATTTATTTAATGTCTTCCATGATTTTAAATATGTTATTTCCTGTTCTGGATTGTTTAATGATGTTGTGAAACACTCGTGGCTGCTGTGTTTATTTCACCACGGATGTGTGTTCATTTCACTGAGGGGTAAAGCTTGGTAATGGGTAGAAGATTTTGCAATCCTGTACTGGGTAGCTCAATGTAAACCTTAATTATCTACCTGGCTTGCAACAAAAACATTTTGCTGCATTAAAGATCTTGACGTTTGGGATGATACTGGGTAGCGATTACGCATGGATTTGTTTGTATTATACAGAAGGGAAGTTGGGAAAAAAACAAACAAGGGAAGATGATATAGTGGATAATGCACAGCACGACCTGAAGTCCACAAACAGTCCAACTGAATGAAAGCACATTAAGTAAACAAGACGAATAAAGAACAAAGGTAACAGCATGGAAGTGTTTACAGGGACAGTGTGACCCATTTGAGCCATGCCGCTGGATGGGCAGAGAGTCACGCCTGGAATAACACTTGTATTCTGATTCAGCCCGGGGCTGACACTCGCTGACCCTTCCAGGCGGGAACTGCCAGCGATGGGCGGCATCGAGGTGAGCCCGACCTGCTCCGTGACCCGCCGCGCAGAACACACGGCGGCCCCGAGCGCGGCGGGAGCCGGGAGAGGGGCAGGAACCCCTCCGCGACGGGGTCACACCTCGGGAACCGCGAGATGAGGTGAAATATTATTAAAAAACACCTCCCCGCAGGAGAGAGGCG
>JANPWX010019659.1:796879-832472 GCA_024734555.1 Trochalopteron elliotii
AGCCCGTATCGCTGCTGCTCCTCGTTGAGAACAAAGAGGATCAATTAAGAGTGTGCAATTACCGCCGTGCCTTGCCGGCCGTAGGCACAGCTCGGAGCGCCTTCCCTCTCTCCCAGGGAAGAGTGCTCCCCTCTGTTAATCTGAGGCGGTTTGGGGGCCGCAGCGCTAATAGGTACAACACGCGTTTAAAAAACAACCCGTTTAGTGCGTTAAACACAAACTTAAAGTGAGGAAATAGAGACTAAAGCACGTGTGCCCTTGAATGTCTTCTCTAGGACCCTTGCGAACCTAGCAGAATGGATCAGAAGCAATGCACAGCTGTTACTTAATTTTTCACTGCTTTTCGTGCCTCTTAGTTGCATTTGAATATTACCTTTTGTTAGTCACCTTTTCAAGATTTAAAAAAATCATGTGGTCTTAATAAATTTTGCTGTCAGTACCAGCGTGATTTATGTGTATGGTCATCAACTATGCTAATAGTTAATGCTCCCAGACGCTTTCATTTTACAGCATCCTGGAGACACTTACCGATGACATTTCTCATCATCCTGTGAAGGGGTAAACAGTAGCAGTTTTGCAAAGTATCAGAGCAGTTCTGCCGGTGCAAAGGGGACCTACTGAAATACTTTGCAGAATGTGTGCCTTCATAGATCGGCAAATTGAGGTGAGGTTAACCAACTTGCTCAAGGTCATGGAGTGTCAGTGACAGAGTTAGCAATAATGGAATCCAGCCATCCTGGCTGCTGGCTCTGTGCTCTCATCGTTGGGTGACACTCCCAAATAATTGCAGGTAGTTTAAACATTGGTTTTGCGTAAGTGCACGTTGAGGCCTTCAAAACATTTTGGAGAAACAAAATGTTTATGGAGTGCTTCAGATCCCGTGCTGCATTTGCATGTAGCTTAAAGTGATTGCTCAGCTTGGCATAGGAGGGAATTTTGAAGAAGACTTTGTCGTTTATTTTGTAAATATGTGCTTAAAACCCATCAATTTTACTGAGTATATAGTGTAGAAAGACTTGTGTAGATTTAGAGGGTAGATCATGAGATGTAACAAAAGTAGATTACGGTGTAATTAGGCAACTTTTAGAACAGCAGTGGGGAGACATGACTGTAAAGAGGTTTTCTTCTGAATGAAGTGTTTACCCGATGGCATTCTGTAGAGTTATTTGCAGTTGTTATGAAGAAAAACAACCAACAAATGCACTGGGAAGCCATGGTGACGAGGTTGTTGGAAGTTAAAATGGGAACAAAAAAGTTCCTCAGTTGATTTATTTATTCAGCAGATACTCGTTAAGTAAAAGCAAATCACAATGGATGTTTTTCCTGACCCTGGAGAGAAGTTTCACTTCGTGTTTTTCTCTGTCAAGTTAAATTTATGAAGAAAGGGATTTCGAAGGAAACCCTGGCACATCTGTGCTGTTGTGACACCAGCAGTATATATTTAGTAACTTCATGGAGGAAAGATCCCTATTGTGCTGCAAGAATACCAGTGACAATTGTTTGTCAGGACTTCAAAGGGCGCTGGGAAGCGAGCTGGGATTGTTGAGGTGTTACGCTCTGGCCCTGGCGAATGTTAGCTCTGACAGATCCCTGCTCCTGAGGGAATTTCATCGATGCTGCTGGGAGAAACCCATCTGTGCAGTGGCAAATCACAGGCCTGAGACCCCAGATCCTGGGTTGGGACAGATTTGCTTGTGCTTACCTTGCTGCAAGCAATCGTGGTGACTGTTGACCACAAAATTTAGTGGTTGTGGTGCAGTGGAATTGCAGAAGAGCAGCAGCTGAGTTTCTGTTCATGAACTGTCTAGGGTACCTGACCTTATTCTCGTGGTTAGAGCTGCTGTGGGGTTAATCCAGGCAGAGAAGTTGTGGTGATACAGACTTTCAAACTTTCTTTGTAAAAGTGTTGGCAGTTTCTCATAGATGGCAGAGGTGTGCAGTTATCAAGAATATCAATACTAAACCCTCACATATCCCTAGCATATGTGTGGTTTATCAATCAGTCTTTGGGAAAAGTGCTTTTACTGCTGTCACTTGCTGAGATGTCCCAACAAGGTGACTTCTAAGCTGAAACTGTTGTCTCGGAAAGGATGCTGGTTGTTGCTTAGGAATCCAGAAATTTATACCCTGAATGACACTGCTGTGTCAGCAAATGTGTCTGCTATAGGCCTGCCAGACGTTACTTTTGCAAGTTTGGGTGGTAGCTCCTCATCCAGCCAAGTTAAATAGGAAAAGGAAGCAATAATGGGATATACTTTTTTTAAGATTTGTGACTTTCCACATGCAGGTTGTGGAATCCTGGGAGGTTTGCATGCTGTTTTCCACAGATGTGTAACAAAAATAAGCCTGTTATTATGATAGGCATGGTGATCCATACCTCCACTGATACTGAGAATTGTGGGGTTTTGGACTCTGAACACTTGCCACAGACTGAGCTGAAGAAACTGGAGATATGGGATGAAGCCAGGAATTGGAATGAAACACGTGCAGTGTTTAAATAAAAAAACAAAGTATCAAAGTAATACTGATTATTATAAATAATGCTTGAAAATTTTATTAAACATAGTCAATTAGGTTGTGTAGCGGTGGCTTGCTGTTGGTTTTATGGTAGCTTAAAACATTTATTTGAAAAAAAATCCCTTTTGTTAATGTCAAAATTTGCCTGTATTTCTGTTACATATGATGTGCAGAATATAGATAGATAGGTGAACCAAAGATTCCAATATATTCTTACTGCATACTGCATTGAGCTAAATTTGGTAAAAGAAATTTAAATAAATAATTCTTAGTCTTCTGCCTATGACAACCATCAAAAGGTATTTTGTATTCCTACATGCTGGCAGTTTTTCCACATTAGCTTTTCATATAGTCTTAATATGTTTGAATGGAACAATTAAATTCACTTTGTAATAGTGCATGAAGTTGTTCAAGAAATAATACTTACACTTGCTGTACAAAGTCATTCCAGAGTTTGTTGATTCTTCTGAAACAAAAGGGATTCACCATAATTCCAAGAAGTACTCAGAACCCAAATTGCCACTTAGAGAGTCATTTCTTTTTCTAGACTCTTCTTAATAAGGTAACAGAACATCAGCTTGGAACACTATCATTGGGGATTTGTTTTCAGAATATTATTAGTAGCATTTCAGTGAAGTGGAAACAAACCTGTGCTCTGAAAAGGAACTGGATCATGAGGAAAGACATTCCAGTGAGATCCATGAAGTTGAATTCTACATGGATAATTTGCTATTTTAATAATGAAATAAATAAAATTAAAACCTTAGTTTGTGAATAAGAATCAGAACCTGTAAATCTTTAGTAAACACATGAACATGTGTCATGTTTCAAGTATGAAATACGTGTCTGGTGCTTGGAAATGTGACCATCAGGATGTTTAGAAACAAGCATTTGTTTTTGATTGTTCATAATGTTTGGGCTATTTGCTGCTAGAAATTTCAGAAGCTAAATTCTTTAAGGTGCAACTATCCAGTGTATTGAGCTGGAGAACAGGTAAAATGTACCTTATTTTAAAAAGCTTTATGAGAGGTGGAAATGACATCTAATGAGTCAGTAGGAACTTCTTATTGTTTTATTGTATTTTGCTATAAACTTACACCTCAAAGGGCACCTTCAGTTTGGTAATTAATCTATAGAAGGTGCAGTAAAATATGACGTTCTTGTTGGGGGAGGAGAAGACTTTATTCTCTCTGTCATGCATTAAGTCAATGGTATGTGTGCTGAGGAGTCTGGCATTAATTTTTCTTTATGAATTACATTTGGGATTGTTTCTTGGTTGGGTCATGGGTTCTGGTTTTAGTTCTGGAATGTCACTCAAAATAAAACAGAACTGTGGGGGGTGGCAGAGGGAGAATTGTGATGATTTTACTTCCGTTAGAGATAGTGGTGGTAGAAAACCTGTCATCTCTTAATAAAATAGTAAATCCCAAATCTGTTTGGTGCTACTCATCCCAGTCATTTTTCTGTTTATTGCCTGTACCTACGCAGTTGGAGCAGGGAGTTTGATTTAAACAAGACATGAAGGTGTTCCCCATTCCTTTGTTCTGAATCCCTGGGATTCTACATAACTGGGTGCCTGGGTGAGGAGATTCCTGACCTGTTACACCTCATCCGGGGAGGTCATCCCCACGGAAAGGTTCCTGCCTAAACAGTGACTCCTGCTGCCTCAGTGTTGTTTCATTTCCTCATTTCTGCCCTCGTGTTTCTCAGGTGTTGCTGTCCTGAGGCAAGGATGGCGTTTCTTTTTGCTGTCGTTGTTTGGTTTGTGTTGCATAGACTCAGCATAAGCAGCCCTAGTCATGGACTGGGCCCACAAATGCTGCCACGATGCACTGGAGAGGTGCTTATCCATTTATTTTGTAGCAGTTTGTTAAATAGGTGGAAACTCAGTGCAAATACTTTATCTATTTCAGTATTTTTGAAGGAAGATAAGTAGAGGTAGATTCATAATCAAGCATCACGTTTTATATTTTTGCACCTTTGTTAACTGCCTCAGTTTAGTATAGACTCATGGAAATAATCTTCTTGCCTTTTCTCTTTTTTTTCCCATTTTTTCCTTTAGAATTGCCAAAATGCTTTGGAATTCTTAAACGATTCAAAAACTGAAGTCTCTGAGGATACAAAGTCATAAGAACAAGAAGCAGCAAGGAGGATTCAGTGCCAATGCAGCAACAAAAAAGACAGCCAGAGTTAGTGGAAGGAAATCTTCCTGTTTTTGTTTTTCCTACAGAACTTATATTTTATGCAGATGACCAGTCAACACACAAGCAGGTGTTGACTCTATATAACCCCTATGAGTTTGCCTTAAAATTCAAAGGTGGGTTTCTTAGGTTAAGTTCTATTTAAGGGTTAGTTGATGATCTTGAACAGTCCAATTATAATTCATGTAACAAATCGTATCTGTGACAAAACCAAACTTGTGTCTCTACATGTATCTGTTGATGAAGCTGGTGATGTATTAGTTCATGATTTGTTACCACTCCTGTCCTTTTCCTTGCAGTTCTTTGTACAACTCCAAATAAATATGCAGTAGTGGATGCTACTGGTGCAGTGAAGCCTCAGTGCTGTGTTGATATGTAAGTAGAAGTTGGTTGTTTTTTCCTTAATATACTACATTTTATCACCTTAATTTCTTTTATTATTTAGGAGGCTGTAAATGACAGCATGCATGTTATAATATATAAGTTGGATAAAGATATGTTTTCCTAATCTCCTGTATAGTTGTGGCTCTGATTTTTGCTGTTCTTTCCCTCTAGAGCATAGGTATTTATAATATTGGAGATATGTCCTTCTTTAATTTTGCCTTTGGGCATAAATAAAATGCCAGTAAATGCATCTTGTAATGCCTGTTTGTCAATCAGGAGTGAGAATAATATGAGCCTCCTCTGAGCACCTTTTTGTTAGAAATAACAAGAAAAACAAAACCCCCAGGGCTGAGATTTGTTTGTGAGAAATAATTGTTTGCAGATTGCCAAAATGGAAATGTATGCTCAGTTCTACTGAACACATTTTCCTGGGCCATGTTAATAATGGTAGTTTTGCCTACTTTTCATCCTGACCACCTGTCTCATTCTCAGATCTCTGTGTCTCCCCTTTGTCTCTGCTGTCAGGTGTCAACTCAGTAACTCAGAACAAGAGGAGGCTGCTTAAGTGACCACAGTAATGTACAGGGTCTGTAGGCTGCTGAAAGCTAAAGCAGAGCAGGTGTATCAGCTAAAATAGACCAACTCTTTTTACTTCTATTTGCCACATTATTTCTGTGCTGGTGTACAGATACAGCTGAAGAAAATCTAAAGTACCTAAAAGACCAGACTGAACTTTTTGAATAGACATTTTCCAAACTGTAAACCACTGCCTGGAGTTTCTGGTTAACAAATGGCCATGTACAGAAACCTTTTGTCAGATAAATAATAACTGTTCCTGGGTAATGGCTCTTTATTCCTATAGACTGTTTTCCTTAGGTGCAATTTGAAAATTCCAAGGACTCACCAAATGAAAGGAAGTTTAGAATGTGGAATTAGAAGTAAGCAGGGGTAACAATGCTAAAAATGAAACTAAACAGGTCAGAATATATCAGTTTACCAGTGAGCTATTCCATTCTTTAGCAGACATTTACACAAGCTTGATCACATTTGGTTAAACAAATGGGTTTTATTAGATAAAGAAAAATAAGACATGCACATGTTCCAAGGGGATTTTTTTTGTGCAGCAAAACTCCCCATCCCATTCCAGTGGTTGCTGTCTAAGGACAGTGTTTACTGCTGGGATATGAGCAGTACTATGCAAGTGTGGCCATTTGCCAGATAAACAGATATTCTACAGAGCTTCCAATTATGCAATGATCTCTAAAAAGAAACAGGAGAATGTGTCTGTTTATAAGGGTCTGCAGAAAATATCTCCTTGCTTGGCAGCAGATACATGTTCTCCTAGCACAGTGTTACGTAAAGAATCTGTTTAGGTTCGTAGTTGGTTCCGTGGTACTAGGAGTAGGGACACCAATTTAAAAGGAAGTGTTAAAGGTAGAAATCAGAGTTGATCTGCTGTGCTGATATGCTGAGAGCTGTATGAATTAGGGTTGTGGGGGGGAAAAGCCTTTTGTTTTTGTGAAGGCAGTTGCCCAGCCAACACTCCACTTGCTGAAAGCCTGTCATAGGCACACTCCTTTGCCTCTGAAGCAATGTAAAACATCACTGCAGCCTCTTGCTGAGGGAATGACTTGGTCTCTGTTTCTGTGTTCAATAGTCTATTCAAACTAGATACCAGTTGCAAGCACTGGCTACGTGCTAATGCTTGTAGATATCTTGATGTGATATAGTTCCTTTATATGAAGACTGAAAAACAAAAATCCATTTCTTGCAGCATTTTAATGTATGTAGTGTCACAAGGATCGGTTTCTTGAAGCAATTTTAGGACTACTATTCTATGTTACTAAGGGTACAGTCATTTCCCCTCATGAGATGGCAACCTATGTTCTTCAGATTAGCTGCTGTTATCTTGGAAACTTAGAATAGCCTTTCACAAAAAACACCTGGAAAAATAATGGAAATCCTTATTTACCCTAAGAGCTGATACCATTTGAAACCCTAAATGTTGTAGCTTTTCAATGCTAGATATGTATTCTCATGATGAATCACAAATGCAGAGAGGAGGCAGTTGAGCATAGCATTGCTCAGAGGTCTGTTTTGCTGTTGATCAGTGCTATTTTAAAGCTGTGCTTTTTATAGGTTCCAAACATGCTCTCAATGGTGGGTTTCTGATTTTGAAAATCCCTAGCTGACTCTTGTCTATAGAGGAAATGAGTTTTGCTTTGGGAAAAGTAGAATTGTAAAGTTTTGAGCCTGGTTTCCTCAAGAAGCTGGACTATTGCTTGGCAAACGCCTGTCCAACTCCTTTCCTTCCCTGTCCACTCCAGTCCCCTCAATACCTTTTAAAATCAGTGGCCAGCATCAAACAACTTTGATAGATGAGGAGGAGGCATCTTTCAGATAATTGGTGTTTCATCAATTGGCAGCTGGGCCTCAGACTGAGGCAAAAATGGGCTTGAGATAAAGACTTAAAGGTCCTGTTTGGGCAGGAGCATTCATATTTGGGAATTAAAGCAAACATAAGAGGGGGAGAGAGGAGGTAAGATCAAGTCTTCAATTATATTGAATGATGCAGGAGGTAGTGGAGGTCTGGATTTTTCCAGTTGATCTGGAGGAGTGGGGACAGAGGGCAGGCTTTGTGATATAGGATGTAATTCCACAACAGACATTCTTCTTAGTAGTTCATCTGTTTGGAAATGTTGTTTTTTTGCAGTGTGATTCGTCACAGAGACGTTCGGGCTTCTTACTATGGTGTCATAGATAAATTCCGTCTCCAAGTGTCTGAGCAGAGCCAGAGGAAAGCATTAGGGAAAAAGGAGATTATTGCTACTCTGCTTCCATCTGCAAAGGAACAACAACAACAAAAGGAAGAGGAGGAAAAACGAATAAAAGAACACCTGGCTGAAAGTGTCTTTTTTGAGCAGACTTTGTGTCAACCAGGTAGCTGATACCTTTTACCTCTCCTATGTTCTGAATCAGTTTTGAATAGCTCAAGTGACTAGATTTAAAATATTTTTTAAATATAAACATAAATAAAATTTAAAATAATTAAATTTACTTACCTGTAAGACTGCTGTCTTTAGCACTTGAGGGTGACAGTATACAAGAACCCAAAGTGTGGCTGTTCTGTTTATGCTGTCTTGATCAATCAAGACCCTTTGCTGCCCTGTGTTTGCATGTTGTACCTTGGAGAGTGCATCCACTGTTCCTCTGGAGCAGTTGTTCTCATACAGACAATGGGAATTTATCTGTGAAAGGATGGTACTGATTTTTTCCCTTGGGCTCCTTCAAAACGTATGCCCCTTCTGAGTTTGTTCCAAACTGTTAATCCCCCATTTCCTGATGAACAGGAAATATTGCCAGAACATCTTCTAAAGTGCTCCTTGTTCTGTGCCCTGTCCTTTGTCTGTCCCACAAGAACAGAAGAGCACAGCTGGTGGCTGAAAACTCTTCATGTTTCATACACACAGTGAGGAAGTGAATCAACAGTCTTGAAAACCTAGGCCAGACAGTTAAATTGAGGGGATAGGATATAAAGTGTCAAGTTGTACCTGAAATAAATCTAAACTGATTCTTGATGGTCTACATTCTTCTTATTTTTACTGATTTATACTGAAATGTTCTTGTCAGTGTTAGATTTTTTAGGACAACCAAAATCAGTTCCAGAAAACAGATGAACCACCTTGAGAGTGTTCATGTTGTTAAAATTAATCTGTTTCACTATTTATACAGTTTGCTGGCTGGTGAAACACTTCATTAAAAAAAACCCTCATAACAGATATTAGGAGGATACACAGTTAAAGCAAACCAACAAAGGTCTTTGGCCTCACAGAACAAAATGTGGTAGTTGCTCCAGGACAGAAGGCCTGAGCCATCTTGAACAATATTGGTCTTATTGGTCTAATGCTGTTTCTCTCCTTAAAAACCTTGTTGGCTACATTATATTGCTTACTTAAAGAAAAGCAGTAAATGAAGAAACTGCAGTTTTGCATATAACCTGCAACCTGGAAATCAGAGATTTATGGAATTAAAATGGAGCACATATTGCTAGTCACTGAGGATAGAAGTTGATAAAAACACTGGCTATTTTCCAGTGGGTCTTGGTTAGAGGTATTCAGCTAACATGTTAACTGCTCTTTTCAAAGATGACACAGTGGGCCTTTGACTAGGTTCCAGCTGTTAAAGTGCAGAGCAATAAAGCCTATGAAGGACTCTTTATTGTCTATGGTTTGCCTTTCCTTATTCTGGTAGTGCTGGACTGTCAGAGTAGTTCACTCTCAGAGTTTTTAAAGTAAGATTCAAATTTTACCAGTTTGTGGCACCTAAACTGACTCTGGCTCAGGTGTAGCCCTTGAATCCTGTAAAGAATGAAGGGGAGCTCATCTGGCCCAAGAACCTGTGCCCCTGCTGCAGGCAGGTTTTGTTCAGGAGGTGTGAGCAGTTACCTGCCTGTGCAGGTCTTTTGGGTGCTCTTAACTGATTGATTACTGGTCACTGGAGGAACATCAAGGAATGGAGTCAGGATGCACAGGGAAACCTCAAGCACTGCTGAGACATCCAGCTGTCCTGAGTGTGTATATATAGCAACTGGGCCTGGCAGGCTCTGTTCCTCCAGCAGGGAGAGGTTTGGGAAGTCATGTGAAAACAAGTTCCAGCATCAGAACAGGGAGCAGCCTCCTCCACTGCAGAATGCAGAAGGTTTAGAAGAGTGGGTTTAAGAGTTGTCTTCCACCCCCTGCAAACTCCAGAGCAAAAAGGAAAATCTGAGGCCATTTCAGCTCCCATGTACTGCAGACGTTTTTTTCAGGGTATTTAATGTTTATATTATGTAACTTACAACTGGTGCTGTCTTGCTTTTTCAGAAAACAGAACTGCCTCGTCGGGACCTAGTTTACTCACAGTCTTCCTTGGGGTGGTGTGTGTCGCAGCACTAATGCTACCTACATTGGGGGAAATGGAATCCCTGGTGCCTCTCTACCTCCACTTAAGTGTGAATCAAAAGTTAGTAGCTGCTTATGTTTTAGGTAAGTACTTTGGATTTTATAAACATTTTCCTGCAACATTTATGAGTTTGGAAAACTTCACCTGTCTTTGCCAGCGGCCTCAGGAAACTGGATGGAGACAAAGCATCACGTTACATTTGGTTTGCATTTTGGCTTAGATCTTAATTTGTAGCCATGGGATTGCAGGCTAAATTAGTTATTGTAAGTGTTTTAGACCAGATTTGAGTTGATACCTATTGCACACAGGCCCCTACGTGCTAATTTCAGCTTTATTTGATGATAGTCCAACAACAGTCATCTGCCAACACACCTGAACGGAATGTGCTATTTCTTACTCTTGCATTGCAATAGTTATTCTGTTGCAGAATGTTAATGTGTTATTGTGCTTCTCTCTCCAGCCTCCCTGAGCTGTTACCCTTCATTCCCTATTCTGTTCAATAAGCAGTTGATACCTGTAGCAGTAAGTTGTTGTAAACCCGGTCTGAGACCTCTACCATCCACAGTTCTTCCTGATTTGTAACTTGCTCCTGCCATAGCTAGCATAGATGAGTTCAACATTTCATTTGTTATGACTATTTCTCTATAACTTTTTCAGATTTGAAGAACAGTCACACTAAACTCAATTCTCCTGTCCCACTACCTGTCAGAAATGAGGATTTAAAGGAAAAGAGCTAGGCAGCTCCAAACTGATAGCTAGAGGTGAGGTAGTGATGGGGAAAGGTGCAAGTCCTTGATGGTTTCTGCACACTCTGCTGACTCACAAAGGTCCATCTTGCTGAAGTGGTTTGAAATCTCACTTGTGGCTCTTTGCCCAAGCTGATGCTGATGGATTCTCAGATCATCACCTTGCAGTGATCCTCACTTCGTTTTTATCTCTGCTTTTGAAAATTACTCCAGGTTCTGCTGGTGCCAGCTAGAGTTCTAAGCCTTTTGACTTCATACATTTGCCACAACTGAACCTGTTTGTAGATTCCCTGTGAAGGTTTGACAAGGTTTGACTTCTTTGCTGGCAGCATTTTTAGTGTTCATGGACAGATTCATTTTGTGTGCAACGCTTGCTCATGTAGAAAGTCAGTTGCTCTTGAGAAGTTGAAACCACTTTGTTCCACAAGGAATTAGAGCTGGATTGTGGAGCATTTAATGGAAAGGGTTGTTATACCACACCAACAGGAGTATATGATATTTGAGAAGTATTTGATTTACAGAAATGAGTTAGACCCTTTATTGTCTGTACAAGTCAGTCCCTGTACAAGTGGTGCAGGCTGTTCTCCAGAAACCTCTTCTGTTCCTCTGTGATGATGGAATTGATCCCAGCTAAGGAGCACTGATTGTCTGTACCAATACAGACCTTAATAAATAGCTGAGCTGTAGTTCCTCTTAAAGGGATAATTTGCTGATCTAATGGAAGGCAGTGTTGCAGCTCTGTTCTGTTGTGCTTCTGCCTTCACCATCTTCATAAAGTAGCCAAGTTCCATCAGTATGGAGTAGCAGGAGATAAAATAGTCTCAGAAATGTCTTTATCCATAGTGAGATCTGTAGGCTTTAGCTGAGCTTTCTGCAGTGACAGGCTGTTACAGGGACATCGTCTGAGCCTGCAAGAAAGTGTGATTGCCCAATAACTGATAAATTGTTATTTTGGTGTTACATAAGGCTGGAATTCAGGGAGCCCCTATGTTCTTCCATCTATCTACCTTACCTTGTGCAGTATAATCTAATGCTAAGAACAGCAGATTTGTACTTTTTCCTGTATCAGCACATAATTAAAATGAACTTTCCAGTGTGTCATGAGTAGGTTTATTAGCCCCTAGTTCCTGTTTTCATCTGATTTTAATTGTTTTTAACCTCTGTCAGAGCAGTCCTTTTTTTCCTCCCTCTTTAAAGGTCACAACAAAGAGTCTGTTGAAAGCTCCCTCTGCAGACTGACAAGGAAGCTGAACATCTTTGTCTAAAACTGGTCTTTGATCAGTTGTTATTCACAGAGCAGAAAAAAAGCCTTGGAGCCTTCCAACTGATCATCCTTACTGATGATTCAGCATTCAAATAACACTGCTCATAACTGGCCCCCATGAGAAATGGGGTTTGGGTGCTAGTGTTAGACTTACCCAAGTCAAAAGTTCAATTTTAAGATTTTCCAGCAGAGAAATGAGTAATTGTTTGGAGTATTTCTATCTTCAGTTATTACATGCACCACATGTCAGTGTTGATTTTTGACTATATCAAAATTTGGAGCAATACTTACAATATTTAAGTGTGTATATAAATGCATTCTTCATGTATTTATGCACTTTTACCATATTTTCTGGCCTGTGACAGGGTAAACTCTTTATTTTAAATGTTTTATTTTGAGTGAAATAGAAGTGTTTAGTTCTTAATTCTTGTCTTTCAGGTCTCATCACCATGGTTATTTTAAGAACATGAGCAATGAGTTCATAGGATGTCAAACACCTTACTGTATATTCACATCATGAATGTGGACTGCCTTTTACTCCCATTTGGCTCATTAAGATGCTAGCAAAACTGTTCAGTGATTTAAGATCCTTCAGAAGTGTAATATATTTTAACTGTGTATAATAAATGAAAGACTCAAAGCACTTTGCAGTGCTTCTGTAACAGACAGCTATGAAATGTTCAGTGATACCTGTGAAAATAATTTGAAAAAAAAACCTTTTATATCTATGCCTACTGTAAAAAATCCTTATTAAAACAACATTTGTTATTTTTAGTCTATGTTCACATCAGTGCGTGATCACTATAAAAGCAAACTGTCTTCTGTAAAAATGCTCATTTGGTTTGTGGTTGTACCTGCCGAGGCTGGCACATAACACTTCTGTATATACATACCAGAGGGCTGAGAGTCATGACTGATCATTGAAGAAAATGAAAATTTTCATCAGTGGAACTATGAAATAAACCATGAAATTTAGGTGAAGAAGTAATTCTCAAATTTGTTACTTCATCATTACCAATATATCGTTGAATGCTCATTTTCTTACCTGGAGAAATAATTTCTTGCAACAGCCATTTTGTACCACAATTATTAGACAATAAAAACAAGTTCTATAATCAGATCCTTTCATTTCTTAGGGATGCATGGAAGTGGCATTAACAGAAGCTGAACTTATACTAATACAAAATACACAATTTTTTCTATTTTAGAGACCAAACCAAGTGAAAAAGCAAAAGCATTTGTCTACATCCCTCCCCCCACAGCTACCATAGAGACTTTTCTATAAGAAACTCTGATTAAATGCCAGTTTCATATTTGAGGTGAACATTAATCTTGTTTCATACAACAAGTATTTCCCTTCATTTGACATTTCATTGTCGAGATGTTAATTCTAAAAGGGCAGCTATTACTGAGTTGGATTCATACAGACAAATCTTTGTTTGTAAGAAGTCTATAGAGTATGCTCTGATATGAATAATAAAATTTGGAAATCAAACCTTCTTTCCCCTGCATGTTATGGGTCACTTTTGTGCTTGCTCATGGAAATACAAAGAAACCATGTAAAAAAATGTTTCTTGAAAAAAAAAGAAAAAAGGGAAAAAGAGAAGTTGAAAAAAGTTGTTAACCACTACATATTTTTCTTATATAATGCTACTTCAGTTTGATTCTCAGAAAGAACTGGGATTGTGTCATCCATCAATCAGCATCAGATGATAAAGTCAAACATTAACATTCACTAAGAAAAAAATCCAAAAAAGGTTTGCAGCTGGTTTAAGGGCCGTGTGCCAGAGCCTGCTGCAGGCACAGCACTTCCCTCCAACACTGAGCTCCTGTCTGGGTCAGTGTTTTCCTGCCACTGCAGGGTTCTGTTCTTGTAGCTTCACTGTTCCTCAGTACCTACACTGTGAACTCTGATTTTCACCAGGTGGTTTTAACCTGCTGCTGCCTGGGGAAGGGTGAGGGAATGGAGCAGCAGTTGAGATAAAAGTGCCACGTGGTATCTTATCTTAGCACCCAACAGCCAGGCTAAACATTTTGCCCAAGCTGATTAAAAAAGCCCAACACAAACTTTTCTTCCCCCTATATCCTGGTGTTCCAGTCATGGACTGGGTTCATGTTTTGGCAGGCAGTTGCAGAAGTGCAGAAGTGACAGTCTCACCCCATAAGAACTCAGAGTCACTGAGTGACTGTGACCAGGTCTGACATCTGCAGCTGCCTCAGTCCTGCAGGACAGCACATGCATGGAGAAGGGAGATCACAGGACACAGATGCCAGCAGTCATTTTCAAGGAATCTGAGGAGAAATTATTGGTTTAGAAAAACACCTCAACCAAAGAAATCGGGAGCAAGAAGTTATTGTCAACCAAAAAGACTAAAAACATCAGACCACTTCTTTGTCAAGGCAACAGAGGAGCAATACACAGAAAAAAAAAAAAAGAAAGAAGAAATGCACAGAGTAACTCAGCAGACACAGATAAAACTGATGCTTGGGTGAAATAAGGATGACAAGTGTGAATTTTTACTTCTTTCTCTTTCAGGGAGGTTGCAGCACACTGCAGAATCCCAGATTTATCCCAGTTGGGAAAACAAGACCTGAGGACTGTTTCAGTGCAGCCCTGAGGGAGAACATATCAAATTATGTTACAGCATAGTCATAGCAGGGCACCAGTAAAATTTTACCAGGTGGATTTGGAAGATATTTCCTGAATTTATGTATATTTATGTGCATGCACATACCTCTAGTACTTCTGAAACTTAAGAGTTTCAGAATACACTGAATGCCTTTGGAAATAAGACCCGAGACACTGAATATACCTCTTAGAAACACCAGGAAAAGCAGTTAAGTGTTCACGTCATTTCCCATTTCCTGACTCCTAACACAAACAAACAGTCATTTCCTTGCAGTGGGCAAGTATTTTCAGCAGACAGTTGGGAGAGCTTTGAGATCATCCAGCAGAAACAATCCTGGTGTTTACCCAGCACTTGGTATGGCACCAATATTCCAGACAAGCCATGCTGGCAGCAGGAAGTGGGAACGCTGCTGAGATTGCTCTGGGGAGCGTCACTCCCAGTCGCTTGGTACATGATCTTCTCTAGGTGTTTGCACTTGTCTGGATCAGAAAATCCTGAGGTGATCATGTTTCTCCAGAGAGGTGAATCACAGAGTGCTTGAAACTTCAGGAGCCCCAGTGCACTGTTGCAGAGCTCCAGGGACTGAAGGGGCTGCCAGGGAATCAGTTAATTTGCACCAGGGATTGCAGCTGATAATGGAGCCCCAGGGAGCTGGGCCAACACCTGGAAACAAATCAGTCCCTGCAAAGGGAAAAGCTGAGGTGCTGCTGCTGACATGTCTCAAGACATGCCCCAGGAAGACAATGGGCATTGCTGTCAGATGGGAACAGTCACTGCTCTTCTTGAAACCATTCCACAGGGATGTTTGAGCAGCTCTGAGAGGAGCCCATGCACAGAACTGTGCCTTCAACAACAAAAGAAAGGAAATCCTGCAATCAGCTAATTAAAAAAAATTAAAAACTGTCAAAGCGAATCATATGTTACTTCATCTTATACTCATATGTTCAACTATCTGGTAACCAACAAGCCTAAACGGGAAAGAGGCTGCCAAATAAATTTGGCAATAAATCATTGTATTTTACTCCTCATTTGTCAATGTACATTTAAGACATCTCACTTTCCTTACAACAGCTTTCCTTATAAATGCCAGGTTCCATTACCCCTTTCCTTTGTCAGGACTGTGAATCTCACACTTCAAACTTACACCCAGGGCAGCATCAAACTTAAGGTTCAGGTCTTAAAAAACCTCTTGTACAGGAGGCCTTAAAAAAACTCCAGATGTTGAATCATCTTCTCTGCCAGGTGGGTTTTGAGTTGTTGGGTTGGAACAACTCAGGTGTTTTGCCCTCTGACCTTGCATGAGCCCCTCTGGGAGAGAAAAGAAGGGAACACACTGCCCTACAAAGCATGCAGGGCTGAGTAATCCTGGTATTGACCCTCCTGGCAGCTGTGTGCAGATAGAGGGGCCAAGTGGCCGTGGAAAACAGGTGCCCTCTGGTGTCCCTGGAAAACAGGGCACTCACCTGCTTGCTGCAGTGTAGGGAAGGCACCATCTTTCACTAAAGCTGGAGGAGAAACATCCAAAGTTAATAGTGCTGGAGTCTCTTTCCTGCAGGCATAATGTGCTGCCTGAGGAAATTAAATTGAGACTGAAACCACTGAAGGAGAGTGAAGTTCACTGCTGCCAGCAGCCCATCACTCACTTTTTACTGTCCTACAGGAACTGGTGAGGATTGGGAAATCATCACCATGCAGTCAGCAAGAGCCATTTACAGATAATACCTCAGTGAAAGGAGCCTGGAGAACAAGTACATCCTCCCAAAAGGAGAGCTGGAGGAATGAACACAGGCAGGCCACACTCGCAGCATCACAGCTAAAGCTGAGTAAGGGTATGCACTCACTGACTTTTGTGTGTATTTTTGTCTTCTTTAGAAGCTCTCCACTGAATGCTAACGAGCTGTTTACTTTGGATGATGAGCTGTAGCTAATGCGCATCAGCTCTAGGAAACTGGCAAAGCTGTATGACCTCGCTGACAATATAATGTGGAGTTACATGCAGGCAAAGCTACCACACTGGTCCTCAAAACATCAGAGACTGCATGCAAAGAAATAATTTAAGCAAGAGCAAAACCACAGTTACAGCTATGGGTGTCTCCTCACTGGGAGTAAAAAGGTTGGTAAGAAGGTCTACCTGAGTAACAGGCACCGTGTAATGAAACTTAAATTCATCTTTCCAGTTTTAAAAAAAGAAAAAAATTAGCCATAAAATTTTCAATTGCAAAATATGATTCACAGTAACAAAATGAGACTGTTTTTCTCTAGAAAACTGCACACTCAGTGGCTTGAGGTATGAACATGAAGGCATTAGATGAACGTTTGTTTTGACAAACAAAAAACTACCATCAAGAGACAAAACTGCAGCAGGGCTCTGGAAACCCGTGTTCCATTAACATCACCAAACCCATTAGCACCTTTCCCTCAGGAATCTGCCACGAATCTCCACAATCCAAACTGACTGCTGAAGTGAATGCACTTAAAATGAAAGGATGTTGATGTATTTTTAGCAGGAAGCTTCTTGGAATGATTTCAGTGCCAGTTGTATTTAAACTGGTTTAAAGGACAACACAGTACCTGATTTCTGTGCCACAAAACCTGACAGGTGCTATGCTCATCATAGGTTTGATTTTTCTCCACACAAGGACAAAAAGTAACCAGGAGAACCACATTTCTCAAGATTAGTCCCTGCAGCAAAACTTGCTTCCTCTTGAGAAGCTCTTTGTACTTGGGTTGACATCCAGCAAAATTCTAAGCATTTAAATACAATTATTTGTCATGGCAGGAAGTCTTAAAATAGCAAGCATTTTCTAAGGCTCTTACAAAGCAAATAAAAGAATAAGAAACCAAACTAAGAGAAGAATTTTAAATTTGATAAATGCCAGATTTGTCTGGGGAATCTTTGTGGCTCTGGGGATGTCTCAGCAGTTCCTTGAGAGACACAGGGGAGCCAGCACGAAGGCGTGTGGAGGCTGTGTTTGGCTTTGGTTTGAATGCACCCGACTCCTCCCCCCTTCTGAAATTTCGGCTCCTGAGCCAGCTACTGAAAGTCAAACAAGGTTATCCTCCTTCAGTGGCTTAATTTTTTTCACCTCCTCTCTCCTGGTTCTACCACAAAGCCCCAGTGGTGGAAGCAGTCTTGGTATGTGCGTGAGGTCTGGGTCTTTGGGATGCAGGGTGTCTGCCTTGAGTGCTCCATGCCAGAGGAAAAGAATCTCTGGAGCAAGGCCTGGGCTGGCTGGCAACTGCTCTCAAGTTTATCAAATGAGGATGCTCCCACCAGATATGCAGAAATGGGAAGGCTCCACTGGTACAGGTAAAACAATCACCCCTAGAAAATGAACCTGAGGTGACAATTTTTACACACAGTTACTGAAAAGGGTTCTTGCCAAGCACTCCTCTCTGTGTCAGTAAGGTTTTAATTTCTGTATTGTAGCTGTAAACATTCAGTTGCATTTACAAATATTTTAACTTGTTGCTTCCAGGAGAAGAGGGATCAACTTAAACTCCATCTGCCTGTTGGTGATGAGAAAGGTTGCTTAAAACAGGATAGGAAGAGCTCACACAGTTTAATTATGACTCCTGAAGCTCTCTATTTTAAGTAAACGAGTTATGACTCCAGCATATGCAAGAATACAACAGCATAAAGTGAACATTTCTGAAATGACGGCTGCTAAGGGAGGCACAAGCTGTTCTCAAGCTCATGGAGTGCTGGAGGTCCCCCCAGTCACTTCACTGGCAAATCATTGCACAATAGCAGGGCTGGACTCACAAACAGCACTGATACTGGAACCACAGCACACACCTATAAATGGAAATATCTCAGTCTCACCAAACTTTGGAGACTTGTTTTGTTTCTATGGGTTGGTGATCATTTACATTCAAGTTTTCTGAAAAAAGGTGAGAAGGAAGAATTTAGGATTAAGTTTTTACACTGTCTCAGGAGGACCTTGGGCAGTTGCTCAGCTGAGCATTCAGGTCACCTGCCTTGCTGGCAACACACAGAAGTTTCTGCAAGTCAATCTGAGGCAGAGGATCATTTTTCCTGGCATTTGTACCTCTCTTCCAGAGGGAAGTATCTATCCCTCTGCTAAATGCAGCAACCACTGAGGGGTTCATTCCAAAAATGAGCACTGGCACAGCTCATTCCCCCTGAGCACTGGCACAGTTATCAATGTTCCCTCAGCAACTGTGCCACTCTGGAGAAGGTGGAAGGAAGAAAAACAAACACCCATCACTTGTCAAGGAAGACACAGTGGCCCAAGATCTCATTTAACTGCCAACAAATCCTGCAGGATAATTTTGAACCAGAACCAAGCAAGTGCTGAACCCAAGTGTGATTTTTGGAAGGTGCCATTCATGGCAGAATCCCAGAGAGAAGCAGAGGCAGTATTAAAAGCATGAGTTACAAGACAAGTACAGGGCTGATTACGTGCATTGCATAACATCCTGTTTTCCTGCATCCAGATACATATTCTGGAGTATAACTGGTTCCAAAACCTTTCATTTCAGTGGAAAAAAAAACCTATATGTGTCACCAGACTCCAGGGAGCAAAACTGCACCTTCTTGGTGACATGGAGATAACACACTGACATCCTTCCCCACAATTTCAATGCAATTTGTTTTGAAAAAGCAGGGAAAGGAACACATACAGATAAATAACTATTTCAGTCTCCTCCAACAGCATGAATTGACCCAGAGAGGTTGTGGACTCCCCATCACTGGAACTGTTCAAGGCCAGGTTGGATGGGGCTTGGAGCAACCTGGCCTGGTGGAAGGTGTCCCTGCCCATGGCAGGGGGTGGAATGAGATGGTTTTTAAGGTCCCTTCCAACCCAACCCATTCCATAATTCTGTGATTAATTGCTCTATTAAAGCAAACCACAAACACTTCCCACATCTTCCCAAGAGTTAAGACCTTCAGTAATTCCCACAAGCCAGCAGAAGCTCCTGTCTTCCAAACTATTTCACTACAACTTCCTCTAGGTATAAACTAGGGACACATGTAACTTGTATTCAAAAATGTTTGGGTTTATTCTTCTTTATTCCTAGAGTTGTCACAGACCTGCGAGACAGCATTGCACAAGGAAAACACGGTAAGTCTGCTGCAGATTTTAATACCTACTTGCCTGTTAACTAGACTGGGTGGAAGTAAATTACAACTGATACTCTGATTTTAAAAGAAAGCATTTAATCCCAGAAGGAAACAAGAATGTGGTTATCTAAAAAAGTGCAGAAACAGCAAAACACATTTATTTTTCCATTTATTGGCACTTATTTGAAAAATAGCATAAATATCCAACAGAAAAGAGACAAGTTGACCCACACTCAGCTATTAAACCCCCCTATACTGATGTGTCTTCTAACAAGGACTGCAAAAGACACCAGGAGGTTCATTCTTAAGAAATAAGCAAGATGTAAAAAAGAGAAAAAAAAAAAAAAAAAAGAGTCTTGCTCTCACCACAGAAGAGTGAATGCACAGCAACTCTTTGGCACAAACCTGAAACTGCAAAGCCAAACTTTGCCTCAGCACAGAGAGCAAACAGAGCCCGGCACTCCCGTGTGCATCTGCTCGGGGACAAAGGGCAGCTGGACTTGGGGAGGGACTGCAACCAGCAGGGTGATTATTACAATAATTTAAGAGGAATGATACCAGAAGTAAACCATGTTGTATCTGAACTAGAACAGAGTCAGACTATTAAATACATTCTATTTCCTCTCTACAATAAGGACACGCAGAAATGGGTCACTGGCCCTCAGGTCGCCAGGTCTTTGCACTCCAAGTCATCCTTTTCTCATTTTGATGGCTGCTGTCAGTCATAGCTTCATCCATGTGAATCTTTCACAGCAGAGTTCAGGGCAGGTTTTTCTCTTACTTGAGGAAGTTTCCATACTTTTCTCACTTTATGACACACTACAAAGGTTTGGCACTTAAAAATAAAACATTTTGCTTCATTCTTAACCTCTCTGGAGAGAAGGTTTGAAACCACACAGCACAGATGCACAGACATGTACAAAGATGGACTCAGCTGGGGGAGTTCAGCTGCGCAACCCCAATGAGGGTGTCACTGCAAAATCCCAGACAGCTGTCCATAGGGGTGGTCTGCAAATTCCTCCTCCTTGTCAGGGAATTTCAGAGTTGAGACCAGGATGCCTCAACACACTGACTTTTCAAGCATCTCAGATTACCAGATTCCAGGCTTGCAATCAGCATCTGAAGTTTTCAACAGCAGAAATTACTTGATGTCACTGTTTGAGGAAGCAACATCAGGAAATTAAACACACATTAAATATGTTTGATGGCCTCAGGCTGTCAAAAGGCATTTAAGATTCCTCACCATATCTGTCATATAAGAGGACAAATACTGACTTAAAATTATGCATTTCTGAAGTACTAAATACTAAAATGTCAGGATTTAATGTATTGTCACTATTTTTCCCTATTAAAAGACATTTAACAGAGTATCTACCACTCCTATACATCATCTAAATGGGGAAAAAAAAGAAACAAATGCCAGATACAAAACCGCAGAAGAATGTTTCACATCTAATTTAGATTTAGTCACAACAGCAGTCATGATCATGAATAAAATCCAACATATAAATTTGACAATTCACCAATTTGTTCTTTTCTGACATCCACTGGAACACAGAATTAAGAGCCAATCATAATAGAACACACTAATATTAATAATAATCAGTTTCCTCCCTGCAATATGCTCCCTTTCATATGAAGAAGAAAAAAAGAAAAAAATATATAAATATCTAGCACTCTGGGAATAGAAACAATTAGTAAGCTGCTTCATTGGTTTTAGGCTGAGGACAAATGTGAGTTTTCTGCTCCTCCACAGGCAGGGAGGACACAGGCTGCTGGCAAGCCAAATCTTCCACAAGCAGGACACGTGCACAGTGTGTGTAAGTCATGCCAAGGAGATCACATCCACTGCAAACCAGCAGCCTGCTGACCAAGGTGAGCACCCAGCGTGTCTGCAGCCCAAATGCTTCTGTATTGTAGTAAATGTCATACAAATCACTAGAAAGGTGAATTCCTCCTCAAGGAACTATTCTGGAAGTTTTCTAGAAGTAATGACATTGCTGGAAGTTCCTATGAGGAACAGAATGGGTTACACACAACAGAAAGTCTGGGCGATATCCCGCCTGTGTCCCGGTGTCCATCAGCAGATTCCTGCTCTCAGTTCATTGGTAACTTGGCCATGAGATCAACTGGCAAAAACGGGGATCTGGAGTCGGAGAGTGACACTGGAGAGTCTGTGCTGGTGCCAACCTCAGCTGGGGAGTCACAGGAGGAGCCTGCACTGCTCCTGTTGTCATCCAGGGCGTGTGAGGACAGACTGAAAACACAGCAACACCCGGGCATGAGAAACGAGGCACTGGCTCAGGGAAGGGCTCCAAACCAGCCCAAATCATCACAAAGCCATTCTAAACACACAGGTGCATCTCTGGAGGAGCAGCAAGCCCTGTGATCTGAAATACACCTGCAGCTACACACACAGTCACTTCCAGACTCACACAGGACACTCTGCCCATTTCCTCCTCTGTTTGCCCAAAAATGGGGCATGGATCAGAAGTTCCAAACCAAACAATCCAGCTTTACTCC
The DNA here is from genome assembly GCA_024734555.1 of Trochalopteron elliotii. Classification (NCBI taxonomy): domain Eukaryota; kingdom Metazoa; phylum Chordata; class Aves; order Passeriformes; family Leiothrichidae; genus Trochalopteron; species Trochalopteron elliotii. The sequence goes on from JANPWX010019659.1 coordinate 819,175, forward strand.
ATCCTCAAAGCCCTGGCCCAGCACAAGAGCCAGAGGCCTTTTTGCCAAGAGAGCCACTGATAAATTGTCCTTCCTCTATTGTACTATGTGTTTCACTTGACACAAATTCATAACTGCAGCTGATCTATCATCAGTGATAGCAGCAAAGTGATTTTTTTTAATTACCATCTCGTATACCAAGAGGCACCAACTGAACCCACAATGCTATCCTCACTGTAAACAGGTTGTGCAAAAAACATATGATTTTGAAGTACCTTTAAAATGCCTATTTTGCTATTGCCACTCAAAGCTTCTGCATGACTTGTACATCAGCTGAGAGGCAAAAAGACAGAAATACTGTGAACAACCCTTGACAGTTGTGTGAGCACACCCTATATATGATTAACCTTTTGACTAAAACACTACATCAAAATCCCTTGCTATTACCAATCACTACAATTTTTAACAAAGTACTTTTTATCTCCTCCCAGCTCCTCTGACGCTCCAGGGAGGATCAGACAGACTCATGTTCCTCTGTGACTACGAGCAAGGGAAAAGAAGAAAAACTCAATTCACCAAAAAATGAGCATTCACGTTTGATTGCAATTTGAATCAGACTCAAAAAGCTATCATCCATGAGGTGTCTCTTCCTAAACATGCTCAACACCCCATGTTATCAGTCAGGCTTAGAAACTGCAGAATTACAGGGAACATTACTGCCTGTTTACTGTGATAATTTCAGTTCTGTAACATTATGAGATAGCTCTACTAAAAACACACAAAAACAAGCAAAAAAACCTTTCAAGTATTATCACTGCTAGAAAAAAAAATAAAGATTTGTAATGCTTCCACTGAAAGGGACAATAAACATTTACCATGCCCCAAGGTCGGCCTGATGTGCAGCCTCGGGGGTTAGCATGTTGGTGGATCCTTGGAATAATCTTTTTGGGTGATCTTCCATCTCTGTCACACCTTTGGGAAGAGATACCGATTAAAATTACAACTCACTGCAACTAAAATCCACTTTCAATGTACTTCTACAGAGCAAACAGAATACGGGTTCAAACTTCCAATATTTCATATGTAGGACATAGAATTTAGATGCTGAAATTTTAAAGACTTTCTGTTTCCTGGAACCATTTTGTCCAAGTTCCAGTACAGTTTAGTGAATAATTAACTAAGGCTTAGATATCAGATATTTATTCTTCAGTAGTGAAGAATAATCCTTTTATTTCAATTTATCCAGCTCTCAATTCAATGACCAGCTCCACCAGAGCAGAGAAGCTGAAAATAAGGAAAAGGAAGAAGCTTCAGAATTTCCACAAAACTTTCCTATTGACTTTGATTTCCAAACACTCCAGAAGAGAAGAGGATAGATATATGCTTAAATAGGCTATGACAGAACTCAGATGAAAGTGTTTTAAAAGTTGTCTCAGAGCCAGAGAGAGGTGTTCTGTAACAAAAGTGAAACTTGAAGATATAAAAAAAGGTGCAATAAAATTTCCAGAAGTTAAACTTGAAGAAAAATGCAGAAAGACAGAGAAACATTTCCTAAAAAAGCTGTAAGGTGACTACCAGGCCTTAGCTTTGGGTTTTGAAGATTTATTTGAAATGTACAGTACCTGTGTGCTTCAGTTAACCAAGACTGTCAAAGTTTTCTGTTTAAGCTAAATATACCAGTAGTTGTATTGATTGTTTTGTTAAGCAGGTAACATCAGATTTTTTAATCACATCTATATGTCCACAGCAATGGGGAGGAATTAGAACAAAACAATTATTAGCTTTATGAAATTAAAAGCTTTATGGTATAGTAAAATCTAATTTAATGATTTGTCTGTTTCCTTATGTGTAATATGTTTTATTCCTAGTTGCTTTTTGAAGTATCAGCCAACTGGACAGAATTATGAAGAAAGCTATATGAACTATTAATATAACTAACAAGTTGGCCTACTGTATGTGCCAAACCTAAATACTGTACCTTTTCTTTTGATTGATCCAAGAACACTTGGTCGAATGCAGTTAATTGGGCTCTGGCTTCTCCTGCTAAAAGAATACAAATGCTGCACTGATATCACCATTAAAAGAGAAAGGCTGAAAAAAGAATCAAAAGATATTCAGAAAACAAACTACTGGGTGAAAATCACTAAGAAAATAGGCATTAAAGCAGCTTATCTAAAACAAGTGGGTTTTTGGTGTTTTTTTTCTTTGTTTGGTTTGGTTTGTGTTTTTTGTTGTTGTTGTTTTGGTTTGGTTTTGTTTGTTTGTTTTATTTCCTCTGAAAATAGACCAGGAAGCACAGAACTGAGCAGGAAATGTCTAATTAAATTATTTCACAACTGAGGCAGTCTAAAAGCCCTCATCCAGGCACTGACTACATCTCAGTTGACAGGCTGAACTGTGAGGGCCTAGTAAAATTTAATTGTATGCCCACATCCCTCAAAGGAGTAACAAACCCTAAATCTGTTTGTGTTTTCTCTCCCTCAGAACTCAATTACTAAGGATGTGAATGAGAGCAATATAGAGACTACACTGGGAAGACAGATACCACAATGCAGCCCATTTCCCAATGCTATGATATGAGCACTTTGACAAATGTTTTACAACACTGTAAAATCTAAAGTCTACATGAGTATATGAAGTTGTGTTTGTGCTCAGAAATCAATTATGGATACAACAAATTCTGGTATTTCAAATGCCTGCTATGAACAAGGTACATCTGTTTTCTATCATTGACATGATCTGGTGACTTACCTTGAAAATCTCCTTGTGGGACTTGGGCTGGGACTTGGAGGCAACCCACTGCTGCTCACCAGACTTTGCAAAGATGGTGAGAAACATTGCTGAGAGGAAAAGAGTTTGTGTTATAAATACTGTATCATTCCCATGTGGTAACAATTGATGCTTAACTGCGGAGAAATAAGCAACTCAGTATCAAATTCAGCAACCAGTCACTGGGTTTACTGAGACATCACTTTTTGCTACTGAGAAAAGACCCCTTCAAATTGGACAGATTCCATTTTCATGCAGATTTATTTCACCGTACTCTGGCTAAACAGACTTATTTGTTTTTTATTAACCACAGCTTAACAGCTGAACACTCCACAGAAATTCACATGAACAAGATGAGCAGCTGGTATTTTCTGGTTTGGGGTTTTAGAGGGTTTTATTTACTCTCTAGTTTCTTGTTTGCAGCTGAGGTAAGAAAGGAGCAGGTGGCCTTATCTTTTGCTACTAATTTGGTTGAATTTATTTAACTCTGCTCAAGATAAAACCACATTTTGCTCACCTTTCCTATTCCTCGAGTAGGTGAAGGAGCTGGGGAAACTGGAACAAAGTCTACTTGCTTTGGTGATAGTGATTTTTCAAAATCATTGTCACTCTGTAAACAGTACACATAATTAATCTTATGAGCAGGTACCTTAACAAGAAAAGGACTGATTGGTGTGAAATCCCAAAGTTGTCCTCCATCATATCAACAATTTTAGGCAGACATTTATGAGCTTATGTTTAATGAAAACAAACAAACAAAAAAAGCCTTAAACATTACATGGAGAGTATCAGAACATGTAAGAAAATTTGAATAGGCAGACATCCATGCAATTTCCTTTTGACACAGGAGCCCAAGGAACCCACATGTACATCAGCTGAGAGGAACAACTGATAATTCTATGCCTTGTTAGTGTGAAAAATTGTTGATCAAAAGCAGTGCTATACTAACAACTTAACTGTAGGTCAAACTATCAAAGGAAATGTTGACATGAGAGGGTCTCTAGTGTCTTGATATTGATGATAGAAACACAAATTAAAGCATGAGTGCATTACCAGGCTCAAGCTCTCCTCCCACGAGTGGCTCATCTGCATTGCTACTTGCACTTCTCTATAAAGAAGAAAAGAAATGTATTGTCCCAGGCCCACAGATGGCTGCAGTGACTGTTCTGCTTTGCCTTAGTGCTCACCTTTCACGAACGGTTTCCCTGTTCAGCAAATTCATTCCTTCTTCCTAAAAGATTAGCACATGAAGAAGTAAGGTCAAAAAAAAACCCCTCACTCTGTTCCAGCAAATCAGAAAAGCTGTGGTTTCACTTCACTTTGGCATGTGGAAAATTTAATTCAACTCGGTTAAGCAACAATTACTTCAAGTTCTCATCCATGGAAAGGAGTGAGGAGGAGAGGATGAGAAAGAGATGTAGCAGGAGAGAGACCATCATGTAAGAAGTGCTTATGTGAGCTGGTTGTTTCCCAAGCAGCTTTATTTTCATTACTAACCAAGAGGTAGCTACAAAACTGAATAATGATAGTATGAACCAGAAATTCTGCACATGCCAGAGCGTCTTTATGCAGTCCTGAGTAATATAATTTTACAAAGGGGACACTAGTACAGATAAACCTCAAAACCATGGCTGGATTCTTACCAGAGATTAGTGACTAACTAGACATTTGTCAGCATCTCATTTGCAATACACTGTATTGCACACAATGAATTCAGGAGTCAGTGAGGTTTTTTCCCTAAAAAAACCTCCATACGATATTATTAAAATGGATCAAATATATAAAAATTAAACTAAACATTAACACCAAGTACAAATATGACCCAATCTCCTCTCAGGCAGATACCATTCCTTAAAATCAAGTGAATGCTAGTCAGTTTGTTCAGTGAATGAGTAGGTTGCTTAATTCAAGAGTAAAAGTTCAACTAAATATCTTCACAATCCTCATCATAAGTAGGAAGCGTCTAACTTCTTCACCTGTGTGATAATTTGCTCAGATTTGAAAAAGATCAGATGTGAAACACACAGGTTCTCAGTGAGTATACAGGATATGGAATTAATTCCAACTAGTGAATCTAATGCTCAAACACAAATAAGGAAATTACACTGTTTGCTTTAATAAATGAATGACACAAATACGAATGTAGAAGTATTTTCCAGAAGACTGAACTATCAAATTTTATTTCAGGTAATAGAGCAGAGCCACAACAGTCCATTCCTTTGCTCTCCTTTGCATTTTATCTCCCTGCTCACTGCAGGGGGGTTGAACCAGATGACCTTTAAAGGTGCCTTTCAACCCAAACTAATTTATGATTCTATGATATTTCCATATGAATCCTAAGCTTTTTTAGATTGATAAAAAGAGCTGTACAGCTGACCTGAGTGCTTCAGAGTCTATTTAAGCCAGTAAATTATTTACATAACAAAAGAAAGCTCTTATTTTCTTCAGGATTACTGTGCAACTACCTTTAATAACTGAGGTAGGAAGCAAAAATTCCTTCTACCTCTAAGGCACCATACCCCAAAAATGCTGTCTGAAGCATTAAATTGTTTTCTAAACTTTTGACCCTATAAAAATCAAGCCTATCCACTGAAAACTAGCCAGCTAAAAAAGAAAATTTAAAAGAAATTAAGCATCTCCAAGCCAATTTTATAACCATTCTACTGTCAAAAAGTGGAGATATAAAATGAAGGACACAGAAGAGTTTGAGCTTGTTGATTTTAAGGCTGGAGTCTTCAGCCTGCAGTGTGCTGGCTGGGAGCAGAGCTATTTGAGCCTGCTCAGATATTCCCCACACCAGCCCCCCCTCCTGAGTGTTTGCTCTGCTGCCCTTCCCCCTCTGTTCGTGCTGTGACAGCACAAGTACAGGGATCTGGATAAGAAAATTATACAGATGAAAAATAGCCCAGCCAGAGGAGTAAAGACTATTTTTCAGCCAGAGTGCTTCCTTATCCTGCTCATTTTCTGGCTGCACAAAAGCCTTGTGCCAACACAAGTTAAGGAACAGTTTGTTACTGGCCCCGAATATTTATGCTGGTACTGCTGCCAAAAACTTGGTGAAACTTTACCCTAAGGGTTTACATTAAAGGTTTCCTTTCTAAAATGTCAATTTTAAGAATCCTCTCTCTGCTCAAATCTTCTCCTTGCTGTAAGATGCATTTTGCTTCATGAAACGTGGAACTGGGCAGGCAGTTTGAAAATAAAATCTACAGCCAGTTGAAGGACATTAAACATCAACTGCAAAAAAACCCATCCACTTATAAAAAACTCATTTAGAAGAATCTGTGCTTACTTGTTTGATTTGATGAAGACGGCTGCTAGGAATACGGATAGGAGATGATGGCACAAACTGCAAAACAAAGTCACATACAATTGAAAGTACAGCAGAACGCAGGGAAAGGTGCCACAGAAATGTTAGTAAAGTAGTGTTGCCCCAAACTGAAAAGAACCCAATTTAAGAAAAACCCCATGTCACTTATAACATTCTCGGTGTATATATAACCTACATCACTTACTTGCAAGAACATGTTAATATGTATCTTCACATTATACTGCTTTGTAAGCTCACAGATGCTAATTGGTATCAGCCTGGCCTCCACCCCATTTCCAGGCAACTAGAACTGACAGCTTTCCCCACAGAATGGAGCTGCTTTTCACTAGCACACTGTCACCCCCAGTATGTATGTTGGCATAAATATTTTCCTTTATGTGATTCAGAATATTTTTTTTCATTTAAGTGATCCACAAAGTTCCCCAATAGATCCTTTAAAAATACAAAGCCAAAACAATGCATTGTACAAAAAGGTTCCTGGATTGTTGTCTCCCTATAAAAGAGTACTCTGACAGGTGAAAAAAATCAGCTATTAGAAGGCTAACAAAGAGTTAAACATTTTCTTTATGGTTTCTCAAGACCTTCACCAATTTGGGTGAAATCAGACAAGACGTGACTAAAAATGGTCCTCTGTTAATGTTGACAGTTTTGCATCAAGATCTCACTGGAATGCTATGATCTAAAACTGCACACCCAAAACCGAGTAATTTAAAGTGATTATTTTCTCAAAATATATTTTTCTTTCATATATTTCCCATCCCTTACATTGTCAACCCTCAGTTGATTTACGTCATAGCCATTCAGGGAACAAAAATTCTAAACCAAAGCCTTGAATAGAAGTTTAACTTCTCTGCAAGATGACAATCCTTCCAAAAAATAAGGTGTCTTTTCTAAATGGATGCGTTCAGCAAGTAAGGCTGGCATTATTATAGGTGTTTTTATAGTTCATTCATTATAAGGCCTCATCTGCTTCACAAAACATTACTAGAGCTCTTCATCATGCTGAAGCTGGAGAACTAACAAACATTCAGTTAACTGTTACTGCACCATCTTCCAATCAGTGCCATGAAGAATACAAGGATTTTGCTGCCTGACAGGGTAAGTTGACACAGACTGTTAATGCTTCATACATCCAGAACCCTCCTTCTGAAAAAACAAACATGAAGACATCACACCCTGCTTCTCACAAAAGAATTCAGCCTATCAGGCTCACACAGAGCATGACTAACATTTGTGCCAGAATTTAGTAATAGTAACACATAATACTAAAGTTTAACAGCTATAATATCTTGATTTGCTACTTTTAAAGTCCAGTTTAGGTCAGCTTTACTACTATACTGGGTTCCCAAAAATCCTGTGCACCGAATAAAAATTCCTCCAAGCTGCACCAGCCAATGCAGACCTTGAGCTGACCTTGATTCTCACACAGAGAAAAGGATTTGGACAATAGTGCATTCCTGCCTATTCAGTCTGTCATTCCACAGTAGAAATGCATTTGTTCCACTCATTATATTCTAATTTTATGACTGTGATCCACATGCTTTAAGGTTTGACATTAATAGAATATGTCCAAAAGCAGTGGTTTGCAGTATAAAACAAAAAATATAAAAAGACAATTAAGTGTTCCCCTGCAGGGTCTGATGCCCTAACACAGCTCTGAGGATCCTACACCATGTTTCCAACAAGTCATCATCTTTGCTTTGTCAGTGTGTAAAGCTCACTTTTGCTCTGTTTGCATCCTTAAATTTAAATTTTGTGGAAAGAAACCTCTGTCACTTTCAAAGGATACTTGCTAAACTGAACTCATCTATTAAAATTACGGTACTCAAATCACCAAGGTTTTAAGAGAGCAAAAAGCTTAATAAAAACATTACGAACTATTAAACTATGACAGGGAAGAGAATCACCTTCCCCCTCATCTCCACTCTCTCAGATACTGTGTTCTAGTGCAGGTAAAGTTTCAGCAGTGCCAGGCTGGCAGGAGCCACTGCCCAGGTGAGCAGGGACTGCCCCAGTGCCTCTGCCCTGCCCTGCAGTGCCCTCTGCCTCCTGCCAGCACAGCTGTTTGTGGGGCCACACTGAATACCACAGTTTCCCTGAAGCAGGGAAACTACGGGGCTTAAAAAAAAAATTAGAAAAAATTTAACATCAACTTCTGCTGAAATACCACCTAAACATCCAACCACAGACTCAACTGCTCTGCTTAAGGAACAAAACAAAAACCCCAGCTATGCAAAACAAAGCAAAAAAACACCAAAACATTTACTCACTGGTATCTCCTGGAAATAAAAAAATTGCAGATACTGTGCCTGATTAACCCTTCCTTGGTAATTACATGTAGTGTCAGAAAACTGCAGATCAAGTCCCAGCCCAAATGGCACCACTGCCCTTGCAGTGGTCATTATAAACCAGCTGAAGTCTGAGACTTGAAGAAGCTACTCCAAAACCAGATTGTGGAATTCAGCTGAGCAACTGGGACAGCACTGAAGATGAAGTTGATGGTGTATGACCTGTTACCAGAGATTTTAGCAACTCCCCTTGTTCCCCTGACAGCAAACACAACACAGATTAGACAAAAACTAATCAACTTTTTCCCCCACAAAGTTTAACAAAACATAAAATTTAAGCTGTACTTGAAACACTTGTAATAAAGAAGTTTCATTTGCTTACTGAATCTTTTGACCCTCTTACAGTTTGCACTGCAGTAAAACTTGGATTAGTTCTCTCAAATACGAAGAAGTAGGTTTTGAAATACACTGTATCACCTTCTTATGTAAAATTTCATTTACAAAAGTAGATGTGATCTAGCTCCTTAGTATATCTCTAAGATCATAAAACTAAATGTACTTCTTTGCTATAGGAAGAATACCAAGGAAGGTTGTTTAGGGTCCTTGATGCTGAAAATTTAATTCGATCACAAAATCATTTCTGTCGATGATCCTGGTTTCAGACCACAGAAGGATGAGAATCTCTATGATCCTTTCCAATTCCATCCTCCCTGCCATATTCAACAGAACCATAACCCGGATCATAACTCAAAGGAGCACTTCAAAGCAGACAAGGCACTGATCCAGCAGTCAGTGGGGAACTTGCTTTTTAGTGTGAGTAAAATTTAATGTATTTTGTCAGCACCTGCTCAGCTGGGAGTGAAGAAGGACACTTTTTAATAACATTAGTGTGAGGGGAAGGGTTAGGAACATCATCCCATGAAGATGGAAACACTGGTTAAGTCCAGGAGACTGCAAAATTTATGAGGGGCAGGCAGAAGAGCAGCCCACCAGTGAATTAGCTCCTGCTTCCCAGCAAGTTCTGGGCAAGGCATCCTGAGTTAGCATCTTTTTAGCTCAACAATTGAGGATCTTCAAGAGTAAACATAACAAACTGAGCTTTTGCCTTTGTTTTTTTCTCCTCTTGCCTGACCACAAGCACAAACAGATTTATACTAAGTTGCTGCCCTAAAAGCATGAAGACAGAGACTTGATGAAGAAATCTTCACCATAACACTTTCAGTTTTTTCATCCCAGCAGGAGAAAGGCTTTTTCACCAATCTTTCTTATGTATAACTATTCTGGTTCTGTTACAGACGTAACCTTTGCTGAAGTATTTGTCTGCACTTTTTTTCTTAAGCATCAGAAATCATTTAAGACATGGATTACTGTTAATAGCACAGTTACACAGTCAGTTTTCTTAGCAAGCTAACTTTCCTACTCTACCTTGGAACGTCTATTTTACAGGAAAAGTTATGATCACAACGAAATATGGGTATTCTCCAGGCCAAATGATCTATAAGTAACGTTTCATTATAGCTACAGCATATCAATGTCACAGTCAAGAGCCTTGTTTCTGAAAGCAATGTGGTGTTAGTTTCACAGACTGCAGTCTAACTTTGCTCGTTCCTGTTTGCACACTTCTGCTTGGCACCTGTTGGGGCTGGTGTAGGGGTTTCCTTACCAGGCTGTGCCGATTCATGCCGGTGGTGCTGTTCCTGCGGGTGCGCAGGACGCTGGCCTGGAACACCTGGGAGTTATCGCTGCGGAAAGAAACACCAGTCAAATGCAAAATCCATTTCCTTCCTAGCAAAAAAAGCACCTCTTCATACCAGCTCAGTTTCAAATGCTGTGACAGCTCTCCAGTTGAGACAAAGCACTGCAGAGACAGGTAGGTAAGAACTCTTTTAGCTTGTTGGCAGAGAGTGTAAATCAACTCATTCATTCTCCAATCCCCAGCTGCTTCAATTAATGATTTCAATTAATCATTTTGTGTCTTCAGAATAACTGAAGAATTGTTTAGACTGTGGGGATTTATCATGTTTGGAATGGCTGCTGCTTGTATGCTGCTTCAAATGTCATTCAACAGAACAAATGTATTAATGGCTTGTGAGCAGTAACTGAAACCAGCTCTGATCCCGCAGATAAAGCAGAATTTAAAAATACAGCATCTTGATAAATCTCATCACTACAAACATTTAATATCTTCTGAACATTTTTCCACACAAGGTTAAATTGAACTTACAGTAAACCCAGTTTTCAAGGCCCCACAGCAACGTATCCATTGAAATGGTATAGGATTATTTATTTGACACAAAATGAACTTCTTTCTCAAGGCAATTTTAGTTCTATTGATTCCTAAAGCAAGTTCTACTGGTCATGTCATCACCAGTGTTTCAACAGCCAATGATCAGCTCTTAATGAATGCGACTGCAAAAATAAACTAAATTTTATGGTCACTAGAAAAAAAATTTGAGCCACAACCCTATAATCTTCATGCCCAAAAATGAATGAGGAACTACACAGGTGAACAAATCCAAATATAAGACTGCAATTAGATTCAAATTACAAGAATTCACATTATATCTTTTTGTTCTGCTGCTAACTTGGGATGAACAAAAGATACCCACAATACAATTTCTTTCAAACTAACCTGACCAGCAGCACTACCTTGCTGTGAGAACTGATAATCCTACTGCACTTTCATGACATACCATTGTCAGAACCCTCTAGTTTAAAACACACCAGTAAGACACATAAGTTTTAGACAGCTTTTATGTAGCTGTAAATAAAAAAACAAATAAAGCTTATACTGTGAAATAAAAGCCAAGAGCAATTGGCATAAGCACTGTACTTTCTGCAAAGAAAAATGCATAGACTCTCCTTCTCCAAAATGTCAAGTACGTAGGACCAGACATCATTTACAATTTTCCAAGAAGTTTCACTCAGCTGACACCCACCAGAGATCAAACAGCTGCCATTTGACAGAAGTGGAAGAGGAGAAATTGAAGGGATCCATGATATGATGTTTAGAGATGAGTTTTGGCTGAGGCAAACAGCCACAATTCTTTTCAGTGTAAGTGTACTGGTTGGCATGCAAGCACAAGACAAACAGCACATCCTGAAATCCAGGGTCTGAGTCAAGAAAACAGTTTGGAACAATCCTGTCCCACATTACCATAGCCTGAGTCCAATATTCAGTGCTAACTAACAGAGAGGGAGAGAAAAAAGATCTACAAATAATCCTATCTTTAATCTCCCTTGACAAAACACCAGACCTGGTCAGATCTCAGACTTACTTTTCACAGAAAACTACAGTTCCCATTAAAAATCATTATTTTTTTTGACACAAAACCAAGAGTTAAAAGTTCTGTGAAAGATAACTTTTATGATCTAAAATATTCCACTTACAGCTGTTCTCTGGATCTACAGCAACACATTTTCCAAGTTCCTTACTAAAAAATGAAGAAGTCAAAACATGAGGCAGAGGAGAAAAAGCAAGCTGTGTAAGAGCAAGAGCTTTTGTTTCAGTTTACCCAACAAAGCCATTCTGGGAAAAACTGAAGTCTCTTGCCAAGAGCTGCAATCTTGCAAAAACAGTATTCTGGTGGAAAATTCCAAACTAACAGGCAAACCACTGCAACTACCTCAGATTAGTTCAATGGCATTGCAGGTTTATTTGTATGAACACCTAACTCATAGTGTATGCACAGCGTAAAGGCAAAGCTCAGGCTTACCCTCTTATCTGCCCAAAGCCTGAACTAAATAATTTCTTTGGGTTTTTTTTTTTTTAAGAGTCAAAGGTCTTACAGTTTTCAATTTACAAAAGATTGAGATTATAAAAACATCCTGTCTCAGTTACACAATTAGTTTACCTGCTCAGAAATCTCCCAGGGGAGAGCTGCCATACACAACTCTTCTATACTGCATCAAAATGCAAAATGGGAGTTTTTTCACCGTGATTACATAAAAGAACCAAAATTACATTCATTACATTAAACCACGATAGAATAGGCAAGAAGCAGTATTTCATCTGAACTGTCAGACTCTTAACCATTTTGGTAAAAGAGGTATGTGAGATTTGTTCACCACTTGATATCCAGTTACTTACAGAAAAAGAAAGGGAAAAAAAAAATCAATCCACCAGGAAGTACTTATCATGTAATATACTACAGCTTATGGAACTTATTGCCAACATGCTCTCCCAAAATGCAGACACACCGCTAACAGCAGCACGTGGACCACCTTACAGTTGGATGGAAGACACACCATGTAGCAGATGGGGAATCTCCCAACTTCTCAACAGCCCACAGGAGACAAGAAACAGTCCTTTGGGTTATAAACTTACCCAAACAAAACTGCACAAGAAATCCTACCTGTCTGAAAGCTTTCACCTGCTCCCTGCCTGCCACTGCCACTTTCTGTCCTGTCAGCTGAAGAGAGCCAGACCTGGCAAACACCCAACTCTCCTGCAAACAGACCTGCCACAGCCTGGTGGCAACATCCAAGCACAACTGTCTGCACAACACATTGTGTTTCTCCCAGTAATGCATACTACAGAAATTAGTATCCAGGAAAATTCCTGGGCACCTGACACACTGCTTCACACAAAATGTAAAACTTACGTCAAGGTCCCGTGAAATTACATTCCTGACCAAATTTGCCTGATTGTTCCCAAAGCATTTACTGTTGTAATCATACACAGAGCAGTGATTTATTCTGTTCAGACTTGATCCATTACAGAAATCATCGCGATTGTTATTCGATGTGTAAGAACAGCTACAACTCTGACGTTGCGGACGGTGTTTCTCTGCAACACAGCAGACGTCGGTGAAAACAAAGCGTTTCAGTAAAACCAAAGCCCGTCTTCCCGGGCTTCCTCGAACCCCTCCACACGTTGATACATTCCCTAAATCCCTCCCAGCCCGGGACAGCGCTCAGGAACCCACTTT
>JANPWX010019659.1:837472-887896 GCA_024734555.1 Trochalopteron elliotii
GGCCTCGCTGCGGGCCTCGGCCAGGCCCGGCGCTCGTTCAGCGGCCTGTGCATCGTGTCCCTTGCCCGCGGGGCCTGGGCCGCCAGTGCCCCCTTGTTCCCGCTTGGCTCGCGGAAGGTGCTCGCCGCCCTCCCGAGCAGTGCTCCTGTTCAAATAAAATTATGTTTTCCGCGCTTTGGAGGCTGGAGCGCTTATCACAGCACTGTGGAGCTTTAAGTGAAACGCACCCGAAAAAAGCTGTTCACAAAACTTTGTTTTCTCCCCCTGCAGTGACAACTCCCAGGTGTTTCAGCCTTACGTGTTGCGGACTCGCAGGAACAGCACAACAGTTATGAGCCGTCATGGAATGGTGAGGAATCTTAAGCATTTCGTGTTTACACACAACAAGGAATAATTGGAGTAGAGAAATGAAGTTAAACTTGATTTGTATTTGCACTAAGTATCCTAGCAAGCTTCCAAGCTGCAGAATAAGCATTTTTTCATCTCTAACTGCAACCTATAATGAACTAATACTGCTGTGTTGACAGTGTGTCCCCAGGAAGACAAGAGTACTTGACATTATATGTGACTCCCCATATTAAGTCCAGTTTTAAAGTTAAGTTAAGCCTGACTGTGTTATAAGAGTAAGATTTTGTCAGAATTAAAAGTCTTGAAAGGGTGTTTTACTTTGTTGTGAAAATGTACAAGGGTGTCACAGTTCTTTGACCAGTTTGATGTGGTGCTCTTTTATCACAATGGTAGACACTAGCCACAGAAAATCACTGAAAGAAGAGGAATTTAGTTGTTGCTCTCTGTTACAAGTCTGGTAGTGTACACTACTGTGGTTATTTAACTTTTCAAAGATGTTGTATTTCTTTTTTTCTACTCTCTCCATGTCATGTGAGGGATTTGTGTGCTCCTTCCATTGAAATTTTTCTGTCTTGTCTGAGGGTAGTGAAAATTGAATATTGCTTTTCTCAAAACCTTAAAGTCCCGACATAAGTTTCCTCTATGTCTTCTGTTCAGGAAAGGTGACAGGAATTTTTAATTCCAAGTCTTCTGTTGTGAGATTTCTTAAGAATCCAGAATTTTGGAGCTCGTCAGCAAGTGTGATATTGGACACATGGCCATCCTGAGTGGGAGCTGTTGGCCCATTTATATGTGGTGTTAGAGTTCCAGAGGAGTGAGGTGCATAAAATTGCACAAAACTGAAAAATTGCAGAAGTTAAGCAACTCCTAAGCTTCAGGGAGTATTGTTCAAGACTGAGTTGGAGCACTGAGATTTCTCCTTTACAATAGACAACTGGTTGAGTAAGGTGCCCTCCAGGAGTGTGTCATATCCTGGGCAGTGGGGGATTTTGTAACAATCAGTTTCATTTGTAGCATCTCCCTTGTCTAAGTGGCATCTGTAGCTATTTGTGTACTTGAGATGCTGAGCAGTATCTGCCTGCGAGTCAGAACCGTGCCACTTGCTGAGTAAAACAAGGAATTTGTGAGTGGTAAAACAAGTCTTTTCTCGTGAAGGTCGGTGCTTGCTTTTTTGCAACACTGTTTGAGTCATCCACATGCAGTTGTGCAGCTCTACACATTCTTAGGGAGTTCTCTGTTTTGAACTCCCTAAGAATGCAGTTGACAGTAAATAGTGTGCATGCAAGCAGTTCTGTGTGATTTAATCATTGTGGCTGTCACTTTTTTTCCAGTTCTTGTCATCATCTCCTATTCGTATTCCTAGCAGCCGACTCCATCAGATCAGAAGGGTAGGTGGAGTTTTTATCTGTGTATTCAGTAACAGAATGAAAAGTGCTATATGATATTGAAGTACTTGCACAGTGGGGGTTTCTTTCCTATTGAGTCTTTCTAGTACTAAAGAAAACAGCATATTTCTTAAGGCTAAATTTCAACAGGGAAATGGCCTTGCAAGGCTTATTGTTGTGTTTAAGCTACTTTGCATTGGAAGTATTTGATTTAAGAGAAGCAGTGAGCTGGACTGGGGGCTGTCCTGTCTTTCTGTAGTGGTTCTGCTGTTCATATTTCAATCCTGATGGCAAATAAGGGAATCACGAGTATGATTTGAAGTACCTGTGATGAATCAAATGTTGTGGGGAAACTCAGGACATTTATCTCTTGCAGGAGGAAGGAGTGGATTTAATGAATAGAGAAGCAGCACATGAAAGGTGAGTGTTACTGAAAGAAGGTGATAAAACAGCCAGAGTTATCCTCTTTGTAGGTACTGATGGGGTTTTTTGTATTCTAGGGAAGTGCAGACAGCAATGCAGATAAGCCAGTCATGGGAGGAAAGCTTGAGCCTGGTAATCTTTTTATAGATGTTTCCTATTTAATTCTACTTTTACACTGAAATGACAAATTTAAGGGAAAGAGAGGAATTAACTGTGAAAATAATTTAAGAAGAATTTAAGCTCATCTGCTTTAGCTACTTTGTGCATTTGACCCAATGACTTTCCATTAGAAGGTTGTGCCTTGGATTTCAAGGTGATGTCCTTGCCAGTGTTAAGTCTGAAACCTTGTATTCACAGAGCGATAATGACTTGGACAAGTCTGAAAAATCTTTTTCTCCAAAGAGAATAGACTTCATTCCAGTTTCACCTGCACCTTCGCCTACAAGAGGAATAGGAAAGGTAGGATAAGTGAAATACCAAGCTGAGACAATATTTCAGAGTTCTAGACCAAGCTGAACTGTCAAGACGTGTAACTTCACAAATTGTTCCGTGGTTTAAAAGAGCCCTGAACAGCACAACAAAACAAGCAGTAAAAAAGCCAAATCCATATTTTGTTGCTTTCTTATAATCAAATGGTTGCCATCTGGGAGCCTGAAGAGTTTAAGGATGTTTTCAGTTACTGCTGTTTGTGCAATGTTCAGGTGGGCTGGGGTTCTGGTTCTAGGGAAGCTGGAAGAGGTCATGAAAATAGTCGTGGACAGGATCTCCAAGTGCAGAAATGGGGGGATTTTCAGGAAGAAGCACCAAAATTGGACTGCAAATCTGTGTGGTGAGAGATGAAAATGTGTCCATCAGTTATGGAGAGGAAGGCACAAATGCACGCTGAAGGAGGACTTGGGTGTGTTGAACTTGTACTGAAAACTGGTGACAGATGCCAAAGAAAGAAGAGGTGGATGTTAGATAAACTGCTTTTCCAGTGAGGATTGGAAAACTGGAATGTAGCACAGAGAAACTGGCACCTGAGTTTAAAGATGGGCTTGACCTTGTTTGTGTGATTCTTGCCCTCTTGTGTGATTCTGCTTTTGCACAAAAGAAGGAGCAGTCTGTGCTGCTGCCAGATCGGTGCATGTAACAACCATGCAGGAGTGCTGGCTAAGTGTGTTCCTGGGAAAACACTGGTGCTGAACCTTTGGAATTCTGACTGTAAAGCACTAGCAGATAACTTGACAGAAAGATTTTTGTCTTTAGCTAGAAGCATTCATGGGTTAAGATCAAATTGGCTGCAGAATCACAGAGATAAATATCCTGTTTTACTCTGGAATACTGTCAGTTTTCAGGTCAGAGGTATTTTGAGTAAACTCAACTTGTTTAACAAGCTTCTTGATAGAAGTAAGTCCTGGGTACTGTGCCACTGTTTCTAAATGTAACAAAGAACAGAAACAATCATCTTACTAGGGAACAGCGTCTATTTCAATTTTACTTACCTGGTGGGTTTCAATTTTAGCTTAATCTGAGCAGAATTGCATGGGCCAGTATATTTTTGTAAGCTAAATTCTAATACCTGTAAGATTATATTTGATAATCTGCATAATCTGGTGCTAGTTTTTTTTTAAGAATAAAAAGGGAATAGAAGAAAGGATGTTTGTTTTGGAGGGTGGAGTGTAACATCTGAGTATTTTAAGGGAAATTCTGAACTATCTTTATTTGAACTTCTTGCAGCAATGTTTTTCACCATCATTGCAAATGTTTGTGAGCAGTAATGGATTACCTCCAAGCCCTATTCCCAGTCCAACAAGGCGATTCTGCAAGTAAGTAATGAGTGTCTGTTGTGCTAACAGTGGCATTTAAGCCAAAGATTAATTAAAGCTGATGTTAGGGCATTAAAAGAGACTTCAGTTTTACAACTGCTGAAGCACTGCCACATAAAAATGCTCTGAAAGTTCAGCCTTTCCCAATGGCAGTTCTATGTGTGTGTGCTCTTATAGAGCATGTGTCAGCTTTAAACTAGAATTGGCAACTTGAGGGGAAGTTCTCAGGTATTTCAAATTAACTTTGTCAGTGGATTAGTTTTATATAAATACACTACAAAAATTAGAAGAGAGTTGAAATGAGAATGTGATTCACTAAGGGAAGGAGAAAACCTTAGGAAATCTACTACAACTTTGTGTGGTGGATAATCTGCTCTGTAAGGCAGCCTGTATTTGTTATCTATGCATTTAGATTCCACAAGAATTCCAGTTGTGCAGGAGTAGTTTTGAAGAACACTTCATATGCTGTGGTTGTGTTGTTTTGATGCAAATGGGAATCTTTACAGGCCTGACTCTCAGTATTCTCTCTTCAGCAGGAGGAGTCAAAGTCCAATCAACTGTATCAGGCCCAGTGTTCTTGGCCCCATTAAAAGAAAAGGTATGTGTATTTACCTTACCATGTGTTTTAATATGCATGTAGTTTTCTAGCTGGATCCATTTTTTTTTGTTATTCTGTAAATATAATGCACTTATATCCACAGTGGATTGGAATTTGCCAGGCATAACTCAAAAATACAATGTAAAGTAGCTAGTCTAAAACACAGGAATAAAATACTTAAAAAACATCTACTGCTTGACAGAGGCAAACTTTATTATACATCAAATTAAATGTCAGAGCTTACAAATGTTCATAACATTCTTACAAGTACCACTGAACAGTGCACACCCTTCAGATCATCTCAGGAATGTTGCTTATCATGCAGTATCTTCTAAACTTAGTACTGAATGTTTGTTTTCACTCTGAAAGTTCAGAAGGTGAGTGTTTAGAGAAATTGAATAGATCAGTGCCCTTTCCTCCTGAAGGGGGGAAAATGCATTATTTCCTGGAACTGTTCCATGTTAGAGATTTTGAAGTAACATCCCCAAACAAATCTCCACAGTAGAACTTAAGAATGAGATACTCTTAGAGTGTGTCTTTAGCTGTGCTTATCCTTTCTGTTTCTTTTTTTGAAACTTAGGCATTCTTAACTGCACCAAAAATGTCCTTTTATTGTACAAGACTTACATTTAGGCTTTGAGAAAAGTTACTGTTTGCTGTTTGGCTTTTTTCTTTAGTACTGGTTATCCTGTCAGATAAAGAGCATTGTCTAACTGATAGTGATTTGACAGAGGAGAGAGATAAGTTTTCTCATAGATGTCAGTTCTCTCAGCTTTTATTTTCTGTGAATTTTAAAGGCACTAAAACTGAACGAAAGTTTATTTAGCTAAATGATCAATAAGGAGTAAATATCCACAGTTACACTTTACACAAATTGTAAAAGCAGTGCAGGTAGAGGGACAGGCCTTTCCTTACCATATCCATGTGCTCCCATGGAACATCTTTTACCAAGTGGAGATACAAGTTTTCCTTTTCTTACTTGAAATATCAAGGAATTTTCAAAATGCTGCTCAATTGTGAAACATCAAATCCATTTAAATGAACTTACTTTCTTTTCCTAAATATGTGGTCATTTTTTCCTGAATTTTAGCAGATTTATAGCAGGAGAAGGAAAGCCATGAACTGAAGAACTTTTCACCACCATTGGGAATTAATACTGTTGGACTCTGCAATGTGTTGTAGCAGTGCAGATTTGTCTCTGTGAAATTTAAGGGGCAAAACTGTTGCCTAAGTTGGTGTTTAGTTCTTTTTTCTGCAAGACCAAATATTTTATAAATGTGTTTTGCCCATTCTGCTTGGTAGAAGCAGTTATTCCTTGCCTTAAGACAGGAATGTATCCCTGTGGGCTGAAGGAAATGAAAATTTTGGAAGTTACCAGTCTTCTATGAAATGTAGCACTGTGATTCTATTGCAGAATGTATAGACTGGATTGCTAGAATGCTTAACCTCTGTCAGGTTTTCAAACTGACTTTGCAACTGCTGCAAAGTGTAGGTAAAAAGCCAAAAAAATTATTACCATTTCATGCTTTTTGGTTTTTTTGCCCAAAGTAAGAATGAAAATATACTGTAGGTGAGAGGGATTTTTTTTTTCAAGTTCATGGTATCTTCAAATGTCTGTTGTAGAGCAGCTGTTAGTGAGCCAGCTCATTCTCACAGCGGGTTATACTAAACAGACTACATGAATTCTCCCCATCGTATTTAATCTCCTCATGTCTGTAGATGGTTACAGGTACAAAGACAGTCTGATCCACGATGAGAAAGTGGAAATGCTTCCACATGACAGATTTGTTCCGTTCAGCTTTCCTGTAAAAGTGTACCCATGCATTAGAATTGTTGTACAGGGGAGGGTGAAGCTGAACCCAGCTGTCGTTTTTAATTTCATAATCACAATTTCAGACTTCATATTTTGACTTATGTCAGTTACTTCACTTCAGCTGTTTACTTAAAACTAAGTCATGGTAATTAGTTTGCTTTAGATTATTTTGTCTGATAGCAGTACAAATAGGAAGTTTCATGTCTTTGAGATCATTGTAGCCCCTCAGATACTGCTGAAGTTTTAGTTAAGGATGGACTGGATGGTCTAACAACAGCTATCATCAAATTAATGTCTTAGCCAGGTGCTTGGTTGGCTGAATTAGAGAACTTGTGTTACAAATGCAACTTTGGAGTGTTGTAGGTTAAACCTCTCTTTTACAGCAGACAGATATTAAATGGATATTCCAGAGACTCAAGTGAGTTTGATTATTTACACTGTTTTCCATAGGTGAAATGGAGACTGAAAGTCAGCCAAAGAGACTTTTCCAAGGAACAACCAACATGCTTTCTCCAGATGTTACACATCTGACAGATCTCAGTTCATGGTAAAATACATCATGTGCCCTGAAATGCTAAAACAGGGAATGTACATTTATCACAAGCTTTCTAGTTTTGTTTTTTTTCCAGGAAAAAAATATTTTGTGTGTATCTTGCAGATGACTATTAATGGGAGCTGTCCTGTGCTAGTGTCCTGTGACAATGGTCCTTCTCCTTTGATCAGTTCTTCCTGAACAGACTAGCCTAGATTTTGTGTGTCAAAGCTTTTATACTGCATATAATTGTTACAAAATCCCTGCTGATTCATAAGCAAAGTTACTTTGCTTCATCATTACAATATGTTGTAGGCAGTGGTCATACAGTGTCTGTGGCACTTAGCGGAATACTTACAAAACATGTGTGAATACTTAATTGTTCTTGTCCCTAAGTTCATGATTTTTAGTTATCTTTCTTTATTAGAATCATAAAATACCAAGGTCTTTTTGTGTTGAGTCAGATACTAAATATTCAAAAATATCAGCTGTTATTACTATAATTTCATTTTACCTACAGACTTGAAACTGCCTAGATGGTTTTTTTCTGTGTTGCTTCCCCCTTAATTGCAAAAGCATCAATTTATGTGCCCTCTGGGATCTTGTATCTAGACTTCAAAATCCAAACACAGGAATTCTGTGAAGAGAAATAGGTCTCAATCTTGCTTTGAGTAGTGCCATGTTAAAGAGCATACCAGCTAATTAATGACATCTTTGCTGCATTGCTGATTAATTTGTTCTTTTTCCTTTAAAATTTTATACTTATTTGTTGTCACCTCCTTTCTACATCTGATTAAAACCCTTCATAATTTGTTCTGCATGTTAAAAAAACCAATAATTCTGCTCCTCATTCCCGTGAGGAGCATGAATATCTCTAACATGCTACAGAAAACAAGGAGTTTTCAGGGCTGCCAGTCTTGCAGTAAAGACTGAGTGGTAGTATAGGTCTCCTACAAGTCCTGTCCAAGGGGGACACACGCCAGCTTTGTTCAGAGCCTCGTGCCCCTGCACTAAAGGACCTTTTTCCCTTCCCCCAGCCTGTCCTCTGATATTCTCGATGGGAGCAGCAGCAGTGTTGGCTCTTCCTCTGATTCCCTGACTAAAGGCAGCATCACCACGGAGTCTCCAGTGACCTGCTCCAACTCCTGCTCCTCGTTCATTCTGATGGATGACTTCTCACCCAAGTGACTTTACCAAGTCCTGAGTCAGTGTCTGGCTGTGCTGTCCCCTTCCTGTACACTTGTACAGAGAAATGAACTCTGATCCTTGAACCATTCATATGAGGTTTATTAAAAGGAAAAATTGTTGTTACTGTAATCCTTGGCTACTTTCCAGTGATTTTTTTTAAATTTATCCATTTAATGGACATTGTAGACCATATTAATGTCTGGTTTTGCGAATTTATTTTTTAAACAAGATGTCTGCTGGTATTATACTAACTTTTGCTTTCAGGAACTTGCATACACTTTTGATTCCAGGAATAGGTATCTGCCTATTAGTGTTGCAATTTTTAGGAATGTACTTCTATCATTATCATGGTCACTATGTCTAGGGAAATAACTTGGTTTGGAAGGATTTGAAAATACTAATTTATTCTCTGGCACTTCTACTATTGAGTAAAATTATTCTTGCTTTGTTTTTTTTTCAGTCACTAGCCTCAAATTCCTTTGTGGAAGGGAGAAAAAAATATTTTCTTAGTGCTGCTAGTCATTTTTATGAATTCATTTACAGAAGACCACATTGGGTGTGGAAATCTCACTCTATTACATTAAACTAAAACCCCCACAGCAAAATAACTAATGACTGTCACTTTTGCCATCAGTGAAGAAATAATAATACTCTACAAACATGATTAGCTGCATAGTTCTCTTCCCAGAACATTTGTCCTAGAGATTGTATGAAATAAGGTCATTATTCAGCAAGATTTGGCCAGGAAAAATTAATCCACACCTCGATTGAAGACATACAGTGCAGATAACTAAGTTAATTAAACTACTGTGTAGGAGAACCATGTATGGCACCATCGATGTCTCCTGTGGCATTGAGGTCATAAGTATTTTTGTGCCTTAGGGGACATTGTTACAAAATTATGGAATGTAAACCAGAGGGGTGGGTGGGGAAAGTCCTTTGTGTACAGCTTGTTTATAGAGTGCTTACCCAAGTCGGCGGTGCTGCTTCCCTTAGTGTTCCTTTCCAAGGTGTGGAGGTGCTGGGGGCAGCCCCAGCCCTGAGAGGCAGCCAAGGTGAGACCCTTTGCAGCTGCTCTCTGGGCAGAGTTTGTCCCTTTGTTGGTCATGAGCAGAGCAAACAGCTCAGCAAATGTTCTATTCCTAAGGAAAGGCTTTGGATTGGACACGAGCTCTGCAAATTGCTTGGTGAAGGAGTTCTCTCTGAGCTCTGAGTAGTCTTGATACAGTACCTTGGTCAGTCTGAGGTAGGAACAGATATTTTACTTTTTAAAGACTAAAACGGGGCAAAATAAATCCGTTTGTAATCTACTGTGTTATGCTATTTATTATTTATAACTCTGTAAAAAGTCTGTGGTGATGAATTATAGTATTTTTTTATGATTGAATAAGTTTTTTATGTTCAGTAATTGCTGGCTGGTTTGTATTTAATACGCAACGTTGTCTGCCAGAATCATAAGCTTCCATTTTTGAATGTTTGTAACATAAATGCTTTTGTTACCTAAAAGTAAAACTTGTGATCTTTCTGAAAGAAAATAGCACTGAATTTAAAATAAGATTATGTGCTTTAGATGTGAGCACAATCTCTGGCAATATTGTCTGGCTAAAAGGGGAGGGGGAGAACCGTAGTTTTTTCTGTTCTGAAGAAGCCGTCGTGTATCCAGAAGACATGTACATACCAGATTATTTTTAAAAGTGTTTCCATTAAATTGTAAGAAGTACCAGAATGGGCCAACAGTGGCACTATTATTTGTATGATCATTTCCACCTTTGGAGCGTTAGGTCCCCACTTCAAATAAATGTGCATATTGTAAAATATTGTCCACTGGTGCCATTTTTAAATGAGCTCTACAGTATTGAATGTTAATTTTGTTTGTATATGCACAGTGCTATTTCTTGAATTTTTGATGTCTTAAGTCAATTATTTTTTTATTCATGCCTGTATCTTCTCTGCCTTCTTGGTGCTTAAAAAGACTGCTTTTCCATTTGCAAAATATTGATAAACAGTCTGTGATAAAATCCGACCCTGTTACCTGTGCCCCAGTTCCTTTCTACTGTGCTTCTACTGGTACTGTGATGTGGAAATCTGAACGAGGGGTGGCAGGAGGGGGAAACCTATTGCATGCTTTCTTAAACCTGAGAAGAGCATAGCTATTGCTTAATTTTTGGCTGATTTACCTGTACAATTGATGTATTCCAGATTTGTTTGTTAGTGGAGAGTCCTATCTGAGTGCTGGCCTCTGTAAACATTCGAATGTAAGCTGCATAAAGCGAGCGCACAAATAGTCACTCTTGTTACAGCAGTTTTTTGTAGTGTTCTGGCTATTCCTCTTGGAAGGTCTTGTAAAAGACATTGCTCTTTTATAAAATATATACGTAGTGCACACACTTGCTGTGTCTGTTGTTTCAGAACCAATGGATGTCACTGTAATAGGCCCAAGGTAGGCCCAGGTTCTCTTTCACGCTCCTATCACAACTTGTTCATTTTGAAACAAAGTTTTCTAATGTGCTGATTATTGATACTTAACTGCATTTGAGTTACTGCTTTAGGGGGGTTGTTGATACTGTAGCATACTCTGACTAAAACGGACTAAAAGTTGCATTTCTGGATTTGTTACCTGCCTTGTCTGAGGGAATTAGGCAGCAGTTGGGAAAGAAGGCCAGGTGGTGGTTGTAGTCAGCTTTAATGTATAACTATTGACATTTAACAATTGTTTTTTATGACTTCACCAGACTTATTTCTGCTGAATTGCCATGATGAGTGGCTGAGAATTCCTGTCTTTCTCCCACTTCCTTCTTTTTATAAGGGATCGTTAGTGCATATCTGTTGCTGAGAATCACAATGATGAGTTACCTTTAGTGTTGTAATAGTTGAGAACTAAGTTAAAATACCTGTGTAATTCAAGCAGCATTTTAGGTGGACTATTTTTAATATGTTAATTAGCACAGCATTACAGCAATGGTCTTTGTACAGCTCATTCACCAGCACTGCCTTTAGGTCATATCCAGAGCACGCTGAATCCTCATTTCACGGGCTTAAAATGCTGGAAGGATTTTACCAATGCTTTAGAAAAATGTGTGGGTCAGCTGTGGAACTCTGTATGTTTTGATAATATCAAGTGTTCTCCATCAGGAAATGGATCACAGTGTGCATGTTTCATTTTCCTTCATTGAATTTCAAATTGGGAGATCATGGGCCCAAAAGCCTGTATTTAAGGGGCTGTTTTTCTGACTGTATGTGATTAAATACTTTCTCCTACAATGAAAGTAATTAAACTGTCAGTGGGTGAGGATGTAAATCTGAGTCCTGCAGACTTTATTGGAAAACTGATTCTTGAAAGGCTCGAGGAACTCTATACTGCATAAAAACACTAAAGCGGGTTTTTTTAAAAAAATTATTTTGTAATTCATGATAAAAATAGAGAACTCATATTAACAACTCAAAATGCTAAAACCATTTTAAATTGAAGGCTTTAGCTTGGCATATTTCCCCAGACAGGTCTACACTGGGGGCTGTTTGCAGGGTGAACTTGAGCAGGCTCAGGCAGATTTGGAACTGAGGTTCTGGTGCACAAACACAATAGACTGGCCCAAGGAAATTCTTTTTTGCAAATATTCACATTCTTATCTGTAGACCCTGCTAATACATTGTGTGACAATAAAGATGAGAACTTGTTTTTCCTGGAAAGAATTTCATCAGCATATAATTTTCCTGGTAACTTCATAATAAAAAAAGCTTTGTATTAACATGAATTCAAGAATTTAATGAAGTCATAGGCCTGTTGCATTTGCCTTTTTGGAGTAAAGGCCAAAGAATATTTTTGGAGCTATACAAACTGCCCCTTGTATTCCAAGGCTATTGCATGAATGACAGCTGTCCATAGTAGATGAAAAGGAACTTTGCCTAGCATTGAGTATTTTGGTCTCTCTCGAGGCTTGTTAAATAATCCTCAGCAAATTCAGTGTAAGATGGGTCACTGGAGGTACCAAAAGACCCAGTGAGAAGGAAGGAGTGACTTGCTCCCCTGACTATAAATTAGGAGGTTTAGCCTTGAGTTAATCTTACCCAGCTCATTTTAAAAGGAAAAATGCATTTTTCAGACAACTGAGACTTTTCACAGGGGTCTGCCCTGGTCAGATTTAGAGGAGAAGGTTCCTTGTGGGCAAGTCAGGCTGTTTTTCTTAATCCACACAAAAACGAGGGAGCTGTGCTTGCCCATGAGAATTGGAGTAGCATTGCCTCAGTTCCAGCTGGTTTTGGGGAGGGTAGAGATTTGATGTTTGAGTTTCCTTAAGGGCTGGTTGTCTAATTCCCAAAGGTCCCAACAAGGACCTTTGTCATCAGCCTATAATCTGAAGCAGATAATTTTTAGGGTAAGTCTGTTTTCTGAGGGAGTAATTATGCTGCAGAGCTGGTTTAAGGGTGACAGCTGGGGTTTGCTTCCTGCTGCAGGGACAGGGCTGCCATTCCTATAAATGCAAAGGCACAGAAGCCCCTATAAAGTGTCCCTGCACCTCAAGGCTATCCCTTTATCCCTTTAGAGTGGACTGGGCACTTGGCGGAAGTCTCTTGTTTCAATCCAAACCCTTTTTGCATTCAAGCTGCTTTTTATTACTTGCTCTTAGATCTTAAAGCCTTGTGATTTGAGTCTTGCCTCTGATTAGCATACCAGGGCCAGCATTTTCTGTTAAACCTGGAGCAGTTTGGTTTGTTGTTCTTGTGTTATAAAGTTTGGAGATGGGGAGGAGGTGGGTTCTTGCTATTAGCAAAGAATGCACGTTAGCTCATATGATCACAAAAGATTGTGGAGGTTTAAAAGAAGTGAGACCTGAAAACATAGAACAAAGAAATGCCTATTTTTAGTGAACCAATTTGGCTGGTTTGATACCAGGCTCTTTCTCTAAACACAGGCAATAGGGTTTTGAGCATATTTTTAGTAGCAGCAACAAAACCCAATGAGCTTCCACCTCTAAAGTCTTCTTACTGCAAAGTAAGAATTTATTACTGAAAGACCACAAGTTTTGTTCATCTCTAACCAACCAGGCCAGGTCCCTCCTGGTCTCTGCCTAAGTTTGCAGTAACAGTCCCTGTGATTCAACAGGCCAGTTAGTGACACCAGGCTGTCAAGCAGTTCCTGTCTGTCCAAAAAGCATCATCTTACACTGTACAGGAGTTCTAACAGTGTTGTTCTTCCTTAGCTTATTTCTGAGGGTAAAAGAATTTTATCACTTTTTATAAAACACAATTATGATTTACTCTTAATTACTATAGGTTGTCTATCTTACTGAATAGCTGTGGTGAAATTCCTGGTGGACTCTTGCCTGTGTGTTATCTTGGGGTATAACAGAGTTTAGTGTTTTTGATTATTTTTTAGATATTGCAGTGTTTTCTGGAAGAAATATCCATTGTGTTTTGATTCTGCAAGGTGTTTGGATATAGTTTATGCAGAAGTAAGTCCTATTTGACAACATGAGTTAAATGAATCTTGGAGACAATGATATGAAATTATGTTTTGCAGAAGACTAGTGGCTTAAGCCCTGCATTACATAACAAAGCCTCCTACATTCTGCCACCACTTTTGAGCTACCACCAAAGCTGAGTAAGTTGGCAAAAGCTCCCAGCTATTATTTGTGTTTGGATAGTTTAGAACACAGATTACGAAAACCCTATTGTGCTAGAATAAAAATATTTTCCTTCCCCCAAATAATTTGCAATTTAAATTTGTCATGAAAACTGTAATAGTTTATCAATGCAACGTGTGCTCAACAATTTTTTCAGTATACAAAAGTTAGGGTTTGTGATAGGCAGGTAGGAAGCAGCTGGTATTAAAAACTGTGGGCCCAAATAAAATAAAGAATGTATTGGAAGTTAACTAATCCAGCATCTAAATATCAGTGTTGGATCTAGCCTCTGACAAAGCTCTACAAGCCCCTAAAATTTTGGAAAAATTCAGCTACTGCCATGAACTTGACAGCTCTCTTTCCACCCTAGTTAATGTCAACACTTCCCTACCTATGAGAAGAACCGCCATGAATTAGGAAGAAAAATAGAGCTAAAATAAAAATGCCTGTGTGGCTATGATGTATGAGTACTTGTTTGAAAAATGCTGCAAGGTACAGTGAGCTGGGACAAATGTGCTTTGAATAAGAGTTGAGGATGTACTATGTAGAGTACGTGTAACATCTTGTTCGTGTGCAAGAACAGACTGTGAAAGAAACAGCTTTGTGTGGGAGGAGCAACATCAAAGGCCCTGAAAGAACTACTGCTGTAATAGGAAACATTTGCCTTTGAGAACTCTTGTTGCTTCTGGTCACTTCTTGTATTTTCCTCTTTTTTTCCCTCTTCTGCATTAAAACATAGCAGCTGAGCAATGAAAGGAGCATGGGTAGGGTGAGCTGCATGGGCAAGAAGGAGGGATATGGAGGGCCAGCTGAATTTGTATGGGATTGCACAGCTTCCCTTCCACCCCCTTCACACGGAGTTTGCATCAGCCTTGAAGGCCGTGGTTGTGTTTGTGGGACAACCAAAGCAAGGCTGGAAGCTCACCTTCGTGTCTTTAGCTGAAAAGTTAGCATACAGGATTGTCAGTTTCTGTCAAACATGTCCTAGGTGTGGGCAAAACTCTTCCTGGGTGCAGAGGGGGAATGAGAGGGGAATTAAGGGTGTGGGAGTGGGACAAAAGTGCTCCAGAAGCTCTGGACACTGTGGAGCTGCTGGGACAAGGGACTATAGATAAAGCACCATAAGTGGGCAGGGGGAGGAATGTCACCCAGCAGGAAGGACACGGCCCGGCAGCGGGCTGGTGCACACACTCGGTGTGGAGAATGTGATGGTTTTCCTGCAGAGTGTCGGGGTTACCCTTGTTGCCAACAGAAGGCTCATGCTGAGGGAGAAACGTTGTGGTACAGCTGAATGCAGGCAGCAACCTGCCCCAGCCATCTTACAGCCTGCGCCTCTCTGGCTGTGTTTTTGGGGAAGCAGCAGAACTTTTTCAGCCTTGCTTTACATCAGCAACGAAGAACATCGAGCATGAAGGACACAGAGTGAGCCTCAGTGCCAGCGAACTGAGCATCCCTGACTGTGCTGGGAGCTTTGCACCAGCTGGGGGAAATTTGTGAGGATCTCGATGGCCACGGGATGGCGTCTCGCGGCTTGCAAAGCACAGGACGGTGTTTGGTGAGCAGTGGTAATACTGCCTGAAGTGCTCTGAACTGCACTGACCCTGCAGCTTCTGTTGCTAGAAGCTTCTAATGTTTTTTTCCTTTTCACTTACAAGGTAACTCCTTCCTTTCAGAGTCAACACTAACTTCCCGGAGTGAAGGTTTGCACTTCTTCATGCCAATAACCTTAAAGCTGATTTTAAAAAACGTTCTCTGTGGCTGTAAGGATAACACAACCCCATGCTAGGGAGGACTTGGATCAAATTTACTGACAACCTGAAATGAATGAATAGGCCCTGCTCACAGCAAGAGAGCTTTCCTATGAGTACATTGCACATTGGCTGTTTTCCCAGCCCCGTGGAGCCTTTCAGGAGCCTGCTGTGGCACGTTTTGGTTGGGTTTTAGGGTATTGCAGTGTACAAGCTGGGGTTTTTCCCAAGTGCTGAAGCTGCAGTGTTCCCATCAGACTGCACTCAGGAAGCATCTTCCTGTTATTTCTCTGAGTGGGCACTCACAGACCTGGATCTTGGAGAATGTACAGCAGCTTCAGCTCTGTAACCTCCAGCACACAAGGAATGTCTGTCTGCATGGAGAGTGTCCAGCCATAGAGTCCTGCTCTGGTGCCCTGTCCAGGTGAGTGCTCAGGTAAGGCTGGCCAGAACAGGTCTCAGTGTCTGCTGCTGCTTTTGACAGAGTTTTGGTTATTTTCTGAAAACCAAGGTGGGAAATGGGGCAGCAGCAGCTCCGGGCTGTGTGTGAGAGCTGCCTGCAGGGTCACAGGTGAGGGCTGGGATGGTCCAGCTGCTGCCCTCCAGCTCTGTGACCTTACCCAATCTGGAAAGGAGCTGGGGGAAGGTGGGGGAGCCTCATGATCTTCCCAAAGGGCTTTGGGATCCCTCCATAGCAAGTGCTGTACTGAGGCTGAGTGCTATCAGCACTGCTGCTGCTGGGAGTTCTGGTTTGGCCCCTGGATCAGTGACTGGCCTTGTTGTGCCTGTGCTGCACGTAGTTTTGACTGGAGCTGGGAGCGGTTTCTCTGCTCTTTCATAGTTTGCCTTCTCCTTTGCACGTCTCCAGCAGGAAGTGCAGATTCAGCAGGCATTGTATGCCTCAGCAGCCTGCCAGCTGCCTTGCTGAAGCTAATTCACAATTCAAGTCACTCCTGATAAGTTTGCAAACAATGTACAGTGATTTCTGAGCTAGATAGCAGCTGAGCTGAGCTCCTCCACTTCCAGCCTGTCACTTGGACTAAGCTCTGCACTTGCCTTGTGAAGCTCATGGGTCAAATGTGGCCTCAATATTTTCTGCTTCTGTGATGTTTCATAAACTTCTTATTTGTTTAGGAGTAGCTTTGAGTGTCATCATTATTATTGAAACCCTTGAGTGTGTGGAGACACAGAGAGGGCATATGGTTAGTATTGGTTGAATATGAGTTAGAAATTGAACCCAGGACTTCTGACTTGCAGTTTAGTTCTTTGATCACTGAATAATTGTGTTACCCCCTATATAACACACTGGAATATCCTGGGGATTTCGCTGGGAATAACTCCAGTGAAAACAAGAGTAACTCTTTTTTTTCTTCAGCTAACTTCATGTGGCAGCCACTGGAAGTGTGCTCTGAGGAACTGGCCCAGAGGAAGCAACTCTGCACTCGTGGCTCATCAGCCCTGGCAGGAAACAGCAGGTCAAAGCTAGAAGGAACTTACTTAGAAGCTGAAGAGTGAGTGGTGCAGCAAGCACTGCAAGAAAGCAGGGCTCGACAGTCAGTGGGGGAGTTGGGGTTCTCTGTCTCAGTCCTTATCCCACTTCCTCTCTTCTTGTTCCCTTCTGTTTAACCAGAGAGATGCCAAGGTGATGATCTGTCAGGTAATAATTTGTAGGTGAGACTCTGCCCTCTCCTGATCTGAGCACAGCTCCCTCTGTAAAATGGGGCTGGTGTGCAGAAAACACGCTGTTTAGTCTTCCTCCATATGTTTTTATGAAATGAAATTAAATCCTCATGACTCTATATCTCAGCTTGGCAGATACTGTTTTTTTTTCAGACATGTGTCAGGTCAGTAGTCACAAATGTAGCAGCCTGGAACTGCAGGGTTTGACCATTCTGTGCAAAAATTGGTACAATACAGCGGCAGAAACAGGAATATATATTGCTCTTGCCAGATGACAGCAGAGTTTTTTCCTAGGTAGGCTTTGGGAAGCCCTCCTTGGTGCACTTTCCAAAGGGCACAAGGTCACATCACAAGCAGACTTACATTTTAGAGTGTATTTGTCTCTGTGCTACAAGTTGGGTCAGGTTTTTTTATTCCTCCTTTGGTATTGGAATTGAAAATTCAAGTTGGAGAAATGTGAAAGCAATTGGGCCTAATCCATTCCTGTTGTTACTCCTTTTGTTTTCACTGGAGTTACTCCAAGGCTGAATTCAGCATATGATGAACAACTTGTTCTCCAAAGGTGGAACTTAGGGGAGAAGGTTTTAGGGATGATCACACAACTCCGGGGTTCCTTCTCAAACAGCTGAAGCTCCCACAAGAGGGACAATATTTGGTGAGTTCAGATTATTGAATTTAGTACAGCATTCTAGTAATAAGCCCTCTAGTCATAATAAGGCATTATTATCCCTTAGAAGAATTACTTGAATAAAACCCAACTGCTTGCTTAGATTAGATGAAAAAATCCTGTTGATCTCGTTTACCAGACAGCTGCACAGATACCAACCTTGAGCAAACACAAATGGTTCTGAACTTCATAATCCTCGTCCTGCTTCCTGTCTCCTCACCTTCTCTGGGACCAGCCCCTCCAGGGTTGCTGCCTGTGAAATATTCACTGATCTTCACACAATGACCATCTCATCTGCAGACCAGGGAAGGCTCCAGAGAGGTTACAAGCCCTAATTCTGTCTTGGTCAGATGGAAAAAGGAGGGTGCTATAAGCTATGGAGAAGCTGAGTGTTACTGGCAGAGGACTATGTGCTGTTTGTTTAAGTTTATGGGTAGAGGGAGGAGGTTGTTTGTTTGTTGGGTTTGGGTTTTTTTCCAAGATCAAGGATATTGCTGTTAAGAGCTAAGATGAAACTCTTTACAAATTTGCAAGATGAACCAATTCTCACTCCTGGTTAATCCCTCCTTGTTCCTGTGAGCTGTTGAAGGGGTCATGGCAGAGGCAAGATCCCCATGGTAAAATTAAGCTTTTCCTTCTTGGAGAAATAACCATTACTGTCTCTCTGGCTCACTCCATTTCATTTACTTTCTAAACAACTTAGATCACAAAGGGCTCCAGGAGGGGTGCAGTGCTTCCAAAGAAAAGGCCTGGATGACTTTCTCCAGTTTAAGAGAGTCTTGTGAAAGTTGTGCTTCCTGCCCTTAGCCAGGGAAGAGGATTTAGAACAGATGCTCCTGCATTATGTGATTTGGAAGGTGGAGGATGCACCAATTTTCCTGTGCTTGGGAGGCCAGGGCAGCTCTCTGCTGAGCAACACAAGTCCTGGCTGACAAATAGAAAATGCAGGAGGCCAGCTGACACGGAGATTCCCTTCTTGCATGAGCTCTGGGGTGTTGGGGCACATCTCCTCAGCAGCTTTGTTCAGGCAGTTTCCAGTGCCACAGCCATGGTATGTCCTTGGTCTTGCTGAGGTTGAGTACTTTTCTGTTACCCTTTGGTTTTCATCTTCCTCCTCCTTTACTTCTGTCCTGGGGGTGCCAGCTGCTCTCCCTGCTGCTGCTCCTTCCAAACTGTCTCTATTTTCAGTGATCCAAGCTGCAGTTTGTATCCCCACAGCCCTGACTACCAGAGATGGTACAGAATGTGCTAAGAACAAAAGCAGCACTACAGGAAGGGGCATTTATAGTGGTTATTAAACTTAATTAAGACTAGAGGAAGTGCTTCCTTAATGCCTTAGCTGATGCACAGGGTGAAATACTTTCTTCAGCAGTTAGATACTTAGGAAGTAGCAAGGAAGAACCCCTCACTTTTAAAACCAAAATAAGGCAAATTCCAGTCTTACTTCTCTTGACCTGTTTCTCTGCACAGCAGAAATTGCATCATTAATAAGCTTGTCAGAGTAATGGTCAATGAGATGCTGTTTCACTTAGATCTGAGGAGATTTTAGGGAGATGGCAGAAAATTTGATGTATTCTACACAGTTACTGACCTCAAGGTCAGTGGAACAAACATCAGGTAGAGAAGAAGAACAGAAAGAATAGCTAAAATCTTACAAACCACAATGCAGAGGGTTTATCACACCAAACTTTGGTTAAAGTTCACATGACAAAGAGGATTTTTGTATTCTAGGAACCATAGCTCCTACTGTTTGTCCTCCTTGCTTCCCCAAGATGTAATCACTTCCCCAACTTTACTTGGTCATCGAAAGGGCTGTAATTTGCACCAAGACTTCAACACTAAACCAAGCCTGTTTTAGCTCAGCTGAAGCAAAGGGCAGGAGGGGGTGGAATTTCCCTTCCGTGGCTGCAATTCTGCAGGGCACCCAAACACAAATGTCTGGATTAATACAACAGGGATTTGACACAGTTCAAAAGTGGGATGTGTGTAAATCTTGTCTTCCCTGAGAGTCCAGTACCAGGTAAGACTATAGGCTTTTGCATCCGGCTCTGCTGAGCTCTTGTTTTGTCTCCTGTTTGGGCCTTTGCTTCACTTCCCTTCAAGCACTTGGCTCTAGGAATTGCTGCATCTTGTCTTTCACTTTGAAACTCTCTGTTCCTACTAGTTACTGAGTCATCTGGGAATTGCAGATCCTAAGAGTCTGGAAGCTACAAGATATTTTAAAATAAAAAGACTTAAAAAACAGTATTGTTTTAATTCCTGGAGGAGGTGGATTATAACTCATGTCCTTGAATACTCTGCTTAGGTGCTCAGCCCATTTCTCTTGTAAACAGAAATTTTATTTATTTTGCCATGTGAGATATTTAGCCAAGAACTTTCTTCTGTCCTCAGGTTAGTAGTAATGCCTGTGGTGAAAGAGTAACTTCTTAAAAATCTACCAAGTCTCAGTAAAAGACACGGACAAACAGCCTGGTCTGGGGAGTTGGTAGTGGTGTTTTGGATGAATTATTACACAATCTCACACTGTACTCATTTGATTCAGGCATGAACCTTCCTGAAGCAGGGAATTTTTGGTTCTGGATTCAGCTGTGAGAGTGGAATATCACTTTCCAGATATGGGCATCCATACTTTTTGAAGAACATCCCAGTTCAGTCTTGGCCATCAAGGCACTGGATATTTTCCTTGATGCTGTTCCAGAGCTCTGAAAGTGCTCTGTGTCCCAGAGAGGCTGTGGCTTGTCTGGGGGCTGTTGGTCAGACCTGTCTGCAGGGGCCACTGGACCTGAGAGCATTGAGGGGCACATGAGTGCTGCAGATTTTATCTGTTTTTGTACCCTTTAATTTTGCTGTAGTGCACAGCCATACTTCAGGACTTCTAAGGGCTGCCCCTCTAATCTCCCCAGCAGGATTACTGCCACTGGAAATCATGAGGGCTTGGATTAACTATCAACTTTATCAGGAAAACTTCTTCCCAGCCAAGCCAGCAAGAGCTTTTCTAAGTGGGAATCTTGGGTTGAAGCTGCTCTTCTCGTATTTCACAGATTACCTCAATGAATGATTTACTAGGAGAGTAAAAGATTAGCCAGATTCCTCCAACTGCATCTCAAGTCATATAAAGCACTTGGTCTTGTTGGAGCATGGGCAATTCCTATTTCATCAGCCTCATTAGACTGTTTTACAGTGACTAATTGCCCTGCACTCCCTTCCCTGGGAATCTGGTGTCTCCTGGGGAGGGATCCACACTCCTCACACAAGCCTCACCCGTGCCCTGGAACAGCTGTGCCAGTGCAGGCTGCTCCACTTGGGCAGGTACCCAACAGCCTTGAGATGTGGTGTGTCTCCAGCTGGATTTTACTGGGGAGGTTCGTGTCCTTCCGGGAGAGAGATGGTAAAGGGAATATTAAAATATGCAATGAGGTGTTCTCATAAAATTATCAAAAGCTTTGCTGAGTCTTCCTGTAGAGAAAACCATCACTGCAGAGTTCAAGCGAACAGAGGTTTGGGAAGGGCAAAACCTCTGGCTTTAATATTTTAACTAGTCTCCAAGGCTTGGATGAGCTCTTGTGGAGGAAGGGAGATTACCCCATGTTTGCCTGTTACAGAGTTTCCCACATTTTTCTCCTTTACACTTGGCAACCAGGCCTCTGTATCTGTCTCTCTGTGGCAATTTTACAGAATATGGCTGTTTTAAAAGACTGCACTACTGATTTAAACATCCAATTTGGAAAAACAGGATTTAAAGTGGACCAGCTTTTTCCTTTAGAGCACAACTTGTTAAAGATCTTTGTTAAATTATTTACAAGGGGTCTTACAAGATGAACAAATCTTTGCAAGTAATCATTTGTATTACTTCCATTGTGCTTTTCTCCTCTGTCCACTAAATCAAAGCACAATAAGGAGATCACTAAAGGGCTTGCAGGGAGGGATGGCCCATTGCTATCGATAAATGAAGTGGACATACCATAAAGCCTAAAGCAGTATTGGCATGTGCTGATCTCCTGTGAACAATCTTTGATTTACAACCATCAGAGATGAGAGCTCTGGGGCTCGCTGGGGGAATCAACCCCTAGCAGAAATGCTTAAAATACTTGGAGTTTAGCCAAGAAGCTAAGAAAAGAGGGGTTTGTATCTTCCTTTCCCTCTGCTGTGATCTCCTCTCATACAACACTTAAAGCTGTGCAAGACACAGAGATGAGAGGAAACAGCCTGGACAGCTTTGTCCCAAAGACATCAAAAGTCTTTGAAGACCCACAGTACAAGGGTGTTCAGAAGACCCAGAAGTACAAGCATAATAAAATTTGCAACTTTTCTGATTTTTGCATCACCATTTGGACAGAAAAATTGGGGCTGAACCTACACCCTGGCAGTTCCTTTTGGTTGAACCTGTGGCATAAAGGAGCCCCCTTGATAAAAGCTTCCCCATCGCAGTCCTTCAGGGCTAAAATTTTGCTGCAAGTTATAGCAGGGTGAGGGAAGAGTTATGAAAAGTATAGGAACACAAAATTCTGCCTTCTTCTGAGTGAAGGCAGAAATAAAACATTTGTGCACATTTCCAGGACAGAACATTATCTGCCACCAGTTGTGTCTCATATAAATGAGTTGTACATCAGCATTTGTTGCACAATTTTTCAAGCCTATCAATCAGCAGAGCAGACCTTTATTTTGAGATGACTGTGTCCTCCCCACGATCCAACTGGCCTGTAGGAGCAGAATATTAACACCAAACATCACATTAAAAGCAAATGGCATCCTTTGATGTTTAAATATAAAAAAGGACAGCCTGTGTTTATGAGGGCAGCACCAAATCTCAGGGGATTACTCACCATGGCAATTTTTTGAGGATATTAAGTCACTCACACAGATTTTATCCATAGGCTGCCAGACCAGGAGGATCCCTGGGGTTGCCTGAATGTGATCTCCCACCAGTGACCATGGAAGGCCTTGGAGCCCTGCAAGTCCTCATCAAAGACTGAGACTCCACTTCTCATTGCCAAGCAGATGGGGCCGTTGCTCCTGGTTTGAAAAGGCACTGTCAAAAGATGGAGAAATTACAGGAAGAATTCAAAGTCATAAGAAAATCCTGAAATAGGGAATTTCCTTAATTTTTTAATATCTCTCTCATTATTTTCAGAAGTAAGCTCATTGTGCCAGATGTACCAAATGGATGCCTGGGACCCCAAGGTCATACTCAGAAAAGGTGCTGGGCTGTGATTCCAGGATTCCAGCCTTTTCCTGTGAATCCCATCACATGTGCATGTCTGGAAGCCTGTGTCAGCAATGGTGGGACAGCTCTGCAATACACAGCCAGAAAACTTTCCTCTTGCAATGCCATCTTGCTTTTTATTCTACTCCTCCTGTCACTGTCAATGCAGCAGTGGATCTGCTCCTGCAGAAGGGGTTGTTCTCTGTCCTTGTCCAAGCACAGATTTAAGATACCCCTTTTCAAAGGCAAAGAGGAATTGGAAAGAGCAATAAGCTAAAAGCTGAAATAAAAATGTAGTCATGAGATTACTTAAAGTGCATGTTTCTTTACTATTCTGTGAGGATTCTGCCTGACACTGGCATGAGGGTGGTTGCCCAGGAGCAGAGACAGGCAGGCATGAGAAAGGAAACAGCTGTGATCCCTTTTTGGAGCATTTACTCTTATTCATCTCCTTAGATGTATCCCAATGTAAATAACCTTTCAGATCACTTTACAAAGTGATTGCTAAGTGGGACTGAGGAGAAGGAATTCCTTAATGTAATATTTTCTGTCTTTTCTCTTCATTTTCCTGCTTGGTCATAGAGAGGAAATGTGGCTGGTTGTTAATTTGAAAGCATTTGTAGCGGTGAAGGCGTAATAGATATGAAAGTTCACAGGACTCTGACAACTGCCAATGTATTGAGGCTTGCAGATGAGAAAATGAAAGCTGCCTGTAAAGGATTCCTGTTTGTCATGGAAACTCCACAAAACCCCAGGACAGCTGCTTGCCTGGGATCTATACCTCACATATAAGGAACCAGAACAGACATGTGCTCTATTGCACAAAAAGTACAATCCCACAGAGACAGGCAAATCATTCTTTATAAGGAAAAAACATCATCTAGAATTAATGTTTTCTGTAAAAGATGGTATTCAGAGCTTGCTTGCTATCCACTATAATCAAAAATATAGCTTAAAGTACATAAATTACAGTCTTTTATATTCTAATGCCCTAGTACCTCCTCTGGAGATAGATTTGGTCATGCTGCAAGTGTGGCTGGAGAGCTGGTGGGGTTTGGTTTGGCAAGGAGCTCTCCTGTCGTTGAGCACAAAAGTGAAACACATGGCAAAAGTTTCCTGGGAGCTGCTGGTTCTGGAGTCTTTCCTCCCCTCAAACCACTATGTGCTTTACCTTGGTCCCCATATAAAATAATTTGGTGAGATTTCATTTGAAAATTAGAATGAAAAAAAAAAACAGTCCAGGGCTGAAGCTTTACCAAGCAGCTGGAAATTAGAAAAGGCTAAGTTGTGATGCAAAGGTAACACAAATATCATGCAAGGGGTGAACTGCTGGAAAATCTCCCTCTGGCTGTTTTGGGATGCATTTATTTTTCATGGGGTATCTTTGCAAGGGTTTCAAACACATGCTTGGACTTCCATGTAGGCAGGTTGCTTGGGACGCTGCCACAAAAGGTCCCTCAAAAAAACAGGGGTTTTGTTTTGAAGTTCAGGGAGGAGAAATAATCCCCCTCAAGCTCCCTATGAGACTTATTTTTGGTATATTTTTGGCAATGGTTCCCTTCAGTCCAGTCTGTGTCAGGAAATTCTGTACTGAACTTCCCACTGTGCCACGCTGTGCTGGCAACGTCACAAGGGCAAAGCACCTCGGCGTGGAAGAGTTTATCTAATATTAATTTCCTTAACTTTGGCAGATCCAAAGATTTCCTCACATCCTTTTTTCTTCTCTCCACTTTTTGGTTATTGCTTCAAATAACCAAAGCAAGGAAGACAGCACACCTTGTAGAACTGGGGTGATGAAATCATGAAAATACAATGGCAAGATTAAGCCAGTTGCAGGCTTAGAGGGCGCAGACACAGGAAAGTGAAAGAATACTGAAGGAAGCTTTCAAAACTTTGTTTCTTTGCCAGATCTCAATCTCCAGACACTAATTTAGCTGTGCTAGTAATGCATTTAAATGTGTTCCTCTGTTAAGCAATATATTCCCTGTGGAGCAGCTCTGGAGCAGCTGTTAGCTACAGGCGTTCTGCAGGCTGATGTCTCTGGGTCCGGAACACTCATCCTCCACCAGCACAGCCCCCTGCACTGCTCCACACATCCATGATCTGTCTTCAGGAAAGGTGAGTTCCAGGTTTCAAAGTGCTGTAGCTTAGCTGCTGACAGATGCGAGGGCAGCTGGAGTGTTTGCTGCTCTGCCAGAGGGAGATAAGGTGTCTGGAGCCTCAGCACTGTCCCTTGTCACACCTTTGCTGAGAATAGCCCTGACTTTGCTGTGAGGAGCAGTGCTTGGCTGCTGCACACTCACTGCAAGTCACAGCCTGCTGCTCCCGTGCATTCAAACACAGACACTTCATTTTCTTTAGGCTGGTCTTCCTTTTCCAGTGCCTTCATGGTCGAAGAGTGCCCACGGCCAGCTGAGACACCAGGGCTGAAGGAGAACAACCTTGACTTTGTTGTTGCTAAAGAGAGAGATTATATTTAATGTAAAAGTTATTGTCTTGGGCAGCCTTCATCTCACCAATGCACAATTCCAGAATGCTTTAAATTAAGTCTGGAGGCTAAAAGCGTGTTAGTCATTGCCTATACATCTTGGGGGAAGCAGGGCTCTCTAAAGTTATTGTTAGCATTAGGCATCTGGTTTATGTTTATAATGATTTATTCAGCAATGAGAGACAGGTAAGGAACTATCATGAAAGACAAACTAGAAAAGATTGGGTTTTTCAAAGCTCTGAAGCCATTGTTAAATCAAAGTTGTCTGACTTCAAAAGGAATATATAACTTCATTAGATTCTTTAAACAATGTACAATGCTCACAAAGTTGGCAGCTATTATTAGAGACAGAGTTGGTAGCACAGCCTACTCTGGAGGTTCATGTCCCTTCTAAGTACAAGATCCTGTTCTTATGTCATGACTCTGGCTTTTGGGTTTTTTTTTAGAAAAAAAATTCAGCCAAGTACTTCAATGGCCTGCAAGAGCCAGGGAAGAATACATTATTTTTTTCAGTGTTAGAATAATTCAGGAAATCCTTTCTTTGGAAAGATCTAATGCTTCCATACTTTGAAAGGGGGACTTGAAATCCAATGTGGGAAGATAGGCTTTGTGCTAAAGCGAGCATGTTGCCACTGCCTTAAGGGTCTGGCCACAGTTTTTTCAGTTTTATGAGACTCTGAAGAAGTCTAGCTTGTGTCTGTGCAGTAGGGCTTTGCAAGGGCTTAGCTAAGATTAGAGAAGAGTCTCTGCTCATGTCTCCTCATGCCTGGCCTGTGCCAGTGGTGGAATTGGTCTTTCCCAGCACCAGCTCCCGTGCAGCAGGGCTTGGGGAGGGACAAGGGGAAGCTCATCCACTGCAGTGCTGACAGGCTGGAGCAGGGATGGGGATTGTGCCTGGAAGAAAGAGCCAGTGGGACAGGGCAGGTTGGGAAGGACAGGCTGAGAGGTTCTGGTTCCCTGCCCGTTTGATCTCCTCTCCCAGCCTGATGGGTATTCCCTTCCTCTCCTGCCAGAAAAGACACTCACAAGCAATAATCCTCATTCCCTCCAGGCATGGATCAGGCAGGGAACACATCACTGGCTGCAGCTGCCCCAGGTTGTGGAGCTCCCACCCCAAGGGCAAGAGAGCAACCCTGGGAAGAAGGAGAAAGCTGCATCTGGAGATCCTCAACTCTTTGCTGAGCACACAATTGTTCATCTCACCCACTTTTTGGATAAAAGATGCTGTTCTGGCTTGCAGCTGATGCACTCAGCAGGTTCAGTCTCCACAGAGGCAATCCCAAGCTGCTGGACAGGGGCTTCTCAATTTTCTGTGACACAGAATGGATAAATCCTTGTCATTGCTCTGTTCTCTGCTTTGTTCCAGACTAACCTGCCTTCCTGCTGAGGAGCCACAGTGAAGGGACACATGGGGCTGGGCAGCCCAAGGTGCCAGCTGCCAGAGCAGCTGGAGACTTCCAGTGCCTACTGTTTGCCTGCAGGATGAGAAACAGGTCTGTGCAACTATAACTGCATGCAGGCATTGGATTTATTTACCTTTTTTTTCCCATTCTCCAAAACACCCCTTGACCCAAAGGATGACTCCACCTTGGGTTTGCCACCTTGCTAAGGAAAAATTCAATAAAATGTTTTGGATTTGGGGGGAAAAGCACTGCTCAT
The DNA here is from genome assembly GCA_024734555.1 of Trochalopteron elliotii. NCBI lineage: Eukaryota > Metazoa > Chordata > Aves > Passeriformes > Leiothrichidae > Trochalopteron > Trochalopteron elliotii. The sequence goes on from JANPWX010019659.1 coordinate 864,634, forward strand.
GGAGAACTTACCAGGGCTCTGCTATAAACTCAGCATGCCTGTGCCACCAGGTTCAGCCAGTTCTGGGCAGAGTCACCTGTCAGACCTGCAGCCATCCCACAATGGAAATAAACAACCCATGTTTTGCATGGTTGCCCTTCACCTGAGGTGAACCCTACACGCACCACCCATCCCATTACTCCTTGTCCTGGCCAAGGCACCACCCCACAGATGTCTCTGGGCTGAGGAAGAGCACAGCACACCCTGAATGCCTCTGAGTGACATCCCCCTGTGTGACACACACAGTGTAAGGACCAAACCGAGACTTGGCGTGGGGAGGTCATGGAACTGCTGGAAGAAAGTCAATATCCCTCCTGCTCGAGTTAGACAAATGTCCCAGCACTGGATCCACCCAGCTCAGCTAGAGCAGGGCTGCTTGGCCAGACAACAGGCCTGGCTCTCTCTCCAAAGTGGATGAGTGCCAAAGGGGATTTTTCATTTCCAGATGCTTTTAAAATAAAAATAAAGCCTCTGCTCTAAACTGGCTTTGAATGGACGCCTCCCCTTCAGCCAAATAGCTGACTGATATGGGCAAGCTGACTGGGCAATAAAACCTTTCCCTGCAATCTGGTGCATGGTGAGCACAGACCAGCCCTGTGCTGAGGTCTGTAGGTGAACGGGGCTCCATACAGAGCTGGGGCTCCCACAGAGCCACCCCTCCCCATGGAGCCAGTCCTCCCCATGGTCCCTATCCTCCCCAAGGAGCCAACCCTCCTCTTGGAGCCAGCCCTTCCCATGGAGCCAATCCTCCCTATGGAGCCAGACCTCTCCCTGGAGCCAGCCCTCCCTGCCACCAGGCAGGCAGACACACTCCCAGAGCCCTCTGGCTCCAGATAAAAATCTTTATGCACTCTTGATTTTTGTTTTGTTCTTTTGAGGGGAGGGGGAAATGCTTTGTGAGAAGAAAGTTGGCAACAGTGGGATGGGAATGAAAAGATTTTGGGGGAGTGTTGTCCTGAACGTTCAAAAGGCGTGTGGATGTGGCACTTGGGGATGTGGTTTAGCAGTGAACACTGGTTAATGTAGGGCTGGGTTAATGGTTGGACTGAAGGATCTTAGAGGGCTTTTCCACCCTCAACCACCCTGCAATTCTATCGTAGGGGGCAGGAGTGGTGACAGGGTGACATTCCAGGACCCTGTGCACCTTGCTGGGGATCAGGACACAGATGTTTCTAAGCCAGCCCTGGGTGAAACCCTCCACAAAAAACTTAAACCAAACAGCATAATGAGACTGGTGAATGAATTTCCAGTGTCCCTGGGCAACCACCCAATTCTGCTCCAGGGCTCTGGGAGCTGGGGCAATTCCTCCACAACCCCCACAACCCAATTTTACCTGCCCTCTAGAGATTTGGGCATTCCCAGCCTGCATGGAGATGGCTGTTTCATTTGATCTTATTTCTCCAGGGCAGCTGGGGGGTGGTTTGTGAACCTAACCCAAGACACATGCTATGGCTATGGAAATGTAAATGAGATGGCTCCCACTGTCAATGCCAGTCAGGAAGGGCCATGGCAGGGACAGGGACACCTCTGCAGCCCATCACCTGCCCACTCACCTCCTGCTGCCCTTCATCGAGGGTTTCAGGGACATCTTTTCACTTGTGGGTGGAGGCAGGGGTTGAGCAGGAGCACACACGGGGTGCTCTCCCCTCCTGGTTGAGGGTGATCTCTGCCCTCTGCCAGGCATTGTGTGACCCACACGGGGAGGGGGTGACGTGTCTAATCCTTGTTCCTGTTTCAAATGTCACTCGATTCCCTGTGGCACCTCACAAAAGACTGAATGGACAGCAAGCATAAAGACAAAATAATCCTTATGCTGGGAATGCCTTTGAACAGCCCTGGCCTGCCTCCACAGCCATGGGCTGGCACGGGGGATGCCACGTGGTTCTTGCATGTCTGAAGTTTTGAAGGTGGGAGACAGGATCCTGATTACAATATTTGCATCTGGATTAGAATTTCAAATGCCAGAACATACATCTGTGTTTCTCCGTGTTAGTAATTTCTTCCTGACTTGATGTGCCTGGTCATTGAGTAAGAGCCACAACAAATTTGCTTTTTTACCCTGCTTTTGTTTGGCTTGTTAATTATGTCTCCTGTGACACTGCACTCTGGCCTCAAGAGATTCGTTTGTGATTCTCCTGTGATATGCATGCTGTAGCAGCAGAGAGTAGCACACCATCATTTAACATATGAATGCTGTCAGAGAGTTTAATCAAACCCAAAATTGCTGCCTTTGTGCCTCGCACTAACTCGTTGTGACTGCACAAAGTGAGCCCTGCTCCCCAACACAAAGAGAAATTGCAGCCTGCTTCTTTGTCTACTCTCTTTGTATAATTTCCTGAAACCTGCCCTGCTCCACCTGCTCACTAATGTTAAGCTTATTTATGGATAATTTATATGCAGCCCATTCCACAAATGCACAAAATGTATGGTTTGATTTTTTAGAGGAGTTGTGGGAACGAGCCTCTCACCATGCATGTTCCCCTCCAGTCTGTAAGTCCCGAAGTCGAAATGCTTCATCAGCACTTTCTGAGCCTTTCCTGAAACACCAGTGTGTCCCGGTCCTCGCACCGGCAATTCAAATGCTGTTTTGAGGGATGGAGGATAAGTCGAATTTTTTTTTTTTTTTTTTTTTTTTTTTTTTTTTTTTACCAAAACCACTGTCAGGATGGCTGGATGGGCTGCTCCCCGCTCCAGCTCCCTCCCCGGCCAGGGCAGAGTGTTCAGAGTGTTTCTGCGGCTCTCGCAGCCCTGACCCCGGGGCTCGGGGAGGAAGTGCGGGGTTCCTGGAAAGCATTGTTCCCGCGTTTGTTTGTTCCACGCCGGGAAGAAGCAGAATAAAGGGCAGCGTTCGGGGGCAGCTCCCGCAGAGGGAACCCGGCAAACAGGACCGTGTGGCCTGACTGAGCCTTCCCGAGCACAGCCCGCACACAGCCCACCGCTGCTCCGTGCCCGAGCCCACACCTGAGTGCACGGAGGTGTCCAGTGCTCCCAAAGGCTCCTCTGCAAGGAGAACAGGCAGGGCTTTGCTTCTGGAGGCTCTCAGGTACGATCCCAGTGCAGTATTCAGAGGAGGGTTGTTTGTCTCACAAACACTCTCCAGGTCCATCATTCCTTGAAATATGAATGCAACCTCAGGGCCAGCCAGGCTAATGCTGGTTGTGTTTCAAGAAAGTTCTGCCCCTGTTCTTCCCTTGAACTTACTGTTTAAGGCACCCATCACCCTCCTCCTGGACCCCCTGGCATCCCTGTGACCACCCATGGGACTTCAACACAGTCCTACACCAACTCTGCCAATGCTGCACCTCCTGGTATGTTCACTCCAGGCAGGTAGAGCCAAAAAACAACAACAACAACAACAACAACAACAACAAACCAACCAACCAACCAACCAACCAACCAACCAACCAACCAACCAAACAAACAAACAAACAAACAAACAAACAAACAAACAAAAAAAACGGCCTGTCTGCTGAGCAAAAGGTCTAGGAGGAGGAAAAATAAACACAGGAAAAGCCACAACATTCAAGAACTGAACATATTGCTGGATGCTTAAATTATGACAAGGTCCCTAAGAGCTGTGTCTGCAGAAATGCTTTAGAAATGGCATAAATTTTACACAAAGTAAAATAATAGCAAGACAACAGTGTCACAGACAGCTTCTGTGTCTGGTGCTCAAAAGAGCTGATGTGGTGACCTCCAGCCTGACAGAGCTGCCAGGCTCTCAAAGAGCACAGTGATACCACTGAGAGAGGGGGGAAACTGAGGCATGAGAGTATGCCTCAGCTTTTCCCACCAAACTGGCAACAGGACAAAACTGCCCCTGGATACTGGCCTGGCACCCCTTTGTGCCCCCTCCTACCCCAACCTCATCCCCATCCCAACTCACCCCCAGCCCATTCAATCTCATGTCGTTTTGTGTTGTCTCATCTCCTCCCACCCTATCCCAACCCATTCTATGACTCTCCTTGTCCTGGTAAGACTGCACAACTCACCATGCTGGGGATCCTCAGGGACATCCTGCTCCAAGGGAAGGACTCACAGCAGCTTTTGTGTGCTGGGGAGTTCTGCAGGGAAAGCTTGGATTTGACCTTCTGCCACTCAGCTCCTGTTAAATGTGTATCCAAAACTTCTGTTTTCCAATGCAAAATTTAATGGGTTTTTTTGGGGGGAGTTGTGTGTGGGTTTTGTTTTGTTTTGTTTTTGGAGGGTTTTTTTTTTGGGGGGGGGGTGTGGGCTGGTTTTGTTTGGTTGGTTTTGGTTTTTTGTTTGGTTTTGTTTTTGTTTTTGTGGGTTGCGTGTGTATGTGTGTGTGTGTAGGGCATGAATGGGAGAATGGGAGAACTGGGATTGACTCCTGTTCCCAGGACTTGCTGGTCTGACGTGGACAAATGGCCCCTTAAATTTCACAAAGACTATTAAAACTATTGCTGATAAAAGGCAAGAAGCTGGGAAAACAGACTAGACTGGACTATTTTTAGAAGCAGTGGCATCTGGACAGCATGAGAAATGCTTTGTATAAATTTAGTGCAGCTGATGTTTGAACAAGAAGTTTGCTGGTGAAGCTGAATTCCCCCAGCACGCGCACCATGACCAGCACAAACCAGCAGCTCCAACGCCAGCCAGGAGCCTGACCCATGGCCAGGTGTCACTCAGGGCCACCTACAACAGGGACATGAGGCTTCTACCTAGCAGCCAGCACTTGGTGGGGGGCTCTGGACAAGGATTTGCTGTGATGCTGTGTCCATGGGCAGATGTGTCACACCATGGTGCCACCACAGCAGCATCTGTGCCAGTGGCCAGCTGGTGTGCTTCAGGTGGAGCTGGAGTGGGAGGCTGGGCAAAGTTTGTTTTGTTTTTTTTTTTTTTAAAAAAAAGCTGATGTCTTGGGAAGGCTGACCTGAAACAGAGACTGGACAGAGCTAGAGAATAAAGCAGATATTTATTGAAAGGCCTTTACAGTACACCTCGTGCAAGACAAAAGCCTGACCAGGGCTACACCCAAGGTGGACTTAGAATGGTCACAAAACGGCTGCCTGGTCATGAGGTCTTACACTTTAATATGTTTTGGTCCCTTTGCGTATTTGGGTTTAATTGTCCAGTTACAGCTTCAAGTCTCATCCTTGTTTCTCTCCTCAGTCCACAGTTGTTTGTGCTTTTGGGCCTGAAAGTTGTTCTTGGTCTTCAGCAGGAAAAGGATTTGCTTTGTCTACCTACCCTGTGAAGAGAGCTTACTAGTATTTAATATGAGGCTCAGAGCTACAGCCCTAGGCAGCACAGAGGCTGAAAAACATGAAAGCTAAGACTTAAGGCATCAAAACCAACAAACACTGTCAGCATTTGAAATAGCCAAACTATTTAAAAACTAAGTGCTGGTGACTCCCGCCCTCAGACAGTTTTGCCTGCCTGTATTTCTGCAGCAGCTGGGCTTGAGAGAGGGAGAAGCCCTGCAAGTGCAGTGTGACACTCCCCAGTAAAGGGACACATACATCTTACATCCAGAGAGCCATTTAAATTGCTGATAGAAAACAGACATTGCCTGGCATGTATTTTCTCTCCACCCATGCAAGGAATTAATCTCTCTCATACTCTTACTGATACATCCCTCTTGGTTTTATCTAACAATGATTTGGATTTGGAATCAGGGTCCAGCTGACTCCAGGTGTGACTGAGGGAGCATTGGCCTGGACCAGTGAGGTTTGAAGAGTGTGTGGCACAGCTCCCTCCTGCAGACTTGTCCTGCACGGGATGAGGATGTTGGGGGATCCAGCCAGGCATGGCTGAGGGGTAGGCAGCTCCAGGAACTGCAACTCCCCACTTTGCAGGACAATGGGATGGCCAGTACAGTTATCCCCTGCAGCATGTGGGACCAGACACTGTGGGTGCTGCACAAGGCCCAGGACCCTTTGCTGCCCATCCTAAACCCAGATACCAGCCTGGAGTGGGGTTTTTGTGCAATCTGTCAGCAAAGTCCTTCAATACACCTGTGTAGTCAGTACTGATGCCAGGGATCTGGGGAATGGCAGATTTGCTACTGTGATCTAGTCACAGATGCTAGGCCCTGGACTGATGTGTCCTCATTCCCACCACTCCACCATCTCCCTGCATCCCTTCCTTCCTGACCTACCCATTTCCTCACCCCCGTAGGACACTGCTCTTACCCTGCAGATTGGACCCCCTGCCCTCTCGTCCTCTTTGAACACAGCAGCCCCTTCACCACTACTCCCAGTATGGCAGTGTGTACAGAGACTGGTTCCAGTCCCGGCAGGATGAATCAGGCCTGCCCCCAGATCCCAGCAAGGGCACAGGGTGTCCTTCAGTTACAGCAAAGGCAGCAGAGACACTCCTGATGGCTGTGTCGTGATAGAAGTAATGAAAAAGTGCCCGAGTTAAATCCTGGCCATCTGTCTCTGTTTTGCTAACCTGCTTCTCTGGTTGGAGCTGGCAGCTCGACACTCAGCTGGCTATGGACTTTTTCCAAAGGTTATTGGATGGAGTGTGAACCATCTTGAAAAGGCCTCAGGCCCCCAGACCAATTTTTTCATGGAAAAAGTTCTGGGTGAGTTCTAGATGCAGCACTTGGGCACAGATGGGGCAGCTGTGTGTGGCTGGGAGCCCCTTGGAGCCACTGCACCCAGGTTTGCAGCCCACCAGCAGCAGAAGAGGCAGGCACAGGAAGAGGGAACCAGGAACAGGGGAGAGGGTCTGGGCACAAAACTTCCATTGTGTGGCCCAGACACACAGAGGCCACAGCACCCCCGAGAAACCTGACAAGTCCCTATCCCCTTCCCCAGTGACACAGCAAAGCTGTCACTCCCCTTCCCCACACTGTGTTTGCTGTGGTTGCTCATTGTTTGTATTTGAACATCCACTGGGTACTGGTGAGAGCACTGAGAGCTCAGACTCACAGAGTTTCGTTTATTTCAACATCAGTGATTATTCATCCAGTAATCTCAGACTGAAGTGTGGTTTTTATTATTTGCTACTCTTCAGTGTCCTGCTTAAAATGTTTCCAGTTCAGGCACAGGAAGAGCTGTCCTGTGCCCAACCAGGCACACAAGCACAGGCAGCAGAGCTCACGGGCACAAAGCACTTCCCAAACATCTTGGTGAGCACCCAGCATGTGGAAACAACCCAGCTCAGCTCAGCAACCCTCATCTTTCCCCAAAGGAGACTCTGGTTGCTATGGTGATGACCTCTGTCTCCATAACCAATGGTTAAGACAGAGTATTTGTTCCCTATCTTCTTCTGTTTCTCCTGGAGGATACAATCTTGTCCCAGAGTCAGCAGTCCAATAATTCCTGCACACTGTGACTCCATGAGCAGGAGAGACATTATCCCAAGGAGATGTCTCCAGCTGATGGGGAAAGCTCCTGAGGAAGACAAGGGATACTGGGCTGGCTAGGAGATGAGAACAGAGCTGGTTTGGAGTTGGGAGCTCTCTTCTGAGCAGGAAGTCAAAGTATTTCCCAGAACTTCCCTGCCTGCAGTGGGGGAAGAGCCTGAAAAGAGTTGTTGCAGATCAGTGGTGCATTGGTTTTAGGTCTTGCTTTTTCCCATATATCCTTTGCAATGCCTCAGCTGGCACAAGGCAGGTGTGACATGAGCTGACTGCATGGAGAGATGCATCTGACAGCCAAACCTCCGTGTCATTCAGTCCTCTGGCATCCCTGTGCACATCCTGCTCTGCAGACCTGGCTTCCACAGGTCCAGTGCAAAGGACTCACACCTCAGGAGTTTAACAGAGCTGAGCAGAGGAAGAAGGGCAGTCTGTGCTGTGAGTTATCAGCCCAGACCTCTGCAGAGGAGGCCCTGAAAAACCCTTTGCAGGTAAGGCTGTTGGATCTGCCACCTGCCCTGATTTTGAGTCCTAACAGCTGCCCAGCATGCAGGGAAGAGCTGTGCCACCTTCCTGCCTCAGGCCACTCACAATAGTCAGTGCCTGAGAGATCATTTGGGCTCTGAGCAGAGGGAACAGCAACCTGTTCGAAATGCTGCACTAAAAATAGCCCCATGTCTGAGTGGAAGCACACTGTGGTTGGCTGGGGTTTCACATCCTTGAGGAAGCCTGAACTGAGTAGGGACCCTTCACTCCTGTTATTGTCCGCCTTCCCCCACTCCCTCCAGAGACACCCCGAGGACTAACTAGCAAATAAATGGCTTTCCACAGGACAACAATGGCTTCTGTGATCAATTTCCATGAGATGTGGTTTGGTAGCTTTGCAAGAATCAAACCAGCTGCCAGTATGGCCTGGAATAAATAAGAGGCTGAAACCGGGCTGTGGGGATGGAGAGGCAAAATGCTGGAGCCAAGGAACACACCCCAGGCCACCTCAGGAACACTGCAGATATGGGATTCCCTGGGAGGGAGCTGGGGATGGGTGGCCCTGGGGAGTTGCAGTGCTGCCCTGTTTTGTGGATGCAGAGAGGGAAGAAAATAAAACAAGTTTAGGAAAGATCTGATGAGAGAAGTGCATCTCAGGGCATTTAATTTTAGCAGAGTCAGGCTACCAAGGATGTGGGTGTTTGTTCATTTGACTTGGCTGGTTTGGGTTTCATGAAGTGCCTACTTGAGCAACAAAAGTCAAACTCCAGATTAACCCAAATTTGCTGCCACAGTCAAGCTACAGCACTCAGGATTGCAACTGCAGTCTGCACCAGACCTCATCCATGTGGCTTCTCCACACAGAACTCCCTGGCTTTTCACTATCCAAAGGGAAAAGACAGATCAAGGTGGATGCTGGGTACCACAGCCCAGACAGCCTCTGCCTCTCTACCCACTAGCCCATACCTGAGATCCCTCCTGCCCCTCCAGTGCCTGGTGTTGGACCAGCCCCATCTGTCTGTCCCTCCTGATGCGCCAACCAGCATTCCTGCAAAGCCCTCATTACTGAGGCTTATGCAATGAAACATGAAGAAGGTGGATTAAGATTTCAGTGGCAATTCAGGTGTTTTTCACATTTCTAGCATCTGTCTTGGACATCCCACCCAGTGCAAAGGGGGTTTTCTGCGTGCCACCAAATGCTGGGCACTTACCCAACAGTGTGCTTGTAGGTTCAGTATCTGTCAGAGACTACTGGGATCCTAGGGATGGTGCCTCACTGTCACAAATTATTATTGCTGATGAAAAAAGAAGTTTGTTGCTCACTCAAGAAAAATAAATCCTTGACCCTTTACGAGACCTGTGCAGTAGTGGCGCCGCTGACTCCTTGTGAAAGTGTGTGGGTGGGAAAATAATCTGTGCTGACTTTTCTGCTGGCTCTGTGAGTTGTGTCAGATGTACACCCTCTCAATAGATGCCTGATAATGCTCAGCTACTCCTCTGCTCACAGCCTGCAAGCCCCTACAGAAACAGGGACTGAGAGGCTGGAATTAAAGTCTCCCACTCATTATTTGAGAAGGACGTGCCTTTCACAGCCAAGTGGCCTCTATTTGCTTGGGGGGAAATGTGTGCTTATCTCTTATTTATGTGATTTATTTCTTGAGATTAATGCATCAAATTGGCTTTCTCCCAAGTGCTCAGTAAAGTCTTGGTTTTTGTGGGATTGTCCTGAACCACACAAAGTTTCGCTGCCTGTTTTCTGAAATTGAGAGGAGGATTTTTATCTCCATCATAAAGCAGAAATTGGGGGTTTTTCAGATGTAAGGCAGTCAGCATTGTTTTGATCTGCAGGCAAATGATAGCCTTCTCTGAGTTCAAGGAGTGCTATTAAATCAGCCCTGTGGAGATAGAGCAAACAAAACCAGACAGAGCAAAGGAGAGAGGGGGAATGTTCCTATTCACATAGGCACGAAAGCAGGGGAGGCAAGTTAATGATCAGCTCATCTGGGGTGTTTACTTTTGCATGCCACTGGGGTAAACAGAGCCATGTCATCCCTCCAGCCTGCTCTTGTTTATAAATATACAATAACATTTACAGCTGAGCTAGCTGGACTGCCCTGGGTCCTGGCTAGAGAAGCCAGAGGGGTGTCAGCTCCCACTCCTGCATGGGACAAGCCCTAATTTTGGGCCTCTGCTGCTGCAAATCCACCGTCCAGCTCTGTGTTTGTATCTCTTGTTTGCTGGGAAGGTGAAAGCTCACCTGTCAGTGCAGTCCCTTGGAGATGCCCCTCTGGATATCCTCCACCAACATCTTTCTCACCCATTTCCTGTGGATCCTTGGTGCTACCCCTTTGCATTGCTGGGTTCAGAGCAGCAGCAAGTCCCAGAGCCCCTGTTGGTGCTTTACAACAGCCTGAGCACATACAGAGACCAACAGGCTCATCTTCCTGTTAGCCAACCCACCACCATGGCAGTCAGTCAGGATTTGAAGTCATTTGTGTCATTGACGGCAGCTCAGTTATCCTTCAAAGAAACCACATTTCATCTAAAACATAAAGTTCTTACAAATGCTACAAAGTTCCTGTGGATGCCACTATTCAGTGAGTCCTGGTGGAGGAAGCAGAACAGCAAATACCAGGTGATTAACTCACTGCAGCTGATGACTTAGTGCAAAATTTTTGTCCTGGATTCATTGATCACCACAGAAAAAACTAATGATCTCTCTCTTTTTTTTTTTAATGTTCCTTCCCTAGCTCTTGGTGCTGACCTGTCAGGACTAAAGGTACAGTGTGCCATGAGTTTGGAATGTGCCTCCACAAGGACGAGGACATGTCAGGCAGGGGTTTCTACATGCAGATTTGCACTGGCTAAAAGACACTGATGCAACTTCCTGTACAGACAGGACTGGTAGTTTAAAGCAAAATTCTTTGTGGCTTACTTAAAACCCACTTCCAATCAATTAAAGTTGGACATAGTCTGACTTAAGACTAAGACACAGTGGTGGTCACATAGGTTTTTCCCACCTTAAGTGGGAAAGTTGCATTTGTAGTTTACAGTACAATTCCACATGTGACCTTATATCTATATCACATGTAAAAGTATGCACCGAATCTACATTTTATTTCTATGAATAATAACTGATATTTATTATTATTTTGTTAAGTCATTCTGTTGACACATTTCTGCCAGAAATTGCATAGAAGGCAAGAAATTCTGCATTTGTAAATTGTCAGTGTAGTTATCAGGGACTGTTCATTCTCATTTTTATTACTAAAACTATAATCCCATAATGATGGAAAAGAAAACTGAATAAACTGCGGAATTAATTGGGAATAAATTGGTTTACATGGTAATATATGTTTACAGAGTTTTTGGTCACATTGACAAATGCATCTCCCCATTTGCATCAGTCTCCCCAAGGGGACTTGCAGAGCCCTTAATCAAATTAAAAATAGCCAAACGAGCATCAGTTGGTTGTATGTTTCTGAAGGAGAAGCAGTTCTGGGTTGTTTGGTGTCCCTGACCTATAGAAAGCAAAGCCCGAGCTGGCATGGATGTTTGCATGGATGTTGGCATGGATGCTGTCTCTTGTCATTGCACTGCTGGCACTTCAGGCTAATATCAAGATCAGGACAGGATAAAAACTGGAAAAAATGTAATCACCAATTATTATGTAATGAACACGAAAATGCCAAACTTTGCACAGAACCTTATTCACAACAAATTATTCAACCAGCTGTAATCATGGTCATTTCAATCTGAAAGCATTTTCTATTGAAATCCACAACAATATTCAGGCCCAGCATCCAGTGTTCATTGCCCAACAGCAAGAAAGCCACAATTGCTCTTGGATGCCCCAGGGTGGTGGAGCTGGGCCCCATGAGGATGCACCCACCAGAGCCCTGTCACCTACCAAGGAAGCCAGCCTCTTTTATGGGAATGTTGGAGCCAAGTGTGCCTCACACATTTCCAAAACTGCCATTCCCCTCCTCTGGGGTTTGCTTGGTGTCTTTCCTCCGTGGTGGCTTCAGGCAGATGTGCTCTTTGCTCCACAGCTTGAGCCCTTGCTTCCTGAGGTGACTTCATGGACATCACACATGGTGGCACCTGTGCCCACAGCACAGGGACCAGTCCCTGGGGTTTGGAGCTGGGCATCGGTGCTGGGACAAGCCAGAACTGTCTCTGCTCTGCTGGAGCTCAGCTGGTCTCTGGGAAATTCAGCTGGAGCTCAAGCTTTTGTGACAGAGGTTTATCCATGTTGCTGCCTAAGCTGGAGAGAGTGACTGAGCTTCCAGAGGGACAGCCTGCAGCAAGTACGGGGAAGCTGCTGACAAAGGGTCATGGGTACAGAGGGGGATGCTCTGAAAAGCTGTGCTCGCCACATGGAGGACTGTGCAAGATGGTTTTGCAGTTAAAGCTCAGGCCAAGGCCCCCAGAGACTTGAGCTCAGAGCCTCCAAGCAGAGCTCTGCATCCTCGTGTTCGCATTTCCCATCCACACAATGGGACAATGACCCTCCCCCGGCGCCTGGATGCCAGCAGGACAGTCCCCACGGCAGCTGCGACATGGACACACTGCTCTGCTAGGAAAGACAGACAAAGATGTAAAAAATTCTGGCTATGTTTTCCTAAAAAAATGCTGAAGCTTTGCTAGACAAGATGTAGGGGTTCTCTCTGCCGCAGCAGCAGAAGTAACAGTGCAAACTGCCTGGTGCAATTTAATTCCTTTTCTGGAGTGACTAACACCTCTATTATTCCCATCTGACCACTGCAGACATCCTGCCACACAATTGTGTTAAACTCTGTGGCGAGAAAGATAACCAGGCCTAAAATTAAATCATCCAGCACGTTTTTAATATTAGCACAGGCAAGGAGTGAATTCCTCCTGGGTGAAATTCACCTCTTCTTGGCAAAACCAGCCCTTGGTACCTCACCACCAGCAGTGGTGTGCTGTGAAATATTTGATTTTTAGTTTGTGATCCCCTGGCAGGGTAGAGCCCATTCAGGGCAGGGACCTGCCCTGCTGCCACTGCCCTTCACAGGGTGCTGAAGGAGGTCCCAGATGGGTCATTGAATTGCTCATACAGCTGGAGTTTTATTCATTGAGAACAAGCAGGCTGCGGACACCAAATGTGTGAGCAGATACCCCCATGTGAATAACCTGGTAATAACCAGAGTCTCATGGCGTTTCTGCCTCTAGGAGAAAAGACAGCAAGAAAGGCAGCACTGAGCCACAGCAGGCTCCTTTGGCTGCAACAGGATGGCTGCTCTGTTTTCTTTCAAATATAGTTTTCTGCCAAAAATAACCCTCCGGGCTTTGTCACGGTGTCTTTTTCACAGTGAACTCCAAAAGCAAGTGGGGTTTGGAGGTGCTGAAAGCTCCTTTGCAGGGCCTGGCAGGCAGCCTGGCACTTTGGGGCACTGCTCACACCCGCTGTCCTGCCCTCCGGCCCCAGCCAGGGGTTTGCTCACTTCAGCGGCGTGAGGAGAAGGACTGTTCCAGGGGATGGAGAAATGTGAATTGAAATGTGACACGATGACCCCGCAAAATCCCTGCAGAGCTCCAGCCACACAGATGGATGTGCACAGTCCTCGCAGGCTGTATCCTGACTGCAGGACCTGTTATCTCGGCATCTCTCACTGGATAAAGCGGCTCGGGAGCTGCTTATGGACAGCCAGGGCAATCAATCAAAGTTGCCTGAGACACCCGGACCTTTCTCCACTGGTCCCTGCGGGGATCCCTGCGGCTCTGGGATGGGGCAGCAGGGTCTCGTCCGCAAGGCAGAGCAGCCGTGGGGCCCACACTGCAGCAGCGCACACCAGCGCACACCAGCGCACACCAGCGCAGCCGGAGCCCTCGTCCCCCCGGTTTCCCGGTGGGATTTTTGCACTCTTGTGCTCCCTCTGCTGGTCCTCAGTCCTGCGCCGTTCCCGCAGAGCTCGGCACCCCTCCCGCGCCATTCCCGCACCGCTCCCGGACAGATTCCGCTGTACGCGGCACTCCGAGCCCTTGTATTTCCCCCTGTGCTCTCCAGGAGCAGCAGCACCCTAAGCGTGTCGCCGAGCCAGCCTGTAGCGAAGGAGAGGTCGCAGCGCCAGCCGGACAGACGGTGCTGCTGGGACTGCTCCAAGCACGGCACGCCAGCATCCAGACGGGATCCGCACGTCCCAAACAAAAACTTTAAAACATGCTCTTGGGAGTGATACTGCAAGACATGGCTATGAAGAAGATGGCAAAGACTGGACTGGGGCTGCCACGATCACGGTATTAAATTAAAGTTACACAAAGAGGACACTGGATTTATCAGCACAGTTTTGTACCAGCACACTGTGGGTAGCTTTTTGCACCAACACCTTCACAGCTTGCACTGTTGGTGTCATCACTGTCAGAGGTGATGTGCCCCACTCTGACATTGCACAGGTACAGCTGGACATCAACCCGCCAGAAGCAGAGATGGAGGACACCAGCAGGGAGAAAAGACTGCAGCTCGGCACAGCGGCTGCCCGATACTGGCCTGCTGAAGGGGACAAGAACACCCCAAATCGGGTCAGGCATCGTGCTCCAAGGTCTGGTTTGCAGGTTGTGCTCCAGGACTGCATGGGGTTCTCCTGTGCTTTCTGTCTCAGCATAACTTACCAGCTTTATTAGAAAGCTGGTTGTTGTTTTAAGGCTGCTTTCTAGCCGTTATTGCCAATGAGGGACAGAGGTGGGGGAGCTACTCTCTGCACAGAGCAAATGGCAGCTGCCAAGACACCTTCTCCAAGGCCCCATAATAACTCGGTTATGGCTCAGGCTGCCTCGTTTCAGCCACACACCTCAGAGAGTGACCCAGCACAGGAGGCTGCTGCACAGCAAGCCCTCCCAGGTCAGTGCTGTGTCCCCATCCCTGCCCATGCAGTGATGTCCAGCTGCCCCACTCATTGCCATGGTGTGGTCATGTTCTCAATGTTCTTGAGGCTCTGACAGGAGTTACTGCTTAGCAAAGGAGGAAATATCTGCCCCAAGCAAGCTAAAACTCACTGTGCCCCAGGAGCAGCCCAGCATGAAAGGGACCTCCAAAGCAAGGGGGAAGGAAGAGGATGTAAACTGAACAACAAAAAGAATGCTGTTATCCTTCTCACACTGCCTCCTTCTCCTGCCCAGCACTGCCACTGCACTCTGGAAGCCACAGTGATCCACTGTACATCACTGACTGAGGAGACTGTGTGGGGCACATGCTTCACTCTGGCCTCTGCCACCACCACCCCCCAAAATCCAGGCAACTTGATGCAGTGTCCAAGTCCAGCCTCCTCTGCGGGAAACAGGCAGCCCAGCAGCTCCCAACAGTGCATGTTGCTGTTCAGGGGGTGCAGCCATGGTATTTGGGAGCTGCTTTCCAGAGCAAACAATAAATCTTTAAAATAAGTGTGGGGTTCTCTGAAAGTCACTGAATTCAATGGCTGAGCCCTGCAACAAAGGCTCTTCCTGAGCTTGGTGGCTCCCTGCCCACCACCCTCCCCAGGGGACGGCAGAGGCAGCAGAGAGGAGGTGAGTGCTGGCTTCAGTTTGTAAACTGTGACTGCTGGAGAAAACAAAACCTGTACAGCAGTTTCAGTAGGTCTCAATGCCTTTCACTGACACAGCTGGTTTCCAGGGGTGACCAGCACCATGAGCTTCTGCTTTCCCCCAGCCCTAAGGCACCTGTCTGCCCACGGGGCACTCTGTTGAAGCCCTTGCAGGGGGAGCTGCTGCTGCTTCTGCCAACACCAGCTGCAAGGGCTGGGTGATGCCCCGCAGATATTTCTCCTTGTGCAGAGCTCACGGTTGGTTTCTGCACATCACAGGGCTGCTCCCATCTAACCACCACCTCACACCACCGGTCCCCTTGGGGTGTCCTGCTCTGCGCTGGCGCCACTGGCAGGGAACAGCCACCCGTCAGTGCAGGCACCCACCGTGACCCCCAGCAGTGCTGCTAAAAGGAACCAGCTGCTTCTGCATTTTGCAGGTTGGTCCTTGCCTGGGAGGAGGTGAAACTCCACATCTGATTGATTGCTGCAGAGCCATAGAGGACCAGACAGGCACAACTGGTGTTCTACAGCATGGGTGCACACTTTCTCCAGGTGAAGCATCATCATCATCGACCTTTTCACTTTGTACAGACTTTTAGGTAAAATACATTCTGTAGAAAAATCCCTCATCTTTCAAAACTGATACCTCTGCTTCCTGGGAGCATTTTTCCAGGTGCAAACAAGCAGTTAAACACATGCAGCTGTCTCCCATGTTAATTCTCCTTGGTATCATGCACAGCTGATATCCTTTCAGTGCATGAAACCACAAAGGCAAAGTAAGTGAAAGCATAGAAGAATCACAGCTCAGATGGTGAAACCCTTTCAACCAGAGGCTGCTAAAATGAAAGTTTTCCTATGGTTGAGAATAGCCCTGTTATCTCTCAGGAAGGCAGCAAACTTTCCTCTCTGAGGAATAGATAAGTAGGTAACACCAAGTGAGGCAGTCTGACACAAATGTACTCCAGGAGAAACTCTACAATATATTGCCATATACTGAGAGACATACATAAGCTCCATTTGCTAGTTAATTCTGCAGAAAAATTAATTTTCCAAATCTTCCCCAAACCAGATGTGGAAATATTTAGCTACCTCTGCACTCCTCCAGGCTCAAGACTGAACTAAGTGTTTTGAAGCAGATGGGAGGCAGAGGGAGATGGAAACCGTGACTGGTTTCAGTGAAACTCATGGATTTCTGAGTTCATGATATCATTTACTGACATCAGGAAATTAATTTGGGCTTTTTCTTCTGTCTCTTTACAGTTACATATTTTCACCAAGAAGATGAAACTTCTCTTTCTTGCAAACAAAACTGGATTTCTTTCCTGCAAGGAATACAGAAATGTAGATTTTTTTTTTTCCAGAAGCAAAATTGAAAAATACATATTTTTAATTGGAATACTTTGTTAGTTGTAGTCAGTGCAAAATACTAAACTGAAAGGCAGCAGCTTCAGTAGCCTGTCTCATCACCAATTCTCCCAGATCATAAAGCAGTCTGCAAAACAAAAGGGAGGTCACCTTGCTTTCCTCCTTGGCTTAGCCCTGTGGCTTGCTCAGCCCTTGTCTGCTGGGTTTCTGTGTCTCCTGCCCCCTTGGTGTGCTCCCATGAGGCTGGGACACCCAGGACCATGCAATGAATGTGTTTTCCGGGGTGATGGGCTTCCTGGGAAGGGCTGAGCTGATCCTAGAAGCTGATGACTGCCATGCAGCTGTGGGTCTATCATTCTTCTCCTGGGCTGCAGTCAGGGCACAGCAACAGGAACCACCCCACAAGACACTCTCCATGCCCTCTCCATTGAAAGACACTAATTATTTTTTGCAGTTTTCAGCACCCACTGAAATACATAATTCTGGGCAAACATAATTGCACACACACTTTTCAAGCTGTGCAGCTCTCAGGGTGGATGGGGATTCCACCAGTGTTTGGATGTAGATGTGCATTTCTCCAGGGAGCTCTGTTCTGCCCCTTCACACCTGGTCGAGTTCCCCTCACCAGCACCATTCCCAGCAGGGCAGGTTTGGGGCTGGCAAGGGGCCTGATCCTGCACCCCATCCTGAGGGCAGCCTGAGGCACTGCCCACTCACTGCCTGCACATCCTCCCTTGCTCCCCGTGAGAGCTTTATCACACCCACTAGACTTGACATTTCATGAAGGAGAAAAATGAATGAAAGACGAGCAGAGAGAAGCACTAATTTAGGAAAAGTACTAATTAGACATATTCTGGGTGGTCTCATTTTGACATTCTGCCTTTTGGGCTAGACTGGTTTTGCTGCTGCTTCCATTTCTCACACTTTTTCTCCTCTCTCACCTTTCCCAGCACCTACAGCTATACCTGCAGGGGATTTCTATGGTGTTGAGCCCTGGTATCTGGGGGTCACAAGGCACTTGGCTGCCCCTTGACTGGTGCAGGGCAGGACTTTCCTTCATCCCCACAGGCTGTTGCATCCTTCCCCAGCACACAGAGCTTGGGACACCCACACTGTCACACAAGCCAGGGTGGGTCACAGGTACAGACACACCGAGGCATGAGAAGCCCCAGGGATGATTGCAGCTTTCAAGTGACAATACCCAGAGATGATGTGAAACACACAGACACAGACACATGTAAAAATACTACTTCTTTCTCTACAAATAATGCTACAGTTTTCATTTTCCGTGGCAAGCATAAAGCCCTTAACAGATTTCACTGGAACTGGGCCAGATATGGCAGCTAATTGCCCATCTAAGTGTCTGTCCCAGAAGACACGATTGTGTGTGAATTTCCAAAGCAGTGTGTGGTGCCAACATCGGCCTCCTCCTCACGCAACATCTCCTTGCACCCAGGACAGTAGGAGAAATACCACTGGAAGCCTGTTTTGATGTTGCTTTTGCACTTTGAGTTGCTAAATCAATTCCTGGTGCAAACTTACAGTTTTACACAGGAAGTCAGATCCTGCATGGCTTTAAATTCCAGAACATTGGAATTCACCCCTGAAATCTCCATGATAGTTGGAGGCACTGTGAGATAAAAAGCACATAAAAGTAAGGAAGATGTGAACAAAGTGCCTCCCTGTGAGCTGTGCCAGCACTGACGGTAAGGTATGAGCAACAATTCTTCATCCTGCTCCTCAGAGTGAAAAACACCCTGTTGTACAGCAGGTGCAACTCAAGGTAATTGAGTAATTAAAAAAAACCTGAGTAATTTAGGGTAAAAACCTTGTATAAAGGTATATTGTGCCCTGGCCATATAGAAACTTAATTAATGTATATCCCCAGGAGCAATGCTTGTCTTCCTGTTAAAACTCTGCTAATAGGGTGACTGGAGCACAGCCAACCTGCACACCCAGTGCCATGACTTCTTTCCCCCCGTGGAACAGAGCACAGGCAGCTGGGATCAGCAAAAAATGGTTATCCCAGCTCAAAAACACTTTATTAGGATGCAGCACTTCTCTTCAGAAAAATGTCAGTTTCCAGGAGTGCCATCAACAAAACCCAGGATTTTCAAAAGCAATCAAAATCTCTGTGGGAGTTCAGAAGTCCCCTGAGATAAACTTTCCCGAGGCAGTGGTTCAAGAGCCACCAAAGCAAGTGGTCTTGGGCTGGAGAGCCACAGTGCTGCATGACACTTCCCAAAGCCTTTCCATTCCATCCCAGGGTGGGAAACCAGGGAAATACCAGTAGTCAGAGAGTTTGGGATTGGTGTGCTGGGCTCTCTCCAGCATTTGGACTCTTGTTCCTGTCCTGCATGAGCCCACCCACTCCTCTAAAATGCAAGCTTCACTGCTTGGGGTTTTTTTTGACCATTCTAGGAGCTAGCCTTTAGGAATGAATACATCTTCCAGGTAAAAAGTCAGGAGCCAGACTGTCTTTCCTAGAAGGAGGGCCAAGGGCATCTAAAGACAACCACTAACCTACCATTTTAGACTCTGCACATCTAAGGGGCTCCTCCTGGGGCTATTGCCTTGAATTGTACAAAATGGCTCTTGGACAGTATAATTTAATGTGTCGTATGGCAGAGGTTCATGGGATGGCCACGGAGCACAATACATAAAATGTTCAGCTAGAAATATCAGTTTTCCTACAGTATCAGCATAACAGTAACTTTTGAACTGTCTGATGTTGGGACTGGTTTGTATTGCAAATGTCCTTGTCTAATCTACAGCTCTGTATTAAATAACACATTATCCTATCATGACATTTGGCTTTGCCAAGAGAGCACAATATTTATATGTACATGCTCACAGCACTGCATTTCTGACAGAGTACTGTATCAATGACAAATTGCAGGTTTAGTAAAACAAATCAGAAAAAGTTTTAAGCACGCTGGCTTCAGAGAAGTCAGAGGAGCTTGTTTAGATACAGAACACTCACAGGAACGGAAAAAATTATTGTGTGCCGATAAATATTGATCTGCAAAATTGTAAACACTTTTGCATGCAGAAGCTGGAGAGATGCTGTAACAGATAATTTCTCAATGCTATTTCAAATCAAAATGCAAAAATTGTTTTCAAGATGTGAGCAGTTCTTCACTCATGAGTTGAGACATCTTCTGCTGATGGCATTTGCTCAAGGACAGAGACAGCAGACATCTTCACAGCCAATGGGCTGGTGGTCATCCCACCAAGACAACACTTCTGCCAGAGAGAAAAAAGTGGGAAGTGCTTTAGCCCTCTCTGGAGTGATCTTGATATGCAACTTCCCTCCCACCCCTTTGAGCTCTGATTTTTGTATTCTGCCTCTGTCCCCTCTCAGACTCCATGGGAGAACCTGGGCAGCGATTTTGGGATGTGATTCTGCAGCAGGATCTTCACCCCTGCCCTCCTTTCCATGCTTGCTGATGCATCCATGGGGAGAGCTCACAAAAGGGCCAGAAATATACAGGGAAAAGGGTCTGAGCTGACCCCAGGCTCTGAACAGCCAGGTCACAGCAGCAGTGCCAAGGGNTTAGTGTTTCAGTAAAAACAGATATTTTCTACAAAAATAGCCCCCCCTCTAGTGAAAGAAAGGAGGCTGATGGTAGGGAACGTCATGCTGGTGGTTCACACGTCCAGAGCAGAGCACAGGCCCCGGCACAGCCGCGTGTGGGCCCAGCAAGGCCCGGCTGCTCCTCACGCCAGACAAGGAGTGAGGGCAAACAGGCCCTCCACGAAATCCTCGGCACACACCAGATAAGTGTGACAAATTGCAATGACAAGGCTGTGCTGGCAGGCTGGATGGCGGGTAGTAAAATCCCTGTCCAGACAGTGCTATGCTCCGGGCATTCTTTGAGCCAAGGGAAGGCAGGAGATGCTGCCAAAAACCCATCGGCATGGCCACCACACCCATTTTCCACAGGGCAGAGTGGCTGGGGGGTTGCAAGCACTGAGGGTGCCCAGGAAGCCAAGGCTGGGAGTGTCACACCACATGCAGGGCTGGGGGAATTGCAAAACACCAGGGATGGTGCACAAGGGCAGATGAAGGAGACATGGAAAGAAACCAAGCACTAACCCACTGTTCAGTCTGGTCACAAGGGACTGAAAGGCTGGAGAAAGGTCAGTGCAGAAGTCAGAGCTCAAGACAGGCAGTTCACTCTGCTGGAGGGGTAATGCAATAAATAAAAGATCCTGGTCCCCATTTTGCCCACCAGGAACCCTGTTCTCTTTGTTGGGAAACACAAGGTGCTGTGGCCATGTGTACCCACATCTGGTCATTTCCACTGTCCCAGGCATGCCAGGCTGCCCACCCGCACTCCCTGTGCCCTACACAGGCTCTGCAGACACAGGAACCCCCTTTCCCATGCTAAGCCCACTGTTAGGATGCAGTTAGGGGATGGCCAAACACTCCTCCAGAAGCAGCACAATTTATTAGCCCAGTAGCAGTGGAAAGTTTCCAGGCTGGGCAGAATGCTCCAGCAGTGAGGTGAACAGGGACTGGGGGCAGCACAAGGCTCTTGCCGCAACATTAAAGAAAGGGCACCATGGCCAGCACAGGTCTCAGACCCCAGAGGCTGCTTTTGAGGAGGTGTTTCTCTTCAGCTGTTTGTCCTGTCCAATGCCTCTTGTGCCACCAACAGCCCTCCTCAAAGCGCACGTAACCTCCAAGTTTTTCCTTTGTTCTCCTTGAACTCACAGAAGCAGATGGAAGCCCAGCATTTGGGCTGGTGCTGGGGAAAGAGAATTGGTCTCCTCAAAGAGTTTCCTGCCTTTACCACCAGCCTGCAGCACGGAAGGAGTGGCCACAGCTCACCCCGTGACAGGGAACAGAAGCATCTCAGCAGGCCACATTTCAGATGTGTGGTGCAGGATATTTATTTTTTAGCCAATTCCACATCTGCCACCTCCACAAGGGCATCACATTCTGGGCATCTGACGAGCCCCAGCCTGGCTGGGTGTCTGCTTCCCGAGGCAAGGGAAAGCCAAGGGGCCTCAGAGCATCTCCACATTCCCTTGAGTGTGATGGCAATGCCCTGAGAGCCAGGGGACAGAGACAAACAGGACCCAGACAGGACCTCCACACATGTGTCCGTGGGAGGGCAAACGGCAAACAGCTCTGCTGGGGTATTTTGAGCTTTTTGTTTTCAGCCCCAGTGATCCGTGGGGCACATCTTTGCTTGGTGGCAGTAACCGTACAGCATCCATCTGCAAAAATACCCCAGCAAACAGAATCCCTCGCCCTCCCCCCGGTCTCTGTGAGCACCATTCATTCCTTGCTCTTGCTGTAGATCCAGCATGCCGAGTCCTTTCTCCCCAAGAGTATTCTCCCTTTACAAAGCAAGATCATAAAGCAGTGACATAATCCAAGCTTGGCAAACACTTTTGCTGATGTTAAGCCAGTGCCTTTCGTGGTTCTCACTGCAGCTTTTGAGGCCATGATATACATGGCATAACCAGCTGATTAAATGTGCAGGAGCCTCCCAAGATACCATTTCATCTGAAATGCTGACATTTATATTTGACTTCCAATAAGTGTGGGGCGCTTTTCTTTAAATTTTATTTTTAATTAATTCTTACAAGGGTGGGAGTCAGACACAGCTACACAATGAAGTTCTCCACAGAACAGGTATGATTCAACCAGATGACTCCTGGCCAGACTTCCTAACCCATCTACCTTACAGCAGAGCCTCGAAGCCAAATTAATTAGAGGCCACCCACAAGTAGATGTGATTCTGTGTAGGTGAATCTCTTTGCCCATTCGTTCCCTACCACATCTGCTGAGATCTCAACATTTATGCTAAGGGTGAGTGGGAGGGCTCTGGTGCTAAATAAATTACTCGATTAGTTTCATTTTGGCACCAGGACTTAGCCAGCCAGTGAGGTCGAGTAGTAAACAATAGTAATGTGGAAAAAAAGTTTTAAAAAAAAAAAAGCAGCATATAAGATGCCTCAATGAAGAGGTGTGATTGTTGGCAAAATGTGTCCCATTTGAGTTTATGGGATGTACAGTCTTTTTATTAGGGATACTTTTTGCTATTAGCGTAATAAAAAAGGACCAATTGTTTCTGCCATCTGAGAAAACTCTTGGTGGAACAGGCAGAAATCCAGGAATAATTAAGAAAATAATAGTGCACACCCAACAAGAAAAACATTATTTGTTTAAAGATGAAGTCCCTCTAGAATACTTGGTAGTGACTGCATTTCTCTCAAAAGAGGGGGAAAAACCCTTCTAAATGAAAAGCAGCAGCCATCAGCTCATCTCTAAGATCTCGAGTGGAAAAAGCGTGTGGCTGTAATCCCCCTCAGTGGTGAAGTTTTTCCGTTTTCATTGCTCTTATCAGCCTTTGCAAGTTGCAAAATAAAAGTGTTTTGCCCCTACATGTTTCCATCAGAGGATCAGAAGCACATAACAAAGCAGAATTAATTGAGCTTTGCTGCTCACCTGTGAGAACAGAGCAATTATTTAGCA
>JANPWX010019659.1:888283-917435 GCA_024734555.1 Trochalopteron elliotii
CTGCGGTCGTTATAATTTTTTAATCTTTCTTTTCTTTTGAGCCGCGCCCGCCCCCCGCAGGTGGGGCTCGGGGTTGATGGTTTTTTTTCTTCTTTTTTTTTTTTTTTTTCTTTTTTTTTTCTTCCCCGTTTCCCTCTTTTTTTAAAGCAAACGCGGGGACCCGCGGCCTGCCGGCCGGGCGCGGAGTCTGCGCGCCCCCGCACGTAGAAAATAATTTTATACGTTAAGAAAAAAAAAAAAGCTGGCGTAACCAAAGAATAATTCGCCGAAATAATGTGCAATATTAAAGAAAATCCAATTGGCAGACAGCTTTTGCTTTTTTTTCCCTTTTCCCCTCGCTGGTTGCTCGCTTTGTGCAGGAAATTTGAATATCCTGGCAAGGGCCAGCTTCCCAGGGCAGCCTCGCAGTGCTCTGGGAGCTGCAGTGATGGAGCAACATGCACAGTGCTGGGACTTTTCCCTCTGTAATTGATCCTACATACAAAATTTTTCCTGTATGTGCATCAGGTATATAAAGACAATTTTTTTGCATTTGGAGAGTTAGTTTTCCAAGGTGAAATCATTAATTGCTCCCCCCAAAAAACAAATGTTGTTTGTGTTTCGTGTACATGTTAAGTGTAGGTGAGGGACCATCTGCCAAGTTTCATCATCTTCTGTTTTGAAGAAATCCAAAGAAATCACCGGCAATTGTGAAAGTCTGTATTTAGTTAATCGACTTTGGTGGGAAATACAGTAAAACTGAGCTGCTAATGCAGTAAACATTTATGAAATATAAGAGGAAAGCTTTAAATAATGCTTCAGGCAAAATGACCCAAATCTAAAAAGGAAAAAAAAAAGTGTGCTTGTTATGTTTTGAATTATTGCTCATCTGCCTAAAAAATAAATAGGTTTTTGGGGTTTTTTCCTGTTCCTAACAAATAAACTTTATAGGAATCGAGCTTCCAGATCTGACCTTCGTTGTTTAGAACTGGATGAGATAACAATGCTAGAACTTGGAAGTAACAAAAAGCATCATACTTTTCTTCTCCTCAGCAGTGTTGAGAAAAAAAACTGTGGATCCTGGAATTTTACTGTGGATTTTACTGATTTTCTGCAGTGCTGTAAGTTGAAGTCTCGTCCCGCAGGCCTTTCCGAGCGCCAGTAGCTCCCCATCCCACTAACACCCCCACCTTGGTAAACACAGCTGATCCTGCTGGTAACAGTGTCGGGCTCGAGTTTCGCACCGGGTGAAGTTAACGAATTAATTTTTTGCGTTATTTGAATCTGCCCTTTGTAGCTGCAGTTTGGTTTCGGGTGTTCGGCCCCACCTAAGAGCGCGTTGATGCCGTGTGGTTTAGCGCGGGGAAGGTGTGCCATGCTGGAGGGAAAACGTGCTGGGGTTCGTACGGGCTGTGTGCTGCCTCCCTGACCCTTTTATGGGCAAATTAGCGACGATAAAAAAATTTATTTTTGGTGAGGCGCGTGAGGAACGACCTGCTCTCACATGGCTTTGACAAGAGTGGGGAGGAGATACATTTTCTGTGCTTGTTTTGTGCCCCGAGGAGTGAGTCCTGGCTGGGCAGAGCAGCGATTTTGGGTGATGAGGAGATGCGCTGTGGGTGCCGCGCCAATGAAAGTAACTCGGCGGTGTGCGGTTCCCACGTCCGACTGCTCGGGCTCCCTCACAGCCACTTCTCCTCCCGCAGCTCTGCGGGGCAGTTCCTGCCGGGAACGGCGGAGCTGGAGCCATGTGGTGGCTGTCGATCAAGCGCCGGCTCTGATCCCAGCTATTGGCCACATCTGTAAATATTCGGAGGTGACTTTGGTTTAAACCTCATCGTTCAAAAGGGTTTTGGTTCAAAAGTGTTGGGGTTTTTCAGGGCCAGGCAGATATGAAGTGTCCCGGTGGTGTTACTCACACCCTTATTTTTGTTTTGTCACCATAATTTTGCCTTGCTGATGAGTGCCTGGGACCTTCAGCTGTAACGAGATGATTTACTTAAATCTTTTTGTAAAATAAATGCCTTTTTTTTTTTTCAGTTGTTTCAAATGAGAACAATGACTTCAGGATTTGTTTGTGCATGTCTCCAGAGCTGGGGTTTTTGTTCTGATTTTTTGATATATATATAGGAAATTCTTAATATTTACTTGTCTTTGAGCTCACCTAGCCCTCAAGTCTGTGGGTCAGTAAAGGCTCTGTATGCAAATCTGTCCTGTCATGGGCTCCCGTATTTATTTCCTTTCCCATGGTGCTCCTTCTCACATTTTTTCCCTTCTCTTTTTTTCTGGTTAGTGTCAGTGAGGAGGGTTAGGGTTGTATTTTAAGGGAATCCAGTATTTCAGAGGGAATTTGTTTTGGTTTTCTGTGTGTGTTTGGGGTTGAAGCGGGGTGGGCGTGTTTTTTACTTAATTGCCCAATATACTTTGGCAAGCAGAAGTTGCATTGTTTTGTGAATTGCATTAATAGTTTTCTGCATGTTCAAATTCCCCAGTTATTCAGGGGATTTAATTAAACCTCTGTAGGTGGCTGGCTTACGTAGATGACAGGTAGAAGTTTCTATTTCTAGAAAGAGCTGGTGCACACACTGCAGACATGGAGCTCTTGGCAGCGGAAGGGCTGTTGCAGTGTTTTTGCACTGAGGCAGAGCTTTTAGGGAAGTTCTTCTCATGGCTGGGGTTATGAGAAAGCAGGACACCCCTGTTCCTGGCTGTAGTGGGGTGCTGCTTGGAAGTTGAAGGTGCTCCTGGGATGCTGCCTCTACCTGACACAGCAAGACAGGGCACTTGTGGTGCCACCACAAAAGCATCAACCCCCAAATAGCCTCTCTGCATCTTACCTCCTGTCCTAGCCTGGTTTACCACTTAAACCAGCGTAATTGAGATGTTTCCTTTGCTTCTGGTCTGCCAGGACCAGTAGTGTTGTTCTTGCTGCTGCTTCAGGGAGGAAGGTGCTGGCTGTGGTTGTGCTCAATGGCTTTCCCACCTGCCCAGAGCTGCCCCTGGTTTTTCTGGTTCATCCCTCCTTGCTGTGCAGCACCTGGGTTATGATTTGGGGTTACCAGTGTGCCTTGGGTGCCACTGCCCAGAGTCACACTGAGCCAATGGTGCCAGTAGCCCCAGCTGCAGGCATAGGGAAGATGGAGAGAGGAGGGATGTAGTTACTCTGCTGCATGGTCTGCCCTATCTGGAGCTGAAAACTTGATTTATTTTTTTTCTTAAAGTTTAAAAATACTTGCACCTGTCTCTGTGTGCCTTGAAAGGGGGTCTGCCCAACAGCCCTGGTCCCCCCTCCTGGAGTTGCCTCTCTCTGCCAGCACCTCTCAAACTCTTTCTTGTTGCTTTGTAGTTCCCACTGAAGCAGCGATCTGGTTGTGTGGAGCCTGTGTTCAGAGGTGAGTTGGGAAGGTAAGCTCATGTCCCACCTGCTCCAAAATACCTGCAGCATCTGCATCCCTCTGGGTAAATGCAGGTCCCTCTGACACGCGTGTCCCTTCTTGGGTACTGCAGGTAATACCTTGGAGACATTCAGGTGAACTCAAATTACCCTGTTCAGCTGCCAATTTCTGATTTAAAGTTGAGTTTCCAAAGCACAAACTAAGTTTGAAAGAAGCTGAAGTGGGAGATGGGATGATTCAAACATAGACTTTCTATTGCATAAAATATTGATGCTGTCATGTCACAAACGTGCATATTTTCTCAGATACATATTTCATTGCCTACCCCAAATTTCCAGTTGCCCAGTACTTGGTGTGACTGTTGACTTTCCCTCTGTGCTAGAGGCTGATGGAGGTGTATTGAACCTTTGCTTTCAAAACTCCACTTTACTGAAGGAGGCTCTCGCCTTTGTTGTTGAGCTAGGAAAAAGTCTGGTTTATATAAATATAAAAACATTAATTAAAATGTGAACCTCAAGCACCATCAAAATGGATTCTAAAGCTGTATGTGTTTGCTGTTACTTTTTTTTTTTTGATTCATTTGAAGAGATGAAAGAAATAAGATTGCACAGGTAAAGTCAAGTAAAACATTGTTACAGAAGTAATTAATGGTAATATTATGGGGGGTGGTGTTTTGATTTAGCTCCTGCAGGCTTGACACTGGGTACGTGTTTGCTTTGCAGCAAATAGCAGCTGCTCATTAGGGAGTTGGCCCTGGTGCTGTCAGTGTTGAGGACACTGAAGTGGTGAAAATATACTGCGTTTTTGTTGGCAAATATTTGATTTCAAATTTGAAGTCACTTGGCATGGGTCACAAGAGCTTTTGAAATTCCTATTTTTAAGTTTGCTGAAGAGGCAGGGACTCGGTGGCGCATTGGGCACGAGGGGATGGCACAAGAATTCAAACCCAAGGCGACATTTCTGACGTTGTTCAGGTTTTTTTGTGATGCTGCTTTTTAAGAAAATGAATTGAAGGAAGTTGTCACATAACTGGCGGCGGGGGGGGAAGGTTGAAAGGAAATACAAAAAATATCAGTCTGTTAGCAGGGCTCCTGTGCAGCCTGGGCAGGCTGGTGTGTAAGTGCCACTGGCAGTCACCTTCTGCAGGGCTGAAGCCTTTCCCTGCCCTGCTCTGGTGCTTTCTGCTCTGGTACAGGCAGGGAATATGATGCAGTTCCAGAGATCTTTAATTTCTGGTCATATAAGGTTTGTCCATTCACATGGTAAATAAGCATCATTTAATCTTTTTAAAAATAAGGATTTTTTAACGTATCTCAAAAGTCAAATTAAGCTGAATAAAATATTTTAAGGAAAAATTAACAGGTTTCAACTGTTTGGAATCTGGATTTATTTATCTGAAATATTAGCATTGTGACTTCTGAAAAATCCTTGATGTTCACCACCACCTAAGAGGAAAGTACATGGTAGTATTTCCCCACAGACCAGTTGGAAGGGCTGGGAAGTTCTGCCCAGTAGCAAAAGCAACAGGTCCCCTGGATCTGAAGGTGTATTGTTTGCTGGGACCTGATACCAGGTGTGGTTTGGGGCTGGGGGGAACGGTTAATTTCTGACCTTGTTTCTGAAACTGGTTTGTTTGCACTGTATAACGGCTTGTTCTCTTACAGTTACAGACTGTCTGATAGCACCTGTAAAGAAAAAAACCCTCTCCTCTGATGGTAATGCATGCATGTTAAATATCTTCATTGTAGAGTGTTCTTCAGTTCTTTATATCATGGTTAAAAAAAATTATATATATATATATTTTCAAAATACCATTTGGAATGTCAACATTCAGTGGGCTTTGAGGAGATGTAGCAGCACATCATGGTTTGTAGGGACAAGGAGATACAGACCATTCTGGGCTGCCTCATTACCTCAAGGATAAAACAAGAAAGTGAGCTTCTGGTTATCATAGATGTGGAAGCTAACACATTCCCATGTATCTCATTAGTTCAGGTATGTGTAGACACGTTCTCTTGGTGCTTGTACTGTGCACATCCTTTGCAGCTACAAATACATCCCCTGTGAGCTCATGTGTCTGGCCCTGCAAGCAGGAAGGACTTTTAGCTCCTTTTTGTTCTCCAACATGGGCATGACCACGTCCTATACTATATCAACCCCTCAGCTGTTGCTCTTCAGTCCTTTCCTTGGCAAAGGATCAGCCAAGGGACCCTTGCCCTGTGTTTGGGGCAGAGTGGGGGGTGGGTCTGGAGGCTGTGGAGAGCTGTCAGCAGTGCTCTAGCAGCATGTAAATACTGGAGTTTGGGATTGCCTGTTGCTCTCCAGTATTGCATTGCTGCTTTAGTGAGGCTGGAAATCGGTCCCTGCCGCAGGAGCCGGGGCTCTGGCTCTTGGGGTCCCTCTCTGGCAGCCCCATGGTGCTTCCCACACTGCCAGGGGCTCCTGGCTCCCACCCCAATAAACCACTGCGGAGGCAGCAACCAACGAGGGCTTGGTGTCATGAATGGGGAAGGGGAGGGGGTGCTGGGTACCCAGTGCCCCAGCCCAGGAGCGGAGAGGGCAGGGAACACTGCCTGCTGTCCAGGAGATGGTGATGAGCCCTTCCCTGGGCTCTGGGGAGGGAGGGAGGATGTGGATCTGCACAGGGGCAGTGCTGGCCCCTGGGTGCACTCATCCTGTCTCAGGACCTGGGCAGGGGGTGTGGGGGACATTGGGGGGGTGCAAGGGCGAGTGGGGAATCAGAGCTTCAACTCCCTGAGAGGGAGGGAGGGACACTCATTGTGTCTGGGGTGCTCCTGGGGCAGCTCTGCTGCAGGAGGCATCATTTTTCCCCAAATTTCTGCAACTGTCCCAGCCTTTGTCAGGATACCCCAACTCAGGTACAGCTGCCATAGGGGGGCTGCCAGTGGCCAGCAGCATCTGGCACCACTTGGGCTATGGTGGAAAGAGTTTGGACCACCTGAGGATTTGCCTGCTGACCCACCACTGCAGCAGTGAGCTCCTCCAGAGTTGACCCAGCCCCATGGTAAAAGGTTTTTCCATAACATTGCACCACTTAATGCTTCCCAACCCTGCTTGAATAGACACAAGGGCTACCATGGAGTCAGGGATGCTCCTGGGAAGGGCTGGGGTGGTGCCTGCCTGGTCGAGATTCATCTGCTATGGTGTGAATGAGCTTGTCAGTCCTGCCAATGATGGTGCATCATTAACATCCTCAATTCAGCAACCTCCTGGTGGTTGTGAGTTCCAGAACATTTGTTTTTTCAGCTATTTTCAGGAATTACTAAATCACAGGCAATAGTTGTAGGGCAGGGGAAAATCCTCTTGCTGATTTACAACTTCGGTCTTCACTCGTGCTCTGTGCAGGGAGTGTCAGCACTGTCGGAGCATCAGCAGGAGGCACCCTGGAACACGAATGTCTCTGGCATGGGGAGGTGCAAGGAGGTGTGAGTGGGGAGGAGCAGCTTTTAAAAGTCTGTGTCCTCAAAGGGGGCAAACTGGCAATGTTTGGGCACACAACTGATGCGTTCTAAACCAGATGCTGGTATTCTTCCACTTGTGTCTGTAAAATGGTTCATTCCCACTGAACAAGTCAAGCCATTAATTGCCATGTACCATACTGCTTTCCCTCGGGAAAATCACTTTATGAGTGACTTGGTTAACAGGGAAATTGGTCAATAAAGTTGGTAATTGTCTCTATATTTATATTAATTTTGCATCACTTTTTTTTTAAAGAATGATTTCTACAGATATTTATAGGTGGAGTGTAAGATTTGAAATTTCTTTTACTTTTTTTGGCCATTTCTGTTGTCAGTTTGATTTTACTCAGCTAGAAAAAAGACATTTTCACCATGTTCACAAACTGAAGACTCCTGCTAAAACTGCTTTCAGGTGTCAGTCTCCTGCAGGATCAAAATGAGAGTAACAGGAGAGTAAAAGCACTGCAGAGTTTGCAGAGCAGTGGGCAGGAATAAAATCTAGAGGCAAAATGAATGCAGTAGGATCTCAGGGGACAGAGAAATGCACCCATGGGTGTGGCTGTGCAGGGTGTCAGCAGCACTGGCTGTGGCAGTGATGGATGTGCCATAACCACCATAACCAGGGCACAGGGATGTCAGGAGTGAGGGCTGAGGGTGTAGGATGGGGCTCCATGGGACCTTGTGTGTCCCCACATGGCTCCAGATACTTCAGGATATTGTCAGTTATTAATACAGAAAGTCTAGGGGGCAAAGCGGGGCAGACATCCATGTGCTTCTCTCTCTGAGAAGTGAGGGAAGCTCCTGTAATTTTTTTTCATGAGATGCAAAAGTTTGCCTTTGATACAAGTACGAGTTGACTTCCCTACTGCATTTGAGCACAAACCACTTGGAAAAGGGAGCACTAAATGCCTTTGTGGAGCATCCCTGGGCTGACCATTCCCCCCCAGATCCTCATTGCAACTCTGAGGCATCTCTAGATGGGCAGCAGCACAGGCAAAGCAACCTCAGTAAACTTCTCTATTTGTGCAGGATAAGGCAAGATGTGTTTTTTGTTTAAATGTGGAATTTGCTGCATCATCAGGAGTGCATGTGATCACGGTAGAGGAAAAGTCTTTTGAGTTCCCTCGGTAGTTTTTGCTGTGATTTTATAAACAAGCTGGAAGGCAGCAGTTCCCTCTGGTAGGTAAATACGTGCAGCACATCATCACACTGCATGGCTGCTGGGCTTAGAAGGTAGTCATTAAACAAGTCTCTAATTCACACGTTTTTACACCAGTCTTCATTTTTATTTAATTTTTCCCTAGACCAAAACTCTCCCATGTACTAACACTGAGGTTATGTTGCTCTGCTCACAGTGTACCAGGTACCTCCATTAAGAGGTAGTGGTGTGGGAGTCAAACGAGGTGTTGCAGATTCCTGT
The DNA here is from genome assembly GCA_024734555.1 of Trochalopteron elliotii. Classification (NCBI taxonomy): domain Eukaryota; kingdom Metazoa; phylum Chordata; class Aves; order Passeriformes; family Leiothrichidae; genus Trochalopteron; species Trochalopteron elliotii. Next base: position 896,557 of record JANPWX010019659.1, read on the forward strand.
GAACACTGGGAAAGCAACCCAAAAAGCCACCTTATCTACCTTCAGTGTTTTTCTGTTCATCCCCTTTGATGCAGAAGGAATTTTTGGCAAAGGTTGGCAGCTTATTGTGATATCCAGCATTATCTTGCTTTTCTTGCACTTCTTGCCCACCCACCTCATCTGCTTTTCCTCAACTCACATCCAGCATGTTTGGAGCCAGGACTGGCTTTGGCAGGTGTTTGTGCAGTGCCTTGCACAACAGCAACTCCCAGTGCCTGATGCTAATGAATTCAGGTCTTGCTCTTTGCACTACAGAGGTGTTTCATGTGTCTTGCTCTCTCTTTGTGGGGTAGGAGACCCTGGCTTGGTAACCAGCTGTGCAGCTACCCCCAGCACAAAGCTGCACAAAGAAAAAAGTCTTGGGTTAAATTACATGTGACAGGTATCAGCCACATGGCACAACAGAAGCCAGCTCACCTCTCCCGTGAGGGTTTGCTTAAGTGACAGTGATGACCAGTGCACAGGATGGCTCTGACACCCTGATGACACAGTGGTTCCTGGCAACAAACTCACCAAATGGAAGAAAAACACAAATTCAATTTTTTTATTTTCTAAAGCAAAGTGTAAGACGTTGCTCTCCGCCACTTGTCACGTAAACCCATCTTTGTGGCTGTTCAAGTAACAGGATACTGAAGGTTACTCAAACTGTGATTCAAGCAAAGCATATATTAATTTATAAACTGTCCACGATGAGCTGTCATACCATATAGTCTGTGAGAGAAAACAGCTTCCCCCTCATACTGAAAAGAAATTATTTGAGTGTGCAGGACTGCCAGGTAAGGTCTGATGGCTGGGAGGGAACTGGAGGTGTGGAAGTTGCAGCTCAGCAAGAAGGGAGTTGTGATTGTGCTATACTAGAAAGCACAGGGTGGTTTTCTAATTTCAAGTTAAGGAGTTTACACCACAGCAGATATTTCTACCCCGTATTTTGTATTCTCTGATTGCTACAGGGTATTTTGCATTTTTGTGAATGGAGGAGAAAAATTTATCATGAAAAGAAACGGGAGGAAAGATCTGATAAAGGCACATCAATGAACATTTAGAAGCTCTCACACACAGACACACACAACCATTACCCTGCTCCTCCCTGCCTTAGGGTTGGCTTAGTCACGTCCCGGTTCCTCAGATGGGAAACAGGCAAGTGAAGAATCAGCATCGCTGCTCTGGCGCTGCCCGGATGCGCAGGAAAGGCAGCGCCTTCCGCCGATACCCAGGCAGTCTGTTGCCGGGAAGAAGGATTTTATCCCGCTGAAACCTGCGGGACAGCCAAGCCAACCCCTCGTCCTCCTGCCGGCCCTGCCCCACTGCCCCACTGCCCCGCAGCCCCGCGCTTGCCGAGCTCACAGCGGCACAGACGGAATTCCCTGCGGATCCGGAGGCAAACCCAGCCCCACACCGCCATCCACACCCCTTCCCCTCAGGCAGAATCCATGCGGAGACGGGGCTTTCCGTGGCGGGGCTGGAACAAGCGCACTAATCACGGTTATTTCGCTGCTACGAGTAGCAGAATATCGTGGGAGAACCATGTTTTGCCTAATTCTCTTCAAAAAACAACCCGGTAGCATTCCCGCTGGTGCTGCTGAGATTTCGGGATTGTAAATCGGGCACAGATGAGCTACCCAAGAAGCCACCAAAGAGCTGGAGCTGGAAATGGCTGATTCCTTATTTATACAGACAGTATCTACTGGGGTATTTTCCTGATTGTGAAGGGCTGGGATGGGGAATCATAATCCCTGAGAGGGCACAGACTGTCTGGGAGTCCCCTCACACACCCCTAATGCCCAAAGCTGTATCTTACAGGTACCATGATTTGCTACAGTTCACCTGGAGATATGCAGGAGACACACACGAGGGTTGGTTCCTTTTCTGGTGACAATGGGGACAAAATAAATATGCCACTAATAATGATTGTTAGATAACACCAGCCTCTTCCTGGAACAGGTTAATCTACCTGCACATTGATTTATTCACCATCACTGGCCTGTCTCTCCTACCTAGTTCCACAAGGATTTTCATCTTCCAAGATGAAGTTTCAAATCATCATTTGGTGTTTTACTGGAGCAGAGCCCACACACAGAAGGGCATTTGCAGCCACTCAAATGTGTCCCCAACACAAACCCTGCACCAGCCTTTCATCACCTGGCAGTTACCAGCATGATCCCTCAGCTTCTCTAGGGATGAAAATCCTCACAGCCAGTTCTTAGATTATGCTGAATCTTTGTGCTTTTCTAGCCCTACCCTCTTCACCTTGGTGCCTGCAGTACCATGAGCTTACTGGGTACTGGTATTTTTACAGAGTTGGGAAGTGTTTTCCTCATCAGAATATTCATCAAACTACATCCGCTTGGGTAATTAAATACTATAACAATTTAAAAAAAAAATAAAGAAAAAACCAGACCACAGTGATGTCTCAGCATATAAAGGTGCTTGGCAAGAGTAGAGATCTGATCTTGCAAGGTGCAACCTGCTGCACAGGAATTAAAGCCTGTTGGGTAGGGCAGACAGTCCTTTAATGACTCATAACCAGCTCCCTGCTGCTGGATTAGTGCCTGCTTGACAGGATTGTCGCAGCATAATAGACAATGAAACACCACCATTTAATCAGTCAGGGTATACAATTACAAGGCAGCTCAAAGATCCTCATTTGCCTTAATTTCCAAAACCAGGATTGCCAAAAAAAAGCCCCAAGTGAAGTGCCAGCCCAGTTCACAGAGTGACTTTTTGTTGCATTTCTGTCTCAGCTACCAAAATGTGCAGAAATGCCAGATGTCACAGGGAGAGACAGTGTAGCAAAGCCTATAAATATTCGAAATTATTTTTCCAGCATACATTTGTGATTCATAAAATGTGGAACTATAATGAATTTCAAATGCCACATAAATGTGGAAATACAAGATATTCCTCTGTGCTTTCATAATGCTTTAACAGTATATGTCTGGGTCGTATAAAGCTGGTATTTAACTTGCAAAGGTGTAACTAAACCCCCAGTCTTTTAACCAAAATTACCAAATAAAAAGTAACAATTGCAGTTTCAAAGTTTTTCAGGTGAGGATTTATCTTCCTGTTGTGCACACACAGCTGCTGTGAAAGGCTGCAGTAGATACCACTATTCTAGCAAGGGTGAGGGAGGGGGTAACCTTTTAACTAAACAATTTTCAGACCAACAAAAGCTTTTGAATAAGGAATCTCTGTGGTGATAAACTTGATCTGACAAGCACCTATGTGAAGTGAAAAAACCCCTCTGTGTCTGTTCCAAAGTACCCGAAATGTGGGAACATGTAGAGATTTTAAGTATAGACCTTTTCCATCAGACACAGATGGTGTGGTAGAAGGCAGACCTGCGCTGCTGCAGCATCACTCCTGGGGCCAGTGTGGCTCAACAGCATCTTCCCAAACCTCTCCTGTGACCACACAGTCCATACAATTCCAACCCCTGCCCCTAAAAGACTGGGATTTCCCTGCTCCAGCTCCAGTTTGAAAGATAAACCCCTTGTCATGACAAACTGAAGCCCTCCTCTCTTTACCAAATCACATTATGTGAGTAATTGTCTTAACCATGACCGGAAAACCTCTCAGGAGACAGAGTAATTCCTCTTCTTGGAGATGCACTGCATATTTTTGCAACAAGTCACAGGTTCTTGGACAGGGAGATCTCAAATGTGATTTAGGGCAAATCCAGAAATACAATGAGACTTTGTAGTGCATTGGAAGAAAAGCTCTTTGAAACAATTACCTACAGTGTAATTGTGATTGGTGTTCTAATATTTGTTAAAGAGAATTCTGATTAACAAATAGATCTCCCAGAAATGTGGTCATTTGATGTGAATTACATTGTGTGAATTCATATTTTAGGTCTGCTATTAACATCATTAACACTAGGTCAGCTGTAACTGAGCAGGCCATGGCTGGGCAGTGCTGTGCAGTTCTTGGAAAAGTACAGACTCAAACTTCAAAACCACAGAAAATTCTTTCAAAACAGAATCTTTCAAAAACTCCATTGTGTATTAGGCACTGAGCAGCATTAAATCTGAGGATGTGGTGGGAGAATCCACACGCAGAAGTACAGGAACCAAAAAGCAGAGCACAAACACAGGTGTGAGCTGGGCTGCCATGTTCAGAACTCCACATGAACAGAAGTGCTAATGAAACAAACCAAAATGATTACTTACAAAATGGTTGTGGTTTTTTTCCCACATGGATATATTTAACAGACATAGAACCTTCACTCTTCATTTTTGCCAAGACAGAACAAAGAACTGTTGCTTCAACTGTTCTGTCTGGAATCTGGTTTGGTTAGAGAATTATGCAATTGATTCAGTATCTTCCCATAGCAATTTTATCAGCTCTCTCTTAGACAGGATTACATTAACCAAAAGCTCTGCAAAGATAACAAATGCAGAGTCTGCCTTCACTGTCACAAGCACTTACAAAAAATATTATTGAGAAGAAAATTTCAAGAGCACTTTAATATACAGAATGAGTGGGATAGATGTGTGGGGCTTATTTTAAAGAGACAGCCTTTATTTAAAGTACTTTGCTTTGTAGATCTTATAAAGTAAACATTACAATACTTTTTTTCCCCACAAATATATTAAAATTGTTTAAATTTAAAAGGCAATTCCACAGACTGATGGATATTTTTAAAGAAAAAAATCTAACAGAAACAGGCAGCTCAACTAAAATTTGATTTTAAACATTCTGTTTTGTCATTCCATTAAAAAAAAAAAAGAAAAAAGAAAGAACACACTTTTCACCCAGACTTTCTTTACAGCAATAAGGCAACTCCAGGAGATTTGGATGAGCCCCTTGGAGATTACAGATACTGTAACTGGCTGCTCCTCATGCTTTATAACACCCAAAGGTGCAACTATCCATTAATCACAATCACATCTGTGCATTAAAATATAAAACTTAAATTACTGATTTTAAAAATATTACTAATAGACTTCCCTATCATAAAATGTTTTACATTTACAGTACTTGAACTATTTCAGTTCTGGGTTGATGAGGTTTAAGCAATTTACCACTGCAAAAGTTAGACTCTGGAGCTCACAAACAGCACAACCCAACCAGGGGCAGCAATAGTTGATAGAGTCATAGTGCAAATCAAAATAAGGAGTGCAGAACTGCACTAATTGTTTACATTTCTAAAATATAAATGAACAAGACAAGCTCTTATATTGTACATGCAATAAATTACAGTAAGCATATGGCAATGGGGCTGGGGCATTCTACAAGTGTAGCTGGTGTACCAGAGCTGAAGCCTGTGAAAGATAGGACTCAGTAAACAAAACATTTCAAAGCTCTGTTGTCACTTGAACTCTGCTTTCATGCTTTGTACTTCTGCTTCCCCGTCTCGCTGATCACACAGATATGCTGAAACAAAATAAAATAAAAAGCTCCTGTTAGGAAAGTAACCAAGGTTTGACATCAATAACAAGCTTCTGAAAGCAACACAAGTGTGCCGTACACACTTCAGGAGGAAGAATCTTCTGACATTGTTTATGCAGAAAAACTTAGGCCTTTTTTTGGTCCGAAAATCTCCACATTGCCTTCTCTTCTCCTCTCCTAATTGTCCTACCCAGGGTCTGCTGGGTTTGGTGAGACCCAGATGAAGAGTTAATGATTAAAATAATAAAATGTGAGCCCTTCTTAACTTCTTCCCAGGTCTCTCTTCTTTAACTCTGACATAACTAAGCAAATGCACTTACTTGTTGCAGACATCTGGTGAGAAAAGAAACTTCACATTATTTCAAAGCTGACAGTTATGCAGCCTCCACTCTGCATGCAGCAAAATAATTTTTTTTTCCATTATAGCTCCAAATGCTGCCCTGCTGCTCTCAGGCTTGTTCTCATCACTGGAACATGAGGCATGATTTACAGAGCAGGGAGAATGATGTAAGGAGATTTCCCTTCCTTCCTCCTCCCCAGTTTTAAATGGAGAAAAACATACAGGAAAAATTACTTACGTTCAAATCTCTAAAGTATTCATTGTAATCTAGGGCGTATCCCACAACAAATTTGTCTGGCACTTCAAATCCAACAACTGAAAGAGACCATAAGTCACCAGTGTGTTAGAAAAAGAACTTCCTAGAGTTCACTAGACCTTTTTACAGAGACAATATAGAATTTTATAGATATAGATTGTAACTCATTTTATTTCTTCCACTCAAGCACCCTCAGATTAATATTTCAGCTGTTTTACGATTTTAACTTACTCTGTTGATTTATCAACTAAAGGAAATTAAATAGATGTATTTATTGGTTCCCACACAGCTGCCTGGTGCTAGTCTGCAAGAAATGGATGGAAGCTCTTAAATTTACTGGCAGGATATTATTATGAGAATGTAAAATTCCTTGAAAGTATCCTTTGACTTTGAAAATATGTACAAAAGTGCCTATCCTTCCTGGCACTTCCTAGATGCCTGGCAGGCCAGTGCAGCAGCCATGGACTTGTAAGCACAACACAAGTCCCCTTCTAAGTATGATTCCAGAGACAGCAGCTCTGGGAGCTGGACCTGCACTCCAGACAGGGCTGCAGGAAGGGTCATTTGCAGGTTTCAGAAACAGATGTGGGTTGGCTGCTTTGGGTTTGCTTCTGGCTTTGGTTTGTTGGTTTTTTGTGTTTGCTTGTGATTTTTATCTCCCAAAAAATCTGCCTAAAAAGAGGACATCAGCTATTCTAGATTGTCTGAACAGCCCTAGCAGGACACTTTGTCAGGCAGTACCAGTCCACCCTGTCTACACACACTATAAAATGACAAAAAAAATTAAATTATCTAAAATATAAAATTTCCAGAGGGCTTTTCACCCTTGTGCTAAAATGAAAGAGTCCTGCACAGGAAATCTGTGTCTTTTTTCTCTCCCTGGCTACAATGAGGAAAACAGGGAGATAAACTGTGCAATTCAAATAAAAGGCTGTGAGCAGTTCTGGAAAAACTAATGTGATGTTTAGCACTTACTGGGCCTCACAATACAGGGATAAAACAGAGCCCCAGCCATTGCTGCCTTGTTGTCTCTCCTGCAGAGCTCACATGTCCTGCTCTGGGCAGGTTGTCTCTGGGGACAGATGGCAAAACAAGTCATCTGCTGCAAGATGCTCTGAAGGCACCATTATTCCAGCTAAGCCTATAATGAGATCCCAGGAATGCGGGGTGTCCTTGAATGAAGGGAACTCCTCAATGAAGCCTGAAGGTATCAAAAAGCTTCACTAACAGGGCATTGTGCAGCCTTAGAAAGGAGGAGGAAGAGAATGTGATTCTGCTGCTCCATTCGTTTCACTTCCATAATGAAAGTAAGAGGAATTTAGCCCCTGGAACATGGTTAAAACACACAGCCCTGCCCAAGGCAGGAGGAGCTGTCACTCACTGTCTGCTGTGGATGCTGTTCCTCCACTAACAGTCTTGGGACAGACAGGAGAGGACAAGAAGGGAATAATTCAGATGCCCAGACTTACCCAGTGCCAATCTAGGCATTTTATCACTGTGAACTTTTATCAGACCTGCTACCCCATGTAGTCCTCCCACATTCTTGGGGACAGCCAAATGGCAGGAGATGGCTAGGCTAAAGCACACAAATCACTCCCAAAAGTGTCAAAAGGTGAATCCAGCAGATTCCAATGACTGAAGCATTTGACTATATGCAAGCCGGGAGAATTTGCATGTGATAAAGGTGTAACCTACACCAAAATATCAAAGTTTGATTTTTAATACAATAAAATCTTGCAATTACAAATCCTGATTAACTGTCTCAAAATACATTCCAAATATTTAAATTATCTAAATGAGAGCAAACTTTATCAAGAATAACTAGTGAAGACCTATTTGGAACATCCTTGGACTTTGAGCAAAAGGTACACAATACACAGAAAATGTGTCAAAAGTCACTTACAGTCCGGCCGATATCCCACACTTCGAGGAGTTCTTTTCACCAACAAACTGTCAAATAAAATTAATGTATAACTGAAACATGGAAAAGTACCATGTACAAATATATGAGACTGTTTTGATGACAGAGAAGCTGAGTTAGGCCTAAGTGTGCATAACTGACAGCATAATTATACATATTTTGAACCATTACTTTACTTCCAGGTACAAAAGATCATAATGACAAAATCAAAATTTCCTAAAATCATGAATAGTTCACAGCCTGAAGGCTAACAGGTCTGCAAGGAAAACGCTGGGAGACACTGGTCTGAATGGCTTTCCACTGTGAAAAGTCACTTACTGGGATTTTATATACGTTAGGAACTGCTGGTGCTATTTACCTTGTAGGTAAAGAGGCAACAATCTGGAATGTGGCCCAAGAAAAACGCCCAACAAAAGCCTAAGTTTCATTAAACAAAAGTTCAGCTGCTTGAATGTAACCTTAATTGCCCTCACACTTCTTGTCCTTAACTGGTTTTCACTGGAAGTACTAATTACCCCCATAAAGTAATTGATTCTGATGATCAGGGAATACTAGAATTAATGGTCAGAGGAGTAAAAAGCATGGAGATACAAAGCTGGGGGTATTGTGGTAGAGAGAAACGCCCTGTCAGCTTAGTTTATTTTGCTCATTATTCAGTAGAGCACTTCTACCTCTTATAAAACAATTCCATAGGCCTGACATTTGTCTGTCTGGGAAACAGAGGCTTAGGGAGGAAAAGAAAAGGTGGTTGATGGCTGAATGCCAACAGGACCAGCATAACTGTACACTAAACACAGATCCCCTTCCCTCCTGGATCACCCCTGAAGATGTGACTTCATTTGCCACAGTCACAGTTTTGATTTTAGTTACTGAAACTTTCTAATTGGGAGACTTAATTTTTGAGAACTGGTGTAGAATTTGATCAAAGAAACCCAAAAATAGTACAATAGTACTAGCATTATTTAACATCTCCCTATTACAACTACTCAATTGTCTGAAGGAAAATGAAAAAAAACCCACCAAACCAAACCAAACAAAAAAACTCAAAAACCCCGACCCAATCAACAACAGCAACAACAAAACAACCACCAAAAATTATCAAAGAAGAAAATAAATATAAGAGAGAGAAGTGAAGTAACTAGGACCATAAGACTATCTAGAATGGTCATGTTTCCCTGGTCAGGTCTTTCCCTGGGCAAACCCAAATTACTGCAACAGGTTTAAAATACAGGAAATTGGTCTTTGCTCTATTCTATTCTATTCTATTCTATTCTGTTCTGTTCTGTTCTGTTCTGTTCTGTTCTATCCTATTCTTACACTGTAGTGTTACAAAACTTTTCAGTGACACATATTTAAAAACTGGCCATGGAGAAATCCACAACAGCTTCACCTTCAGCGGGTCACCTCCAGGTTATCAGCAAGAAGAGCTGTTCTGGTAAGTCTAACAACTGCTCTGACATTGTTATGGCAACACAAGTGATTAGATATTACACCCAGCTCTGCTTTATCTCTAATCCTCAGTAATCATTATGCTTTTATTAAAAAATACACAACCAAAACATAGCAGCGCAACAGATGCAATTTAAAAAGAAGTAGGAGGAATGTTGATATTGGTTAATAATACATATCATCCATTTCTTGTAGGTTGCATGTTATTTAATTATGAAATGTTTTGGAACGAACTGATTAAAGGTGTAACTAAGCAGAAAAGCCTGGAAGAGCATATGGCTGGGTGGCTCCCAGAGAATGACCTCTAAAGCTCATCTGCAGTATGCACATTACACACTCACTCATGTAAGTGTCCAAACTAATTAAATTCCACAATTAAATAAGGAAAAATAGAAAAAATGTCTCCATTGCACAGGTACACCACTGCAGTATAGTGAAGTTGCAGACAGTGCCAGCAGAAACAAACATCTTTGGAGAGACACACATACAGGTAAGTGACAACAACTAATTTTTCTTATCCCCCCTTCTAGTTAAAGTCTACATTTATGAATTAAATTTGTGTTGAAAATACCTCTATTAACTTGAGAGGGTATTTCTTTTAAGACCAAAAGATTTAGATACTTCTAGATACTTCTAAACTTGTACTTCAGTGGTAAAAGCCCACAAACCTTATCATAGTATGATGGGCAAGAGGTGTTCCAGACATTCACAAGTTACGCCTTTCTGAAGTACAGGAATTCTTCCAGCAGTAAGACTGGAAAAAACAGTGTTTCCAATATCCTTAACATATATATGTGCTTATAACATGCAAAAGTATTTTAGGAGTTTAAACAAGTAGTGAATTCAACAGATCACATCACATATGACTCCTGCAGAAATGTTTCCTCCTGTTTCTCTTCCATGGAAATGTGTTCTATGTTTGCTTTCACTTGTTGGTTTGGGGTTTTTTTTAAACCTTCTTAAGGTGAAAACCAGCACAAATACTCATCAAACATTTACCTGGCTACTTTCACCATCTTTGGATTGTACTGTTTAAGTAGAGACAGCAACGTTTTCATTGTTTTTCCAGTATCAATTATGTCCTGAAAATAAAAACACTCATGTAAGACAGAATATTAAACATGTCAGAGTAGCACTTTCAAGTTTCTACCACTCAAAGCCTATAAAAATGCTCACAACCAAATCCAGGTGGCACAAAACACTGCTGAGCTTACACAACCACGCTGGGTAAAGTGATCACACACATTAACAAGAGTGCCTAATTGTTGTGGATAACCACGACTTTGGAAGCAGTTGCTAAATGAGCAGTTACTGTAATGACCTTCTTGGCTCCTTCTGGGTATTTTATGGCTTGTGCTCCTTGCAGCAATGAGATAATGTTTTATTTGAGTATGATAAGAGTAATGTTAGTCTTGCTGTTGAGCTCAGTTACAGAGTATTCAACGGGATGAAAAACAAGAAGGGAAAACAGGCAGAACAACCCATTATTGCAGTTGAAGGAAAAGGAGTATAATTTACTTTACAGAGCCAAGAAATACCTGAAGAAATTGCAAAGGGAAGTCTGAGTGCAGTTCTGAAGTCTAAAACACACTAAAATAAATTTTGACACGGCATTTTAATCCCATTCACTGCACATATAAACCAAAAATAAAAAAGAGAGTATATGGCTTGAAACTGAAGCATCAGAAATGGCCTCCTCGTTTGGACTCAAACAATCACACCATCCTTACAGGGACAGTCCTAGCCCTGGACTAAAATCAAATCTATTTGAAGGGAAGGAGACAGACAGCACAGAAGCAGCAATATCCTGGTTTCAGCTGATTTTCCCATGACTCCCAATTAAAATAAAAATCAAATAACAAACTCAACAGAGCACCTGTCAGCATTACCGTTAACACTCAATGTTTTAAATCATTAAACTCCACAGAAGCTGAAGATGTACAGGCATATAGATAAAAATCAAAGTTGGTAAATAAACAGCTACTTTCATGCTCTAAGGGAAAAGCAGAACCTATTACTGATTTTCTGTTGTGTGATGACCTGTTTATTGGAGATGAGTCTCCATTTTGTACAGAATTTTTCGGACATTAGAGCAGTAAAGAAAAGCCTAGTGGTCAAGACATTAAATTTACAATAGATGTGCATTTTATCATTTGACAGTTAAAATGGTAATCAGTAAGTGTTCATATCTGAGTGTGTAAGACAAGCCACTGGACAGATGATTCAATAAACAAATAAGAAACTAACCTAATCTAGGGATTATATCCATCTGAAATGAGGCAGATACATAATTAAACACATCTGTCTATCTGAAGCAAAATACGCTTCAAAGGATACCACTGATCACACAACAACTGCTGTCATACATACTATTTTGGTAGGAGTTTTGGAACTGCATGTGCTTCCTGTGGAATAATATAACCTTCCCAAATTAGGAAAATAATACATAGAAGCACATTTTATGAGAGGGAACATCCTTTCCTTTGGCTGATGAATCAGTTGCGATAGTTGTTTCTTTGCTTACAAACATGCCATTTCCATTATCTGGAGCCTTAACACATTATTAGAGTGCACATCCGCCTTTCCTGTCTACTGCTGCTGCTTCCCTATCCTGAAATTGTCAATTGTACTCAAGGAAAGTGACACTGGCTGCACATTAGCAATGGTGTTCATCAAGACAGAGGTATGAAAGCAAGAATTAAACAACAGCACATACCAGGCAATCAAACTGAGCTGTACTGAACCTAGTGTCACCCAGAGAACCATGACAAGACAGAGGAATGAGAATTCAGCAATTGCAAAATGCCAATTAAGAATTAGCATTCCCCATGTCACTATTCTCTGAACAAACTACACACAGGGACACTGGGTTCAGATCTGTTTTTCATGTAATTTACGTTACTCATACCAGGAACCTCTTTCTACCTCTGCAGTTTAATTTCCTAGCTTGATGTGGTGAACCCAGAAGAATAACATGCTTAGTATCAATTTTTTCCAGGTTATTTTTTAAAACAAAAAAGGGGGAAAATTAGACATTTTAGAATTGACAAAATCTCAGAAAATTGAAAGAAAATACAAACCATTTTGGATGCATGTTTTCCTGGTTAAATATAGCAATTGAATGCAATTTGAGAATTCAAAACACAGCTTAGTTCAAATCAGAGACCACTTGCAAAATTCAGGCCTGAAATCAGAAGCTGGAAGCCTTGAAACCAGAAACTGTAGGTTTTCTGGCTTAGGAACAACTTCTATTAGAACTCTTTTACCTGTCATACATTAGAACTCCCAAGTGAAACACAGTACTTACTTCTACGATCAAAACATTCTGGTAGGAAGAAAAAACAAATCCATTAGTATCTAGACAACATACAATTTCTTATTCATCTTCACAACTAATTTTCAGCACAGTTAAATATTTGTAACTACCGTTTATTATGTATGTTTACATGTGTAACAGCAACTGCTTTGTAGTTTAACATTTTTGATGCTCTAATAACAATTAGCTGAGATTCTTTTCAACAGCTTATGTTAAGTACAGTCTTTGAATTATTCAGACTTTGAAAATTCTAGACATATGCAAAAGAGATCAAAATAGAGCCTATACAATTCCTATTGTTCTAGAGAAGCATCCTACTGCAGAGACATGTACAATTCTGTCATACCTACATCTTTTACACTGACATATATGTCTTAAAAATCACCTATGTGTGAGGAGAAGGGGGAAAGTGATGTGTTCTGGCAGAGTAGGAGCAGTGGTGCTTTAACCCCTGATACCTGGCTCATCAATCTCCATAGAATCACTGGAGGAAAGCAGATTCTCAATTTACATTCTCCTATTTCCTCCTCTTGTAACTGCCACATCACGGGGACCTGTGTTCCTGGCGTGGGCTGCACCTTACACATCCCAACAGGATGAACTCCCACCCTCCTTCAGTGGAACACAAACACAGACACACAGAGAGCTGTACCTTTCCAGTCAGGGTAGAGAGGTCATCTCCTCCAATGACTTTGATATCCCCAGTTGACTGATCATTCTAAGAAAGAGGAGGGTGAACATTAGCATGACAAGAACTGAACTGATTTTCTTCTTGCAGTCAATGTCAAAACTGTGAAGTACACAACTAGTAAATGTTAAAACTTCCAGATGCACAGCAGCAACAGCATCTCTCTATGAACAAAGAAATTACAAGTGATCAACTTCAAAGATGGTATTTCACATTAAAGACTGAAATCTTCTGTTTGACAAGAGATTTGATTCAACAGAGATGATGCATCAGATGCATCAGAGATGAGAGCATCAGCTCTCATCTGTGACCATTATACATGTATATGTATCTAAAATGCAAGGACTTACTGTGCATTCTCTACAGATACAGAAGCAGGACAAAAAGCACTTCTGGTTTCCAAGCTACAGGATGTTATATAGCTGGTAATCTAAATTTTAAGCTTTATTGCTTTAGGAAGTCTTACTCTGAATAAGAATAGGCAATCATAACAAGAATAGCCAACAAACAAGGCATTGATTGCTATTTAGAACAATGAGCTACAAAAATAGCCAGAAAAGCTTATGCTTGGTTAATGGCCAATATTGGTAACAAATCAAATTAGTTCTTATACAATTGAACAGCAACACAGGTACACCATCACTACACTGCACTTTGCTTCAGTAAATCTAAACTGTGGTAAAAACATAAATGAACCGTTATATAGGAAAGTTAAAAACACCTGCTAGGAGTGCCTCACAAATCTCTGCAGTTTATTAAACTCACTCAACTGACTTTAAACCTTGACAGTGTCTCACAGTTCATATTAGGTGTCATATGCAGGTGCTAAGTTTCTGAGCAATCAAAGGGTGAAAAAACAGTTAAAGATTTCTGACATTAGTTGCAACCAGATTTCCACTGGCAAGAACTTTGTTTAATCATTAAGCAATGTTTTAATTATCTTCAGGAACATTATTTCCGTGTTCAGTACTGGTAAGACTTTAATGCTTCATGGTTTAACACATAAGAGTTTTACTGTTTTGATCTGTTTTCACTGCCTCCCTGTTGTCACTGCTGGAAAACAATAACGTTTTACAAGACTGTAACTCCTGACTCAAGTGACTCCAAAATCACCTTCTAAAGTGACATTTTAAGTTCCTTACAGTATCTGCTGTTAGCAGAGACCTTTCAGAATACTGCTGTGACCAGCCTAACCAGAGTTTACCACATACTCCACCAAAAATCCCTATTTTCACCAGTGACAGTCCAGCACATCCACTGCCTTTTGGCTGCCCTTCATGACTATACAAGCAACATTTGCTCATTTCCATGCTTAAATGCAGGAGACTGATGAAAAGCCATTCTTCTTGTAACACAAACATAATAAACTGTTTGTCAAGAATACTGAGAGCCGGATCTGATCACAAACACCATCTTTCCATTTCTTAACAGCCTGCCAGATCATTAAAATCCATCTGTAAAGACTCGGAAAACTGGAGTTACAAGTAAAGTTTAATCATAGCTTGATCATGTCAGTATTCTTAGAGAATTATTTTGGGTGCAGTACAGTATGAACTTTGCATTGCAACACAAAAAACCCCCATATGCTTGTAAATATTAAACGATCACTTTGAAACAAGAATAGAACTTCAATTACATCAATTACAGAACCATTACAAAAGTTCATCTGCTTCATTTATGCAACGAGGGTATTTTTAACATCTTTTATCCAGTCTGTAAAGGCAGGCAGCACGATCATCCAGTAATCACATCCAGAGACAGCGACAAGAGAGTTGAAAGCTCCACTTTGAACTGTCCATTACAGTTTGTGATGATTTTCACACTGCTGAACACAGATGCCTTCCTGTAGCAAAGCACAGATCAAAACTGCAGAGCAGATTTAGCACTCTGACACTGTTACTGATGGAAGACCCAGTCAAGCTGTTACATACATGTCCACAATAGGATAATCTTATCCAGTCTGTTAAGTTATGCAATCTAAAGGACCTAAATTTGGATATTAATAACCACCTAAGAGAGTCTACAGAAAAGAAATGCTCATGAATTGTGTAGTGGAGGCATCACATAACAGCAGCTCCTCACTTATCCAGAACAAGAAAACATTCTGTTATAGAACTGGCTGACAAAATCAAAAACCCTCAAGCCAACACCTCAAGGAAAACATTTGGCTTCAACAGCTTTCTGTCTACATTTCTCTGCTTTTCTCCTCATCCACTTGTTTCTGTAGTAAAAACGGGATTGTAATCTCCATAAAACTTACTTTGGTGCTCACTTCCCTATTAATATCAAGCCACTGTAGTTCTGAGGGGGAATAAACAAAAACAGCTGTAGTAAAGGAATGAACCAAAACACACCTGAGACACCAGTAAAAAGTCAGGCTTGCTTTTCAGCAGAGACTGTTTCAGGTGTTTCAAACTATTTCTCTGGTGTTTTTTTCTGAGTTACAAAGTAGACAGCATGAAGGGTGTAGTCTGTACTGATTATTTAAACAAGGTAAGTAAGTTATTGGAAGTGTTCCTAAGTGGAGAAAGCAGAAGATACACAATTTCCTCTCCAAGAAAAAAACTGGTGGAAGTCATAATTTCCTGTTTTTCAACCTACTATTCTGTAATAGAGACATTCAGTTCTCTGCAGCTTTTACAGGCAGAATATATGGGCATGTAGGACTTTGGGGTGAAGTGGACTGGAAGCAGGAGTCTCCCCTTTTGGGAGGCACAGAAGCAAAGAGGCTCAGACTGCTCTCCCTCACTGATTTTAACACAGTGCACAAGCACCAAGTGCCTTGTGAGATTCAACCAAAGCCTGGCACGAGCCCTTCTACCCAGCCCTGCACTCTCATAAAAGCACATAACTAAATTAGTGCCTCCTGCTCTACAAACCTGAGTGTGGTCTGCAGGAAACCCCTGCACAGGCAGCTGTGTGTGCACCTCGGGCAGCCAGGGCTGCTTGTCCTGCACCAGGACTGGACCAATGCCCCACACAGCTCTTGGCTTTGTCATGACATGTTAATGGAGAGCTTGATAGGAATCATGGAGTTATCAAATTCTGCAGCAGTCCAGACTAAGTCTGTAAATAATTCCATCTCAGGTTTCACAGTTTAATGAAACAAAGGATGAGAGTGATTTTTTCTATTCTGTTGTCTGTATTTTTCTGCTGGAATAGGAACTGGTCTACAGCAGTAGCAAGTAAACCTGACTTCAATGCAAAGCTGCTCATACAGAACAAAAAGCATAACATTGTGAAACAATGTATTCAAACACATTAAACTGAACAAAAAAAGCTCATTATTTCCATCTTATAGATGGTCTTAGAGAAAAAAAATCTGGAATCCCAAAAACATGAGACTTGGCTGTCAGTAAGCTGGAAATCATACAGTGCTGACAAACACCTACTTCCTCCCCTGACCTGCACAACATCACCCTATGCTTCCTTCTGTAAAACCTACGTTAGCTCATGTTACAGAATGTTCTCTTTCCCTACAAAGTTGAATACTTGTGTTCAAAATCAAAAGAAATTCTTTCCATAAGAATCTAAACCCAAGGCAATCTATGTCTTGTCTTGAAGAGGTAATGCCATATTCAGAGGCTATTAATCACTAATCTAGGTTTCTGTATCTAGTGTTTCCTCATGGCCAAATACAATTAATTTTGTTAATTGTTTGGTTCACTGAAATGAAAATGAGATAAGGAACCATTTCTGCAGCTTTCAAGTCATCTTGTCCAAGAATGATGTCTGAGCCATATAAAAACTCCCAGACTTAAATTTTTGTAATAATAGTTGCAGGAGAATTCTCTGTACCAGTCTGGAGCCACACCTTTAGAGATGAGGTACAAAGAGGAAATTGTTGAACAAGTAAAGGACATGTAAAGGGTCTCTCTTCTCAGCATAATGATTTTACTGGGATGAGGAGATATCAAGGTCTAAAAGACAACACATTATATAATAAGGTAGAGAAAGATTAAATTGGCTTGTGACTCCTAATTGCCTTAATTATTTGTTTAATATTAGCATATTAGGGCAGTAACAATATTAAACCACCCCTGTTAACAATCTGCAGTCAACTTAGCTAAAAATTGCACAGTACTGCATAGATACTTACACAGTAACTCTTCAACCTAATGAAGTCAACTGTCATGGGGATTGATTTGTCACTGTTTCTGTTCAGGGCTTTGATGTAGTCTAATAAGTCAGCAAAAAACTTATAGCCACCCTTGAGTACACAGAGTGCCACAATGTGGTGTCCTCCCATGCCTTTCATAATTTCTCGTGCCAGTCTCTCCGTCCTAAACAAAACCAAGAAAGAATGAGCTGTCATAACATTTCATTTGCTCATCACAGCAGCAGCATTTGATACTCCCAGCACCAGCAAACATTTTGCTTGGAAATATTTGCCCACCACTTCGGTCACTTTTACACTTTACTGGTCAACAAAGTTTTGCTTTTCAAGGTTAATCCAACAGTAGTGTTGCCAAATGGGCCATCACGGGCAGCCAAAGCAAACCTTGACACCCTGAAACTGTTTCACTATCAGGTATGAGACGTGAAGGTGTGTTTTCTCCTTCCAAAGACATGCAAAGAGCAATGTAAGCTAACACAACCCCAAGGGCAGTAGCCCTCAGCAGCTGACAAGCAAGAAAACTCAAATTGTAAACTGAAGATTTTATGTTTATTTGCCAAATCAGAATGCCAGAAACTTGTCCTGAAAGCAGAATACAATACCAGCAAAGCAGAGGAAGAGAACATTGCACCATTTTTCTGCAATAATTGTTTCTAAATTTATTTTGTCATTTATTTTAGAAAGCATGGTCTGCATTTATTGTGTGCCAGCTGACAGCAGGTTTCTCAGAGAAAGCCAGCCATTATAAACTTTATGTCAATTCCTTAACAACCTGTACTTTGTCCAATTTTTTCCTGTATAAGGACTTCCAGTGTAAAGTTTTAATATTTAAAAATAAACTTTTTTAATAGAGATGTTCATTGTGTCTAGTCTAACAGAGCTATGCAAAATATAAATGCGTTCCTAACCACAAGATCCCCTGGAAGACCCATCCAGCACCACACATAAAAGGCTTAAATTCACTGAATTTGTTGTTCATTCTCAAGAAGGAAATTAGCAACTTTCAAACAGAAAGTAAAACAAAAATGTCTTATGGGCTTATGAACACATTTCTGACCACATAAGATGAAACTTGCACAGCGCAGATTTCAGCAACCACAGAAATGACAGATTGATATTGCAAAGGATAATGTCTGTCTTGAAGGCAGGAAAAAGTTGGATGTTATTTATCTACCATATCAACATGAGAGAGTCTACAATGATGTGATTAATAGTTTACTTTTATTAATATCTTATGGAAATTCAAGAGACTAAATTTTCAGACTGAAATGGCACAACAAAACGTTTTCTACTTAGATTTTAAGAAGGTAAAATGTCAAAGAAAACACTGGAAAGTCCTAAGCTGCTACATACTACAAAATTTCACTTGAGAATTATGACCAATTTTCAAATAATAGCATGACTGCAAATGTACAAACTCTCAGAAGCAAAACAAAAAAAAAAAAAAAAAGAAAAAAGAGATTAATTGTACATTTGAGTCTCTAATTAAATGTAATCTATTTAGACAGTCTCCAAGCAGCAAAATTATCACTGGAAGATGTTTATTACAGTTTCATACAATCAGTGTACTGTCTGAAGTCAAACAAACCTGTCCATGATGAGCCCATGAGGAATATAGACTTTTTCCAAATCATCTGCATAATGTTTAGGTATGCAGAACAAATCCAGGTCATAACCTTGTTCATCATCGCCAATCTGAAAAGGAAATAAGGTGAGATTTTTACAAAACCTTATAGAAAGTCTGTGCTGAGAAACTTCAACTCCTTTCCTTTATTCAGTAAAAACTATCAAACCCATGAGTAAAACCTATCAACCCTACAAGGTACATCAGAACCACCTTACCTTCCCCCTCTCTAAAAGCATTGGTCACACTGAACAGAGAGTGAAGTGTTATCTAAGAGCTCACAAGGTTACTTGAAATATTGTGAGTTGTTATGCACTGCGTGAAAGAAAGTCCGACAACGTTCTCCTCCAGCAGAGAACAGGAAAGGGAAGTTACTACACCTCGGTGAAACTCTATATTCCATTACAAAAATAAGCTTTTTTAACCCCTTTGATTTTCCTACTGCAATGCAAAACATGTATCTGCAATTAAGCAAGCAGAGGTTCTGACATGGACACCTTCCAAATCTCCATAATGCTCGATCACAACGAAACACACGAGCCAGCCTGCAGGACAAGACAAGAGAGCTATGTGAACACGACACCTTATGCTGCTGTGAAGCAACTCTGCTCTGACCACTGTTTCCAAAACAGGGAGGTTCATGATCATTCAGAATCTGAAATTAAAGCTTTCAGCAACCTGTTCCACATGGGCAAACTCCCTGTATCAAACAGCCTGCAACACTGGCAAGTGCACATTAATCAGGACAAGGGATTAGCATACATACATAATGATACAGAACAACAGCTGAGGTTCAGGGCACCCTGTCGCATCAAACACAGTCTTCCTTGAACCCTAACCCTGCTGCAGCTTGAACATGATGTGGGTTTTGAATTACTTCCCTCTCTGGTTATGTACCTGAACACTACTATGTGGAAAGAATTTCAGAGGAAAAACAGAAGGTTAGCACTGACAGTTCACCAGGGCAGGCATTTTAAGTATCCCTTTTGGCCATTTTATTTCAGTGTCTGTGGAAACGCTTACGGGGCCAGTGGTCAGACAACTGTTTACACGGGGATGTTGTTGATTAATCTTTAATGAGTATTTCATCTGGGGAATTTAATTATTATTTCACCCTCCCATTCAAAACTGACCCTGTGTGAGCTACACACATACACCTCGAGCTCATGGTCCCTGCAGTCCACAGGGATTTATTTTAAGAAATAAGGCAGGTCCTTCCCAAAACTCATAGGGTTTTTCTTTGGTCAGACCCATCGTTACATCCAGTGTGTCTGCTAAACCTTCCGTTCTGCATCTGGCAGGGAAAGGGCCCTTCCTACAGGTTTTATCAGGTTTTTTTTATGGACTGCAGGGATTTACTGTCGCAACCTCGCGGCCGTCACAGCTCTCGGCCATCAGACACCACACGCACTTCATCAGCACTGGGATTTGCTTTAAAACGATAAATAAAAATGAGCATAAAGAGCCTTAGCAGACGCGGCAATCACGCAAAAATATAACGGATGCTGCTCCTGCAGAACCAGACCCAGCTCACACACGTGGGGTTTTCCCGGCCAAAGCCTCCGGCACGCCGAGAACAGCAACAGGAATAGGAAGTTGTGCCGCGCTGGGGGAAGTTCTTCCACCTTCGCTCCGGAGGCGCCAACGCCGGCTTTGCCCAGCGCCCTCGGGCTCCGGATTCCCCCGGATTCCACCCCGAGGGACCCGCGGCCGCCCCGGGAAGGGACGCGCCCGGCCG
>JANPWX010019659.1:922435-959318 GCA_024734555.1 Trochalopteron elliotii
CGCCCTCCGCGCTCCCCGCCCTCAACATGGCCGCGGCGGAGCCGCCCTCAGCAGCGCTCTGCGGTGGCCACGGGCGCGGGGAGCAGTCCGAGGGAGAGGGGACACATCACCCGAGCTGTTCTCTCGGTGGGGCTGTCCCCATCCCAGCAGGGTGCAGGTGTCCCCGCGGTATCCCACGTCCCCACTTCTGGTTTTGAGAGTTGACCTCCTCTCCCAGAGCACGATGTGCGTGCCCCGTCCCCTCAGGGTGATGTGGGAAGGTGGCAGTGCTGTGTGCAAGTTCTGGGCCCTTCAGTTTAGGAAGGACACTGAGGTGCTGGAATGAGTCCAGAGAAGGGCAACGGAGCTGGGGAAGGGTCTGGAGCACAAGCCTGATGAGGAGCTCTCGAGGGAGCTGGGGGTGCTTGGCCTGGAGAAAGGACAGTCAGGGAGGGCCGTATCACTCTGTACAACTCCCCAACAAGAGGCTGTAGCCAGGTGGGTGTCGGGCTCTTCTCCGGGAAACCAGTGACAGGACTAGGGGACAAAGTCTTAAAAACAGGTTTAGGTTGAGCATTAGGAGGAATTTCTTCACAGGAAGGGTGATTAGAGATTGGAATGTGCTACCCTGGGAGGTGGTGGGGTCACTGTCCCTCAATGTTTTTAAGGAAAGACTGAACGTGGCACTCAGTGCCATGGTCTGGTTGACAAAATGGTGTTGGGCCATTAGTTGGACTTGATGATCTTGGAGTTTTTTTCCAAGTTAATTGATTCTGTGACTCCTATGTCCAGGAGGAACAGGGTGGGTAACTGCTGTCATTCCAGAACCAGGCACAGGGATGCACATCCATCAGGTGTTCACGTCCATGGAAGGGCTTCACAGACAGAAGTAAAATAATAAAAAAGCATGAATAGTTCCAGTGGTCTCAAATGAGAGAAAGAAAAAAAAAGTGTCAACTTTTCCTGTAGGTGTGGACAATAAGGACAGTTAAGGACAATTCAACAGTGCAAATGGAAATTTGTGATTTCTTATATTATGTAGCAGCTGAAGACTTTCCCTCTCTTTCTCTAAGGGGTGGAAACCAAGTTTTATTTTATGCTGCGTAAAAGTCTTGGTGTCAAGAAAAGGGTAATGATTCTTAAAAATAACTTCACTCAAAAAGAACTATAGCAATTGCCCTCTGATACGCATCTAGCATTATAAATGTTGGCTCAGAAAATACAATGAAATCAAATTAAGTGTTCCTTTGTATGAAACAACCAATGTAAGCAAATTTTAACTAAGCAGATGGGCACGATCCCTCGTGAGTGCTGTACTGTTACAGTCTGGGCGGGTTAACTGGAGTGGGTGGAAGATTCTTTTATCGAATTGCCTGGAGCAGCAGAATGAAACACGCCCTGCAGCCAAGGGATATCAGGAACGTGTCATGGCTGGGCTGTTTCCAGAAGGCCAGGAAGAACAGCTGCCCTGTCACATTCAGGCAGAGCCTGACATTAGTGGGCAGTGGGCAATATCTATGGAGGAACTCTGCAACCTCGGAACAACTGCAGCATCTGATTGCATTTGTTACTTAAGACACTTCTCATTAATGACTAATATCAATGTATGCCATTAAAAATAGCACCCAACAGCACCTTTCTGATGGCATGCAGGAGTTGTTGGCTTGACTTCCATGCAGTTTCTTCCCAGCAAACAAAACCATTAGACCTGTTTTGCTCTTCCGGATGAGCAATTTCTTTGTTCCTCCTGCCAAACAGCATATTCCTGGATCCAAAGCATTTCTTTCTGGTCCCACTGGCACCCCATTATGGAGGGGAAAACAGATTTACAAAAGCAAAAGTATTTGCTGATATTACAGGAAGTTGATTAACTGAGATCAGCACCAGGTTTAGTAGATGACCAGGTTTGCTCTTGCTGGTTATGAGGCCATTGAGGCTTGGAGGGCAGGATGAGGGAGGGGGTTCAGAGGTACCTGGGAGCTGGACATTTTCTGTCTAGATGATGTATAAGGTGGAAAAAACAAAGTTTTGATGTAATAAATGTGCAGAGTGTTTTGTCTCTGAGTAGACTATTAATTTCATCATTGTTTTGTCCTCTGTTGCCAGCCATGCATGTCTCAGTGCTTAGGCCCAGTGAACCATGGCCTGTGTGAGCACCAGTTGTAAACAATTTTGTTAACAGACTTTTTAAAACTTTTCTTGGTAATCACATGTCCTTACTGGTGGGGTACGTGGAGGTAGCAGCTGAGTATTCATCTTTTGGAAGCACCTGAAATGGTGTGTGCTGGGTCAGATCTTCAGGTCAGTGCCCATTCACTAATCCCCTGCTTTTCTCCCCATTTTTCCCTCCCAGCTTTGCCATTGCTGCTGGGTGACTCACAGGGAATCAGCAGAGTTTATCTAGTGGTTTTGTTTCACAAAACAAGTCTCCTAAAAAAAGCAAAGAGTACAACCGATTTTCAGCAGATTAACTAGACCAGCAGGATTCCCTTGTGACCAGAAATTTGTCTGTGCAGACAGAATGGGGGAAAATGGAGAATTCCAGAGATATTGACCCAGTCCTGAGAGGAGCACCACCATTTTTAATCAAGAGGAAAATCAAAAAGAAATATCTCATTAAATTATATAGAGAGCATTCACTAGAATGTGAATTTAGTGCACGACCATCCCATTTTTTTCGTGGCTGCAAAGAAGTCCTTCCACTCCCACTAGCAGTTTAAATAGCATATAATTATTTTTCTAGCCAAGTATTTCAAATGGGAAAGGAAGCCAGATGTACCAAAATATCATTTAAAGAGAGACACACCCTTCCTAAGAAATAGGGAATAGATGTTCATTGCGAAGTACCTTTTAAAACCATGTTCTTGTTCTCTGTCTTGTTGATTCCTGTGAAACTTAGTCATCACAGTGATTCTCAGTGGTGTTAATCTCCATGGATTTTGGAAAGTGGTGCCTATCTACTTACTGGTTTCAAGACTGGGATATCCTGGATGGCTAGAGTTTATCAAGTTTTCTCTCCCTGCCGGATAGTAAGTGACAATTTACTTACCAAAACAAAGATAAGCAAAACCTCTGAACTGATATCCTTCTCTGGAGCTGTCGATAACTTCCCTTTTTCACTAAAAAGTTTTTCATAGTCCAGGATGGAGGTTGAGGGAATTACAGAGAATTGGTCTTTATTCAGTAGTGCAAGGACTGGTCAGTGACACAAAAATTACACAGTACAAAATGCTCAGCAGTGACTGATAAAAATATGAACCATCCTGAGAAAGGCAGCCTGGATTGCTGCAGACCACGCCGCTCTTTGGGCTGGTATTTTTGGCATTTATCAGCTTTCGTTTGCTGACATCCGCTAGGAATTATCCCAGCGGCCCTGGCTCAGCAGGACCAGACACCGGCGGCTCTGTCACAACAGAGCGGAGGGGCCGGCGCTTGGCACTGCGCTCACCCGCGGCACCGCAGCCCTGCCCGGCGGGAGGGAGGGAGGCACCCGGGCCCAGCCTCGCTCGCCTCAGGGCCCGCAGAAATTGAAACAAGGATCATTGAAAATGGCACAAGACAAGCAAAGGCAGATCCCGTCACTGAAGCAGGGCATGGGCTCAGCGCTGCCAGACCTGAAGCACTACCCGGTGCTGTGGAGCCTTGTGCCCACAGAGGCATCCGAGACTTGGGCCCCACGGCTGTGACTGAGCACGTGTGGTGAACCTTCCCCCAGGAGCTCTGGGCTTGCTCCTCTCCCTGCTCTCCAGACACGTTGTTCCCTGGCACAGGCGAGCTGTGAGAAGTGGCTTGGATGGAGAGGAAGGCACACCTTGAAATCCAGAGACCCACCCAAAGGACACTGTGTTTGTTTGAACCTGTCCTGACACAAGGGTTGAAGCCTGAGCAAGGAAATTACCAGAAAGGTATTTTTCTTTCTTCTTGTTGGAAATGGCTGTTTTCCGAGCTCAGCTTGACTCCCTGGATGGTGTGTCCTGATGGAGTTGCTGACTGAGTAAGAAAATAAGAAAGTTCTTAAATACAACCACAGCTCAGGATCAGCTGCAGAACCACTTTCACAGCTGCAGCACCAACCCTTTGCTGTATGAGCACCATCTCTGCTGCCACATGAGGGTGACACCAGTGTTTGTCAGCCACTGTCACATGACATTGCAAACCCCTTCCAGGACACGGCAAGGCCCAAGCTGACCCCCTTCCACTCCTCCCACACCTCCATTGTCTGCAGAACAGCCCTTCCCACCCTCAAGGAGTCACCTGAGGTCCCCAGCAACGCCTTGCAACAGCAAAGCAGAACGAAGACCAGGGCCATGGAAGTTACAACAATCAGATCTCTTTCTTTGCTCTACAGCAAGGAGTAGTGAGAGATACATTTTCTCCAAGGGAACCTTTTCTGCTCCCCTCATTCCGCAGCACATACATCAACAAGATACCTGGGTGACCCAAAAGATTCTATGTGGCACATTTCAGTGTAAACTCTACCAAAATTAAGTGTGACTGCTGGCAGCCACATTACCCTGTTGGTTTTTTCAAAATTAAATGGTCTCTGGGAGCACAGGAGAGGACAGATGTCCACATTACAACATGCACATGCAGCAAACTTGCAGGGCTACACGGGAGTAAAAGAAGTGCTCTCGCTCTTAGTCCAGCAGCCTATTTTAGCCAACAACTTAGTTAACACAGACTCAGTTTTTTCAGTCACTCCTTACATGGAGGCATGAAGCAAGAAACCAAGGGAACATTGCAGCAGGACTTCAGCCTGGGATATCTGCACTGGAAACTCATTTGCACACACCTGCTGCCACTGAAGCCTGAGGGAAGGCTGGACTACTCCAAATGCAGGTGCTTGGTGCTGGCAGGTCCTCCCACTAGGGATGGGTGACTGAGGGATGAGAGTTGAGCGGTTCTCCCCCTTGCTCAGTTGTTTTCAGAGGAGTGAACAGGTTAGTTTGCTTCCACGAGGCACCTGAGTGCAGGAGCTGCCTGCAAACTGCAGGGGCATTTCTAAGAGGCTGTAAAACACTTGCTGTGTCGTGTGTCTGAG
The DNA here is from genome assembly GCA_024734555.1 of Trochalopteron elliotii. NCBI lineage: Eukaryota > Metazoa > Chordata > Aves > Passeriformes > Leiothrichidae > Trochalopteron > Trochalopteron elliotii. The sequence goes on from JANPWX010019659.1 coordinate 927,456, forward strand.
GTGTCTGTACAGCCACACACAGGTGAGCCAGGTGCAAGGATTGCCTAAAAACCTCCCCAAATCTGAAGCTTGGTGACACCAGCATGGACAAAGGGGCCAACAGGTTGTGAGGACAGAAACTCGAGAGAAGGCAGGAGGGAGTGGCAAGGCTGTTTGAGTACCAGGGGAGAAGGAAGAGGAAGAGCAGCACAGAGCACAGCCAGCAGCCTGATCAGGTAACTCGCTGACGAGACAGAAGGGCTGGCAGATCCAGCTGGCACTGCCTCAATGCACACTAAGCATCAGGTGTCAGGGCTCGCATGCCAAGGCCCCTGCCTCCCATGCAGATCCTGGCAGCCGTTCAAGTATCTCAGAAATCTTCTCTGCGCAGATTACAAGGGAAACAGAAATGAGACACAAACACCAGGCCAGCAGGGAGTTGCACTTCAGGACTCCCCTCTCCTTTGCAAGTCTTGAGTTGTGTGGTACGAGCTGGCAAGGTTGTAATTCAGATCCTCAAGTACAAAATGCTGTTCTAGGAGTAAAACCTGATCTGAATCTGGATTTGTGTTAAGGGTGAAAGACTGGATGAGGTGCCTGGCAAGGACAGAGTCCAATAGTTCAGTTGAAGAGTGCTTTTAGAACTCAGTTTATATTTAAAAGGAAAAATAAATTAATTTTTAGAGTCCCACGCTAAACGACCAGGCAACAGGAGCTAGAATTCCTGCTGTTACCCATCCAGAACCTGCTTGAGCCAGTGGAAAACACCTTCAGAAATCTAGCCTCAAAAAGTCCCATGAAACAGGGGTGGGAAGGGGGAGAACTGCTCTCAAGGGGCTGCCAGACTCCACAGCACTGAGAGAAAACAACCTTTTTTCTGGGACAGAGAAAACAGGACCTCACCTGAACCTTCCCTCCAGACAGCTAGAAAGCTGAAGGTCCCAGAAAAAGAAATAGGATTGATGTTTTTTAAAGCTGTCTGGCTGCAGATGCTGACCTGAGTTATGGAACAGTGTGTTCACATGCTTGCAGAACAAAGCACCTGTATCTGTGGCTGCAGAAATGTGAGATATCATAAAGTGCTCAACAGAGATGACAATAGAAGAATTTTTCTCCAAATAACACCTTATTTTGCCAAACCCCTGCTCTTATCTCCTAACTGAAATCCATTCCTCAAATTGTAAATCTGTGATATCTGATGGGCTAATACAAGTTCTACACTGTGATAGTATCAAGAGTTTTTAAATTTACCAAGGCTTATCAAAGTCTCAGGTTACTTGGTTTCTTCAGAGCCTGGAAAACTTTTCCAAAACTCAGTTCCCTGCTGGTGTAAATATTGTTTGGCAGCATCAGAAAGGCTTTCCAAGGGGAAGTGAGACAGACCGGAGCTCCTGTCTCTTTGAACCCCAGCCAAATGCGTCTTAAATTACAAACTTAGACTAGTGTGGTCCTGCTCTTGATGAGAGTTTAAAGAGAATGTAAAACACAATGACACGGATCTTCTGTTTAATTGCCACACAAACCAGATAATTGGATACAGAGGATTAAAATAAAAACTGAGTATTTGATAATACAAAATTGAGAGGGGAAAAAACAAGCTATGCAAAATTACTGTGTTATCAGTGATTCCTGATAATTTTCATAGCTGAAAATGACCCAGAGATTTAATTAAGTCTTTGAAAATGTTCTTCCTATAAACTTGTGATAATGGAATATATGAATCTTGTTATGTCTAAACAATCAGCAACTACTGAAATGAAGGAAGACTGATACTGAAACTGAAACATCAGTTTTGTCTTCATAGTCAAAATGTACAGAAGAATGTGACATGATTTATTTTAGGGCAAAATCTTGGCACTAATAAACAGTAAAAACACTGGAAAATATGGCAAACTCAATAGCTCATAGGCTTCAATGCCTGAATGAATCACTGCTGTCATTCAGTTCAACTGCCCAGAGTCTTGTGTTTATTCTTTTTAAAGTAGTCTTTTTTAAGGAACCAACTTTCCAATTTCATATCACCACAGTGGGATTTAAGGATGTTTAGTTAACAGCAATTTGGAGAATTTTAAAAGCTTTTGCAGCCCAGCTAGTGCACTTCTCACTCTGCAGGAAAGTGTCACCTGAGCATTTCAGTTTTAGATCAGAGGCCTCCTCCCTGCTTTGAACTTTACAGACTCCAGGGATTGACAGCACCAGTCTCAACCATGGTCCAGGTTAAAAAAACTCCTGACCTTAGATGCTGAATAAGCTACCTGCACAGTCGAAGAAGCTGAAATTGAGACAACACAGCAGGGAATAGTAAGATTAAAAGCACTGCCAACTGCGCTTAACTTCAGTGACTTTCTGTTTTGGAGAGGCATTTGGGCTTAAAACTCTCAGGCAGCTGCATGGCTGCCTGCCAGAAGGACGTTCACAGCAAAGCTGTTTGCACAGCATCAGCCTATTTTTAGTGTATGGTTTGGGAGGGAGTTTCTTCCTCCCCCTGTCCCAAGCCTCTGAAATGCTCTTCACTGGCAGGCAGAGCCTGATGGGAGTCTTTGCACAGGAATATGGAATTTCTTCTGGCCAGCAAAGTAAAAAAGGGTCTTGCATGTGTGCCAAGCAACCTGCACGTCTACCCAGGGTATGAAAAGCTGGGCAGCACCAGCCCTGGTTGCTTTCTTCTCTGCTGGAATGTTGTTTTAGGAAAAATAAAAGCAGAGAATCCAGTTTAAACAAAGTAAGATACCATCTCTGGCAAAAGTTCAGATAAAGGTTTAAGATTCCTGCCACAGTAATTGGGTAAAAGAGGAGCCACTCCAAACTCTGTATCATCCCAGTGCACACACACACACAACTAAGAAGTGGTTTGTGTGCACTAATCCCACATTCATATGAAGTCCTGCTGTCACTTTGCTTATTCTTGCACAACAAAAATGTACATTTAAGGTGTGGGATGCATTCACTGTGAACGATGGAGTACTCCCACAAAGCTGAAATGGAAGCATGGAGAGTGCCTTGCACTGGGCAGTGTCAGAAGTTTGTACTAACTGCAGATGTGGGCCACATTGCCAGTGTGCCCACAGATGTTATTACCATAAATGCTATTTTAAAAGAAGGGATGAAAAAGGAAACACGTGGCTGTGAGCTCCAGAGCTTTGCCAGTGCAGTTTGCTCCAGAGCAGCTCTGACTCCCTCGCAGGAGTAAGTGACTCCCTCTCCCTGGGTGTGAGAGGGTCACAGGGCAGTGTACAAACTGGAAGCTCTGCACTGCCCTTATGCCCTGCACCTCCAACCCTCCTCTGTCCCAGCCCTTTTCCATGTCCACTGACCCCTCCTTTAAAATCTTGAATTCCAGAGATTCCACAGCCTACCCAGGAAAGGTATTCCCGAGCTTTGCTGTTACTGCTGTCAAGGCCAACTACCCATTTGGATGTCTCAGGTTAGTATCTCCTGCTGTAATAGAATCTTTTTTCCTTGTCCTACTCACAGCAGTGGGAAAAAGCATTTGTTTCCTTCTTTGCACCTACCTCTGACTGATTTGAAAACATCTCTCCCATCACCTTGAAACCAACCCAGTCATCCATCCTGTCACCCCTGTCATTGCTTTTCTCCAGTCATCTCCAGCTGATCCCCATTTTCCAGGAAGTGCAGTGCCCACAGCTTGATACAATGTTCCAAGAAAGGCCTTCTGCTACCATATGAGGAAGAGGGACCACACCACGTTATCTTACCAATTACATTCCTGTTCATACGTCCTATAACAACATTGGGGTTTTGTCAGGAACAGGATGCTGTTGAATCATGCTCAGCTGGTGACTGGCTGTAACCCCAGGAGAACTCTTCTGCACAACTGCTACCATGGCAGCCTGTCCTGTCCCATCCTGTATTTGTGCAGTTGATCACAGCTCTGCTGAAGTCCACAAACACGCATTTGTCAAATCCATTGCTGGTCTTACTGCATCACATGCTAACTCTTTTGAATTTGTCAAGTTCACTTTCAATTGTGTTTGTCTTCTGCTCAGTCAGTAGTTAGCTCAAGTCTGGTGCTCCCTACAATTTAATCAGCATATGACATCCAAGTTGTTAATGAAAATACCAAGTAATCTCAAATCAGAAAAGAACTGCAGAGAATCCGCCTCAATACATCCCTGCAGTGTGAATTTTTAGTAATTACTCTGAGTAGGGTGAGTAGGTTTTTATCATCTCACTTTTGAATTGGTGTCAGACCGCATTTCCCCGCTATCTTATTAGAGCCACTTAAAATAAAGCTGTGCTCACTGCTTCTCCTGCTCAAGGAGCTTGTTAACCTGGTGCAGATTAACAAAATGTGATCTTTCTTTTAGACACTCACTGATAAGCTCCCCTTTTCCATGAATTTTCCAGTTTAAACTTTGACCCTGAGTTCTGAGCAGGCAGAAGGAAGCAGAGACAAGCCGAACCTTCAGAGGTTGCAGCAACCCCTTTGTCTCCAATGCTGGGAAGTAATTTACCATATGGGGTGTCTGACTTAGGCACAAGGACAACTACAGTTGTTGTGCTTGTGCTGCAATCCCTTGCACAGGGCAGAGTAAGCAGAGCTTGTCTGAGTGAGGACCTGACAGCCCTCAAAGCATTCACTGCTCTGCTCTGACATCACACTACACAAATGAAAGTCTTTTCCTCCTGTGCCTATGGGTCTCCCCTCCACTGCTGGAAGTGTCCAGCTATTCCAGTGAGAAACTACATCCAGGAAACAAAGAAGGCTATTCCACAATATCCTGCACTTGCCTCAAAGATCTCAGGTGACTGGATTAAACCATAAAAAATCCAGCAAATAAGGTAAAAATGCACCCAGTAATAATTTCCACGGCATCAGAAGCCATGTGATGAAAATACTCCCAACATCAGCTTTGGGAAGAGAAGTCTTGAATAATCTTTTCAAGAAATCTTTGTAAAGATGGCTGTGGATCACAGCATCTGGAGTTATCCTGTGCACGGCCAGGTGCTGGACTTGACAATCCTTGTGGGTCCCTTCCAACTCAGAATATTCTATGATTCTATGACTTCATCAACAAGACCTGATCATTTGGCAACTCTTAATTGAACATGATGCTCAACAATTTTTTCCTGACACCTAAGTCTCTGCAGACAGGATATGACTGTTCTCAGGTCCCAGTAATTACCTACTATGCTCATTAAATCAACTCCTTGTTTAAGGTGATGATGTAATTATAAAATCTTCATCAATAGGGCAACAGTGCCCTTTCTCCTATGGAATCTTCCCAGCAGATTTCTTTATACTTTAAAATTGCTGGCAGATATCACTGCCTTGCTCTAGGCAGTTACATATTCGGAAAAATCCAGTGATTTCCAAGTGATCCTTTGCCTTGCTGATCTCTTATGCTGCATTTCTGTGGTTTCAAAGTGCATCCTGGATGCAGCTGCATGTGTGCAGTGTGCTTAACTTGCACTGTCATGGAACCCCAGCTGGAACTCAGCCCCACGCAGCCGCTCGCTCACTGCTCTTCCCGGTGGGATGGCACAGAGAACTGGGACAGTTAAAGGGAGAAAACACATGGGTTGAGATAAGGACAGTTTAATGGGGCAGAAAAATATGAAAATAATAATGGTGACGATGATGATGACAATGATAAAAAAATTAGAATATACAAATCAGGTGATGCACTATCCAACTCTCACCACTTGCTGACAAATGCTTGGCCAGTTTCCGAGCAGCAGCCCCAGTCAGCTTTCCCCCCATTTATGACACCATATGGTAGGGAATATCCCTTTGGGTCAGCTGTCCTGGCTCTGTGCCTTCCCAACTTCTTGTGTCCTTCAGCCACGGGAAGCTGAAAAGTCCTTGACTTAGTATAAACACTACTTAGCAACAACTAAACCATCAGTGTGTTATCAACTGTATTCTTACACCAAATCCAAAACACAGCACTGTGCCAGCTACTAGAAGAGAATTCTATTCCAGCTGAAACCAAGACATACTCTGCATTCCCTTAAGTCTCTTAGTCTAAATTAATTCACTCTTGGGGAAAAAAAAAATCTTGAGAGGTGAGAAAGGGAACCTCCTGCAAGTCAGTCACTTTGCATTAAGCAGTGGTAAATCCAAAGCAGCTTACCCAGTGCAGAGCTAGGAACAGGGACATGCAGAGTTACCACCAAGTGCCACACTGTAAGCATGATGCCTTCTCACCTCTCTCCTGCTAAGGTTTTCCTGGGCCTGTAACCTTAATAAGAAATACTGCATTTATGCATTAAAATGACAGTTTTGAAAGTTACACTCTTGGAAAAAGGACAGATATGCAAACATGAAATTCATAATTCATTTATTGAATATATATATGCAAGGATACCAATAAAAAGAAACTAATACTGCGAACTACAACTTTGGAAGTAAAGCCAATATAACAGGAACAAAATATACATAACATTGTAGATAGGAATGCATTTACCCTCTTCCATACATTCCCTGTCTTTACACCTAATGTAAATATATGCTAGAGCAAAAGCTGCAAATGTTGGCCTAACCTGAGTGCTTTCTGACAAGCAACAGCTCTCCAGGATTTGCTAAGGGCTGAGATGTCACTGCTGACTAATGGCTGTGCATACATATGCATGTATAGGAATGGCTTCACCAAGTATATAAACCAAGGGCTGTGCTCTGTTTCTTCACCTCCATCACTAATATAGTGGAATCTGACTCTGATGACATGGAAGAGGAGTTACTAATTGCTATCATGCACTTTCAGTTCTCTTCAGATTAATTTAATCTAATGAGGATTAATTTTCTTGTCAATCTGATCCAGCGTATTAATATTTTTGGAATGCACTGATTATCACCTGCCAGATAAGTCTGGTATTTCAAATAGATTATCACCTCTTCATTTTTCATTCCATTTCAGCATGAAATTCTCTTTCCTACAGGCAGGAGTAAGAGGCAAACTCTCTTCTGTTACACTACATTTTAGGGCCAGATTTGGCAGACTCAAACCACTGTAGGTAAGCACAGCTCTTTGTACATAAAGCTGAGACTTTGTGGAGTGTAGGTAAGACTCCTACTAGAGCCTTATCACAGAATCTCCTGTGGATCAACCCCTACTGAAGGAGTAGATCCTCTGCTCCCCTCAAGCTTGGGAGGTGCACTGACACTGAACCAGCCTTTTCCCTGCCCTGGACAGCACAGCCCATTGCTACAGGGTTTGACCTTGGGACTCTGGCATTGCACCAGCTGTATCCTCAAGATATGTGAACAGGATCCTTGTGATGCCTGTCCATCCTTGGCACAGTCCTTTCTGGGAATAGCCCAACCACAGATCTGTGAGACCACAGAAACACAGTGAGTTGGGGAGATCTCTTAATGGAGAGGTGCAGGGAGCTGGAGAGAAACCTCCCTTCTCAGAGGTTCCAGGCATCTTAAGCAGGACACAATCCTCTTGTGAGCTAAAGAAATGCCCAAAGGCAAAAAGTAACAATAATAAAATTTAAAAAAAAAGTAAGTGGAACCAGTTTTTTAAGACAAGTTTTGCTGAATTCATGATATTGAATTCTTTGATTGTGAGATGAAAGCAGAAGGTGCCTAGTAAAAAAAAATCTCAGTAACAAAATGACTGTATTAATTTAACTAGCTAATTTAAACATACCTAGTTCACCTATAGAGCACTTTCATTACTTCTAACATTTCTGGGAAGGCAGTAGATGCTCCAGAATAATCTTCAATATATGTCTGCAAAGATTACATTGCTTTACCAAAAAAAAAAAGACCTCTGCAAACCAAACCAAACCCCCAAAAATTCAGACAGACTGTCTGAAATTCCAAGCTAAAATACACATAAAAAGACAGTAATGGCAGTATTTTGTCTTTTAAAAAATGATGTAAATGTTGTATACTATGATACATTGTCATGCTTTTTAAAACTACAATTAAGGACGTAAGAGATGTACAGTAAATACACTGCTGAGGTACATTTCTTCTAAATATTAACACCACGACTGAATTACTCCCCAGCAGGTGATGCTACTTGGGAACATATAAATACAATTTTTACATTGTAAGGCACTTTTACCCAGCATACATGAGTTGAAGTCAGTTATGACAAACTTGAGGCTTGTAAGAAAAGGTTTTTGCTTTTGACTTTGCTTCCATGAATTCTGAATTGATGACAGTTTCACCAGGCCATTTCAGCACAGGGGTAACATGGAAATCAGCCACTTGCTTTTCTGCTACCTGAAGGTAAAGTGCTGTTATGGTTCTTCAAGGCATGGAATGGGGTCATTTATCCATAACAGGTGAGTTATTGGACTGAATATTATACTAAGCCACTGACACAATGAATTAGAGCTCAGTCTCAAGTACAGTCAGTATGCTGGCAGTTCTACCCCATGCAAACTTAGTAAAATACAGTAGCTGCAAACAAAGTGCCTTTTTTCCATGGGAGGGCCATGTATGAGGCACAAACTGAAGTAATTTAAATACTGAAGGATGCTATTTTGCATTCTAAAACTGTTCTGTGTGGCTGAAAAATGTTCATATTCTAGGAGAAACAAAACACCTTGATAGACAATTTCAGTAATCGATCTGTCATTGCAATTCAAGTCACGCTTTTAATTTTGAAAGTTACAAATACAAAATAAAAATGATCAATGGCATCATGTTTAGAGCAGTAACTGAATATTTTCTGTACACAGCAATATTTCTTTCCAAACAGGATTATTCTCCAGGAAAGCAAACAGAATTGATTGAATTCTAACAGGTAAAATGTTAGAAACTCCAATATACAATAATTGAGTCCCTCAAGACATTAAGGGAATGCATAAGAAGACAAATGACACACGTTAAATCTTTTAAAAATACAAGTAAAAAATGCTACAGAAACTCATGTTACAAATGAACTGTTTTTGCAATACCAATCATAGAAGAACTGTAGCAGTTTATAGTCAAATCAGTGTCTTTTGCTTGTTTCCTTCCTTCATATCCAGAGTTTTGTTGGGAGTTCAGAGTGAAACAAGTCAAAACCCTAAACAAACAATAAGGTGATGCAGTTGCAACAGACAAACATGTGGAACAGATTCAGCTTTTTGGTTTTATTTAAGTAAGTCTAAGGATGTGCTTTAACAGACCAATTGAAGGAGCCAGTAGCCATTAGAAATGACAAGGTGTTTTGAAGGCAGTCAGAGGACTGTTCTGTTAGGTTTGGTATTGCCTAGATCTGATAGTTCCCTCAAGGAACATCAAATTCTAGCAAGTGGAATTCCATTATGTGATTGTTGACTTGGCAGAGAAAGGAAAAAAAAAATCACTAAAACAATAAGGATGATACATGAAGTTTCCCATATAGTGGTCATGATTAAAAAATAAATACCAATCTAGCAAAAAAGGTTGTTTCCTCTTTCTTCTTACAGAATATGGGACCTTTATGCACATTCTTGACAAAACATGAAGTGTTCCACACAACAGAGAACACCTGAGGTATGGACGTCAGATATGGTGGCTAAATTCCATAGTGAGTTAAGAGTTGTAACTCTCTGAAGTAAAAGAGATTGGGCTGCAAAGTCCAGACATTTGTATAGCAGGGCTTTAATCACACTTGTTGATGTGTTCTTTGTAAATCAGGACACAGAAAGAGGTGGGTTTTTGTGGAAAGAATGAACTACAGCCCTTTGGCATGAGTTCTAAAGCTCACAGCTCAGAACCAACAGCTGCTCGAGAAAACCTCCCGCAAACAATGCCGGGCGGAATGAGCAATCACAACAGGAACAACCTGAAATGTTCAAGCGTGCTTTGTGTACACCCAGTCCTTTCCTACTGGGTGCTTCTCAAGCAAAAACAGCGCGGCTTTGCCATGTACAGCCTCCGGAACTTGTGCAGGAAGAAAATGCAAAATTCACAAAGTACCAGCTCGTTGCCACCACGGACTTGTCCATGTTGTTAATTAAACTAGCTAAGACCTTCCCTCATTGCGTGAATCCACTAAACAACTTACACATTCCAAATCTTAAAGTTTTTATTCAGTCCAGAAATATAGATCTTACTTCATTTCAATGTCTGCCTTAACTTTTGACACTGTACATATTACATATCATTTATATAGTGTTTCATTTTTTTCCAGACACTGCAGACTACAAACTACATAATATTGACATGTAAAACTCTGCCACTTACTGAAGGCTCACACACATGAACGTTTCAGGCAGTTCAATGAAATTTCTAACAGAGTTGGGTAGTAAAAAGTTACTAACCCTTTTCTGATTTTTAGAAAACAATTTAAAAGAATTAGTAGTTATGATGTCTTAGCCATTCCCAGTTCTATAACTCTGTCCCTTGAACCTGTTTAAAAAATGATGAAAACAATAGTAAATTTAAAATCATACAGAAAAGCATTTCACAGCTCTGACATAACATCTACATTTAGCAATAGAAATGAGGGCCTCCCTTCTTACACTGTTACAAAGTCAGCCAGTTTTAAAAAACAACAAATCCTCCCCATTCTTCTACAGTATGCCAATAAAAAGTACTCTGCATACACTAGATTTAAATACTTCACTGCAAGTAAACTACATTAATTGTATATTGCGTTTCAGTCTTGGTAATAGATCTGCCAGGAGTAACTTCCATACCTAGTTTCCATTGAGCTGCTGCTGAGGAATGTCATTATGGTCAGTGCCTGATTTGCCACGGCTTTTGCTTTCTCTTTCTTCATCCTCTTCATCTCTTTCATCATTTCCACTATGGTTTTTACAATAGAGTCTGGCACAACAAAAGGAACAGTGAGGATTTACACTGAAAATATCCATCAAAACCTGATCTATCTCTCAATTAGTTTTGAGATCTGCTACAAGTCAGTTGCAAACTCTTTAAGTCATTCACGGCCTTCAGTCAAGCACCAGTTAAAACTGGGAAGGAAAACAAAGTTGCAGAGCAGCCAACAAAACTGTGACCAATCCCAGTTCTGCAGGACTGCCACGGCACTGCTCGGCGAATGCCCTCTCGTGGGCACGGCGCGGCAGCTCAGCTGCAGCCAAGCCACAGCTCCTCAGGAAGGATGGGAAGTTGTGGGGCCCAAAAAGCCACAGAGGGAAGCTACAAACACATCAACATGAAGGAATCGTGACATCAATTTTCTTGATCTAAATTATACATTACTGGAGAAGGAAAATATAATACAAGTCAAATATTTTTCTCATTTCTTTTATTTACAACACTACAGAAATTTTAAATTAGCAGAGTAACTGAAATGTTTTGTAAAGTCAACGACTACTTAAAATACTATTTTAAGTAAAATAATATTCTCTTTTTAAAGAACACATTGACTAGCCAAGTTAAGCAGAAAAAGTGTCATGAAATATCTTTACTTTCGTAATAGATTCAATAAATATATAGATCCTTACTTATAAATTCCTCGTGACATATTCTCAATGTATTTAGCTTTGTCTTCTACTCCACAGTGGTAATGGTATGTTTTTATGCAGGCTTTGATTTCACACCCAATAGTAGCACCAGGCTGGCTGCAGAGTGTGCATTTCTGTGCAGGGGAAAGAAGAGAACAGCAATGTTCAGCATCTCAGTCTTTTATCTTTTAGTATCCAGTTTAGTGTTCCTCATACTTATGGCTAACATTTTGGAACAGAGTAATTCCTCTGGCAGATCATCCTTCCAATGAAAAGTTAATCAAAAGATATGGTAAACCAGAAACTGTAAGATACCAACCTACTAAAATATGAACCCTAGTATTTATGTGCCTGTTGCACAGAAAATTGCTACATGATTGCAAAACATGTTATTGCATTTCCAAGGCCATTTTATTGCTGAAGTTATGCTAATATTCAAGTATGCTAATATTGAAGTATGCTAATATTGAAGTAGTCTTAATTTTTTTTTTAAGGAACAGTATTGCTAGTATTTTATTCTCTCTCTGATGCCCCATAAATTTCGTACCACTTTAAAAACATCCTGAGTTTTAATAAAATACAGTATGATGTTTTATCAGCATCCCCATCTCTGAGTTCTTAATATGTTTTCCTACTAAAACATCAAAACAGTTGGAAACACTGATATTCACTGCAAGAACTGCATATTCTGCAATTTTATGTGCAGCTTCACATAGTGTTTTTTTAGTATCACAGGTCCAAACCTATTACTCTCTTGTAGTTACAGCATGGCTAACATGAATCGTATGATTCTATGATAATAACAGTTATGTACGTTGTCATAAAGAACCCAAATACCACATGCCCAAACACCACTAATATTAAGGCAATTCCTATCTGGCTGCCCTTCCCACAACTAACAATGTATTTTAATTTTGTGTTTAGAAAGAGATGGAAAAGATTGCTCCATAAAAGGAAGGAAGCAGAGCTATACAGACCTTGGCAGAATCACTAACACATTCACCACATTCTGCAGATACATACCATTCTTTTTCCTCTCTTGATTTCTTGGAGTACAGTTTTGATATCAAAATCACCAAATTCTGCCCTTGAAGTTGTTGTTAGCTGGACAGTGCCAGAAGAGAACAACTGTAAAACAAGCAAGTCAAAGTAACATCGGGTCACCAAGATGATTGGAAATTTTTTCTTTACAGGAATAACTGAGCACTGGACATCCCGTTTTGTGATCTCAGACAGCATGTGCTTTACCACTAAACTTGGAAAATCCTTGCTGAGCAATTAAAATATTCCTTCTGATCCCCACTTGACTGCTTTAATTAGTGTTGTTGTTGCCTTGGAGAAATAAATTTTAAAAGACAGAGGAGTAGATGAGAAATAACAATACTACGAAAACTTAAAGTACCAAATGGGCAATATTATCAATTACACTACTCAACTTTTTAGGAATATTCCATTTCCTCCCCTGTGACATACATGTAATTCAGGTTCAACCCTGATGTCAATATAGCTGTGAAGTCTTGAGGGATGAAAATGGAGAAGTACCATCCCTTCCACCATCATCCTGGTACATTCATCCTGGTATATTCTTGGCTTTCCCTTATGACCCCTCCTTTTATTTAAGACTTTTATTAAGCCTTGAAACTGAAGTTTGGGTAGACAAAGTAACAAAGAGCTTTGCTAGAGTAAGACTGGTGGCACACACCAGCTCTCTGTTTAGTGAGGCTGGGTACAGACAGCAATGAGTAACTCCACAGATTGCCTGGACTATTTATTAATTTTGAGGTACAACATGAACCAGTGAAGTTTGTTACCCAAAGCCCTGCCTCACTCATAGAGTGAGTGATATGAAAGATGGTACTGTCTGCTCATGTTCATTGCAATCAGATCCTGTTCAGGCCGACAGTTATATAAACGTGATCATCTAAAGGCAAGAGCTTTCTACAACTTCCATATCCCACACTCTACCTAAGTCACACAGCCCGATTCCACAGGTCAGAAAATTAACAAAGTTCATTGATTCTTCTCGGATTGTGTCTGAATGCCTGTGAAGCTGTTTAATTCTTGGAAAGGATTCTTTTAGTTAAAACTGTTTTCTGTTTTCCTTTTTAAATACTTCATATGCATTTAGATGCTAAGGGAGCATTTTTAATAAGCTAAAGAGTCTCCCTGAGCTAATTCCATCTCTTAGCATGAAGCCAACTTTTATTCATATTGCCTGCAGTGAAAATAAATGAATTGCTCACTTTGCAACACTTCAGTGCTTAAGGAGATCATCAGCATACAGACAATACTCAGCATAATTACATGTGAGGGTACTGTATTAAAATCCAAAATAGCAATTCAGACAAAAATTCACAAAATAGACTGGTTAACAATAATACTGTTACTCACCATACACTTATAGTGTGCTGCAGCCTTTTTGGCATTAAATATATGAAGCTTTCCTCTAGCTTCATTTTCTTCTTCACCTGCATGACAGAATCCACATTTAGGTTTTGTATCACTGGGGCTGCTTCTGTGGGGAGACCTGTCTCTCTGAAAGAAAAACATTTTACTAAAATATACTGCTGGGATACAAATGAGGTTGCAATTTTAAAAGCCTGTGGCCACCAGCTGGAGGCTCAGACAAATGCAAATTTTAATAAAACTCATATTTCAGAGAAAAAAAAATGCAATTCTGTCTTCTAATAAGTTTATCATATTTACTGCTTACATAGGAACTGCTTTCTATTTCATCTGTGCCATGTGAGGACGTAGATCTAGTGTCTTCTGACTGCCCTTTTAAATTTGTTTTTCTTGGCTTTCCCTTACGACCCCTCCTTTTTCCTTTGGGAGGTGAAGGCTCCAATTCGTGTTCATTGATATTTTCTTCTAAATCTGCTTTAGAAGTCAGAAAACATAATTAAATAAGATTCTCCACAATTTTATAAAAAACAAACTAAGAAAAACCCCAACCAAACAAAAAAACCCCGCACAACCCACCAAAACCAGACAAGAAAAACTACATGTATTTTCTGAATTTTGGTCAGACATAAAAATAGCACCTTTTCCTCATTTATTACAAACACGCAACTGCAGATCCTGAAAAAATTACCTTTTATATATCACATAGCTTTGCATCTTTATAACATAAGAAGGTTTAGTGTTTCTTACAACTTCTACTTTCAGACCTAAAATGTGTCCTCAGATACGCATCTTCACCTTCACTGAGAATAACATTAATTTAAACTACACTGGAACTGTAAAGTGTTTTAACCTACGAAATATCCTAATAATTTATTATTTTAAGATGCACATCTCCAGTGTAAACTGCCCTTGACAGTATGCCAGTGTACCCAAATAACACCTCTCTCCATGCTTTATTAATTGATGCCTGTTGACTTAAGAAAAAAAATTCATCCACTGGGTTATAACATTAACATCAAGCTTGAAAACTGAAAAGTATTTTGCCTTCAGTGAAACAAATCTACAATTTTATGTCATTACAGTATATTTTTAGACCTGCAGCTAAAAACAGCCTCCAGTTTAGAGGAAATATCCCCACCGACAATGTCCCATATCAAGTATTTACAGACCATTAAGAATATAAGAACACATTTTTTAATACAGACATACCAAAGAGGCCTCACAAGTTCCTTTGCAAACGTCAGCTGAGCTGCGAATGCTACACAGAGCTGAGCCCAGCCTTTGGGCAATGCTGTCCTTGGCACAACTCACAGCTCTACACAGGATACAGGTCAACTCTGCAAGATTAGGATTGCTTCCAATGTGATCTAGTTAAACTGCATCTGGTAACTACATCTAACAACCACCTCTGTTCAGTGACCAGCAACTTTCCTACTCACAGGAGCATCCTCCTTTTTTTTCTTTTAATATGTAGCACCCATTCCCACAAACGTATTTCAGCAGACTTCTTCAAAGAACACGCACAGACCCTGCTGAAGGATTTTTCTTCTCAAAATCCAAACCACAAACATCAGTATGAGCCCCCAAACAGAAGGAAATGGTAATCAGAAGACTTGAAACATTCACTTGATGGATATTGCCATATTGTTTTAGTATCCAGACAAGACATCTTAGTTGGAGAGTAAATGCTGCCTTGCCAGCACTCGTCTTTCTTACCTATTATCACATAAAAATCAGATCACATTTCTATCTCTTGGTAAGACTGACTCAACTGCACAAAACTTGATGTCAAAGTGCTGAACATATTCCACAGCCATCAAGTGGGAGCAAAAGACAACTGAAACCCTGGCCCAACCTGGCACACAAGTACATTCTGTTCAGCTCTATCTATTGTATCTGTCACTAACCCCCAAGAAAGCTACAGCTTCTGCTCATTTATTAAGGACAGAAAACTCATCCAAATGCACCACAACACATTATACTGAAATTGATATAGATCTGCAAATTATTTTGGTTCAAACTTACAGATTATTCAGCTTATATACACAAGTTGCTACTAAGACACATCAGTCTGTCTACGACATTCCTATACTTTAATATATAAACTATTCTTTCTAATTACATGTCAAAAGTACCATTTATTTTATGCTGAAAAAACTAAATACATGATGACACAGACTGTATAATGAAACAATACATTTTACATTTTCTTCTCAGTATTTCCTATCTAACATTTTTCATTTGTTACCACTTGCTAAATTCCCTAAGCAAGATTATGCAATTTAGATATTGACCTCTTAGACTGCTTATGGCAAATTTTATTACAATCTCAAAACTTCTTTCAAAAAGAATTCTCTTTTATCTTGCTCATTGTACGAACTCTCCACTGATTATTCAAATAAATTGGTGAATATTTGTCTGTATTTTTACATTTACAGAAATCATAGATGGTTATTCTAGAAAAATAGTCTTACAAAAATCTGACAATTGAATCCATGACCCTTTAAATCACATCAATAAGAAGTTAAAAATACTCCTTCCAAATAATTCAATGGACTTCCCTAGTGTATTTGATGAAGCAAAACATAGTCCATTCACTGCCATTCCTTATTTTTTCCAAAGCTCCTTGTCAATTTTGTCAGCCAGAATGTTTTCCACCTCAGTCCACCCTTATTTTCTACAATAATATTAAGGCATGTCCTGAACTCTTTACAATCCCACTTACAAAACCACAAGTGAGTTATAATTGCTAAAAACCAAGCACACCTTATGAAAACAAATTTCTTATAGAAAGTGTCAATCTCCTAATAGAATAACTTCTGAAGTGCTATTTTTTAGTCCATAATTATTAACATAACAACGACTTGAAAAGTAAAAATGCTGTGTTTTTGAAAGACCACTTCAGTGTTAGATAAAAACCATGAAGAATGCACAGCTTTCCTCAAAGGAGAACCCCTCTTCTGTGCTCAAAACTACGACTTTCAGAGAAGTTCAGACATCATCGAAATCCAGATGCTACAAGATCCCCCTTCACTAAAATACAATTCCTTGAAGGTTTACGTCTCCTACTTCAAGTGACGTGGACCTATAGAGTAAAAGCACCAGGACGTGAGGATCTGCTCTACCACATCTGTTCTTGAAGACTGAAACCTCAAAACATGAAAGCTCTTCTCGTTTTTACAGCACCTTGAACTCACAGAATACAACAGGGGGACTGTAACCAGCTATCAAACCCATCTGGATGCTCGTCATGTTTAATTTACAGCTTGGTGGGTGCCCTGTCCCTCCCCTCAAGCCCACTGCCAGCTTACCCTGTGTCCCTGGCATCTGATGGTTGGGTGTTTCCAACTTCTCATGTCAGCTTGAACTAAGGAAAACACAAAAAGTTGTTCAACTCCTCCCTGACCAGGTGATGTTTTATCATGGATATCACCCATCCTCTGAATCCCCTGAGATTCCCTAGAATTCCCTCTTCAATTACCCCCATTCCATATTCCACTACTGCATTGATTTTTAAAATCATGACAATTTTCTCAATATAACTTTATCTAAAGCATTCCAAGGAGGTTTCTATGAGCTTCCCTCACAAGTCCCTAAATGCTAGATCTGAAAAGAGCCCAATACACAACATGGCCTGAGAAGGGGAGGGTAAGGGTAGAAATCAAGAGGAAACACTCTGCATTTTAAAAAGCACCTAGGAATATGATATTTTAAATTCAGATGAGTAGCAACAAGCCCCTAATTTGCATTTTAGAAATCCATGAGCAGTACAAAGTACCACAGAAGGAAGCCAGGCAAAATGCTGTATTACATCAACTGTTAACAGGGACATTCAGCTTCAGAGAGAAATCTAAAAATTCTCCTTTGATCATGACTAGAAGGAAAAAGGATCAAGATGTTTTGCTGTTTAAACTAAGGCTTGGCAGAGAAGAGGTTGAGATATAATTGATTCATACTGAAATCAGCTTGAAATACTCATGGAATCACCCCTTTCCAAAAGCCAGGTTAAAGCGAAGTAATAAAAGAATTATGTAATTTAAAGGTCGTGAAAGAACAAGTAAAAAGAGGATGTGTACAATAAATACTGCTCTACTGACATCCTACATCACCTTAAACAACAGAGTAAGAGAGCCAGAAACAAAGGACGTTGAGTTTGTACGAAGACAAAAACCAAAACTACTGGCAAAATATATTTGCAAGTAGGACTGGACATGAAAAGAAGCCAAAGCATAGAATGTTGAGGTGGCTGAGACATGCTGCTATACAAATCTGAAATCACACGTGCAGGTAAAGTTTTACAGTGCATTTGGGATAAAAGAGAAACTAAAAATTCAAGGAACAAAATCAATCTTACTAGATTTTTAGAAGAGAAATGGAATATAACAGAGAAAGAAAAGAGTACTTCAGCATGCTGGAGTAAAATCTTTAACTATGGCTGAAACCAAATAAACCATATGAGCCAACACTGTTGTTTTAAATTGGAAAGAAACATGAAAAAAACCACCAAAAGAGCCTTATTGGCCCAATAGTTAATACTAAAAATGTGGATGCATCTATAAGCAATAATAAGAATCAGGGATTTGCATAAAGCCCCTTGCAATCAAATACAAAATCAGGTAAACTAATCATGAAATAATAGTGGTTTTTATCAGCAGCTGATGTGAAATTAACGACCAAAATGCTGAATGCATTTTTGTGTTGTCTTTTTCAATGGAAGAAAAACAAGTTACATTAAACACATAAAAATTAAATTAGCCCTTAGGTCCTGCCACTAATATGTGTTCCAAAAGCCCAGATACTTCAAGGAACTGATGATGTCCAAAAGTTATTTGTTATGAGATGCTTGAGATTATTTCTTTAATTAAGTGCATTTAACATAGAAAAATAATACAATAGTCCTTACTAACCACACAATTTAAATGCATTTTCAAGCAAAGAAACACTGGCGAAGACTGAAGACAGATGATGCACTTGTCTTATTTGCATAATCACAAAGCTTATGACCCTTGGTCTTATGAATTTGTTGAGCAGCTCAAGCCTCTCTGTGTAACACCTTGGCTAGATGGGAGGGAGAATTAGAATATCACAGGACAGCTCCTCAGACAGGACAAACCATTCACCACATGACACTTACGTTTTCCCTTTTCCATCCTTCCCATCTTTCTTTCCCATAAGAAAACCCATGTGTGATAACCCTTCTGCACAAACCCTCATTCATCTATAACGGGACACTGCCAATTCACTGCCTGGACCAACTCTCCCTGTGGGAACACCAGGTACACACTGGAAGCCACACCCAGAGCATTCTCCAGGAGACAAGACACCAACCAGGCTGAGTTAGCAGAGCCTGGGGAACTTTCTCACTGTCAAAATCAAGGCGACCCCAAACTGCAACATTACAGAAACATTTACAGCTGACTACCTTACCACAAACAAGGTGAAGCAAACCTGCGCCACAGAAAATGTAACAGGGAATAAACACTGCTGGAAGAATCCAAAGACGAATCAGAACGTTACCTAACAAGAATGCCAAAAAGTTGCAGATGTTTTTCCTGCCAGTTTCTGGTTTTCTCAGCACTTTGGAAAAGCACTCAGTGCACTATGGATTGCAGTATCTCTAAATAGGTCTCAGAGAAATGGCATCATGACTCAACTTACCATGCAGTGTGCAAAGCACAGATTCCATGTCTGATCTTTAGAATGACATGGAAAGGATGCTAAGACAGGGAATGTCCTTATTTCCACTATGGAAACATAATTCCCTGAGGCTTCGAGCACAGCTACAACAGAAATTACATTTTATTTTCTGACCCCACAGTTCTCAATCTGCTTTAAACATTACGAGAAGCCATATGGCTCTTTGTTAGTCTTTGTCTTACCACTGTGTAACAGATGAAATTACATTCTTATCTTAGTTTATATTAAACTATTCCTCGTCAGCTGAATTTGTTTTAAATTCAACACATGAGCCAAGGCAGCCCCACCTGCAGGGAACTGAGAGGCCAGTTTTTTCATTTTCCAACAATCATTTCCAGTACATTGGAATAAATTCCAACAAACAGTTCCAAAACATTGGTTCAACAATACTTCATTCTTCAAAAGGAATAAATGCAATTGTACCAAACTGAACAGTATTTCAACTAATGGTTTAGCTGTGATCATTTGAAAGCACTGGCACCAATTCCTGTAACCTATTAGGTACGGAAAACTTAAGACAACTTGCCTGAAATTATGAATTAAGCTGTCACCTGAAGTTCAGTTATATTGTTAAATTTGTAACCAGCAAGTCAAAAACCTAGATGTCCTTGTTCCAGTTAATGGGAACAAAGCACAGAAAACCCACACTGAATTACACAAAGGGAATATAGGAAAAATACAATTTTCCTATTCTATGTCACCCAAATGTCAGGCCATACAGATAAATTAGATAAACCCAACAATCTGTTGAAACAGGTAATGAATCTAAGAGCACAGTACTCTGCTGCCATGTTTCACATTTTTATATTCAAAGAAAGCAAAAGGTAGTTCATCACGTCCTGTCAAGTGGAGAAAAATTAATTCCCATCACTCATTAATTTTGTCTTGATGAGTAGGTACCAAGTCTGATGAATCCTCACACCACCTGAACTTCGTAACAGCAATAAAAAACATCTATGAGGTCCTTTTTATTAAGTCTCAGCAGCTAACTTAATTTCAACATAAGTCCTTCAACAACATTTCCATGCAGCCTCAAGAGATTTTCTTTAACTGTTATTAAGTATTTAATAGTTTTTTTTAAACTAGAACTTCTAACAAAAGTACACGAGCCATATCTTAGACCTGGGCAAGTATGCCCCCAGAAGTACCCATTTTCTAGAAAAGGGAAGTAAAAATCTCACTGTTATGCAGCAGTGCTGCCTACAGAAAATAAACTGTTCTGGATAAATCAAACACTCCTAAAAACTCTTTGAACATCTACTAACATAAGTGACAGAACAAAAATACTTGGACTGGAACAATTAAATCTTGGACTGGAACAATTAAATCAATACAAAGAACCAAGTATAAGAACCCAGAGATATTCTAAACCAACCAAGAAAACAAAACGCAACAGATTAATAATAATAAAAAATTCCCAACCAAAAAGCAACCCAGAGAAGGAGCAGTTAAATTTCCATTTTAAAGGACTGATGGTTCCAGGATCTCCATGCAACCACACTGGGTGACAGAACCACAGACAAGCTTTCACTGTTCTGTTAGAAAAACACTGCTAAGCAAAGATTAAAGAAAATGAAACTAAAACAAGATTTTAAAAAAAAGATCACTATGTTAACATCTATTTTCCCTGCCTAGTCTAGTCACCCTTCTCTGCAAAGTCCTTTATCTGGTTTCACACACCACCATTCTTGCTCACTGAAATGCCTCCTCGACATTCACATTTTCATCAAGAAACAAACAAAATACATATATATAAAGCTTAATCTCACCATCCAACACCTTCCAGCTGTCATTTCACTGAGCAACTTCAGCATTTAAGTACTGAAGAAAAAAACCTCCCAAGTCCATTCTGAAACTCTGAAAACCACCCTGTAATTTTTGTCTGATAAAGTTAATTAGTGTTCAATGTAGCAAAATACCATTGCTATGGAAATTACTTATAGCATTGTACCAGGCATATGCAATTTGTATTTCTACTTTCTTTGATTTAAAGGAAGTCTTATCACAAAAGAGCTCCAGCTTCTGGCATTATCAAATCCACAACTGTAAATATTAATTATTTTATGCGTAAAGTTTCCAAAATTGTATGGACTAAAAAGAAAACGTATTATTTGGCAAAGAGCACTGGGTGGAATTTCAGTGAAATATTACATAAAGAACTGAAAACAGGAATATGAAGTATAGCTACACATAATTCTAGAAGTGCAAAGCTATTTTACAAGTGTAAAGCATGACAGAAGTAAATATTTTAAACAAAAAAATGTGTGTAAAGTGCTAAATAATATACTATGGGGTTCTTTGGCCTCAGCGATTCTGAGTGACATTGTGTATTTCTTCTCCCCTACCCTCAGTCTAAGAGGTTCTTTATATGAGTCTAGATTAATGTTTTAATAAACTACCATCATCAACATTTAATAAAAAACCCACTAATTTTTCCCAATGTATCTATATAAAATTTAAAAGCCTTTGCTATTAGAAAATGACACTGTAAAATTGGAGATAATGGTTTCCAAAAGCTCTTAAAGAAAAGCACAAGTTCAGATCCTGCAAGGAATCCCAAGCAGAAAAGGAAATCCATTGGTTTTAAGCTCCAAGAAGAATTGGAAGCATTTTGAAACACATGTCAAACACTGAGACAATTTGTGAGTAAGTCTAAAAGATTATTTTAAAACATCAGTTCAAGCAACTAATCTCTCTGGTCTCAAAATGTCTTTAATATTCTGTGTCTGCTAACACAAAAAGCAACCCCCAAAACAAACAAACAAAGTGCCAAATTACAAGATAATATGGCCCCTTTTGAAGAACTAATTATAATGTACATATCATTTTTCTTGTTTAAACCCAGTAACAGTAAAATTAGAGTTTCATATATAGGCATACAACAATAATTATGTAAATAGACTAAAAAAAAAGAAATCCATTTTCTTTGGTATTTTCTGCTGCCTTCAGAATTTTTGTGAACATTGAAATAACATCCAAACCTTTGCCATTAATAGGTCTACTACCCGTACCATAAAATGCAAAATATTATCTTAAAAATACATTTGGCATAGAGACTGAAGTAATTTATGAAGTTTAATCTTCACTAAACAGTTGTATACTCCTCGTTAGTTAAATCTGATGACATTTCAGTAGAAAGCAATGCAAGAAGTAAACTACCAACTGTTTGCTTACCCAAATTCAGATACAGCAGAAAAAAAAAACCCTCAATAAATAGACAATAAATAAATTCACACTAGTCTGGAATTTTAACAGACCACACAATATATCGACATTTGTGGCATTTCACTATTCTTTTCTGCAAAGCTACACAGCTTTCATGAATGGAGCCATAAAACCTTTTTTTTAAATCAGTATGATTCAGCAACTTATCTGTAAGTGAACTCATCACAACCCTTCTCATTTACTTTTGGGTGTTTCTTTTTTCCAGAGTTAAACTCCGTTTACTAGTCCAAAAAAGAATTAATATTTAGAAACATTAGCAGTAGCAAAAATCATCTGTTACCTGACAAAATATTTCAGATGTTAATATTGTGAATACTTAACTACAAATATAAGCCAGCTTCTTCCAAGAAGGGAATGTATAAGTTCTACCCAAACTTTGGTCTTACAGAGCATCATATCTTTTGAACATCCTAAAATTTATGGCTGGGGTTTTTCTCCACCTCAATCAATAATTTTTAGAGAAAATACAGAAATCAGATCAGCTTCCAAACTCATTGTTTCTCAAAAAAATGTAGTTCTAATTTTTACTGAAAACATTTATATTCGCCAGAAAAATTAAATTTAACCACATATCTTTCTACAATGGGAAAAATTTATATTGAATAATTTTACCTTCAGAGTTATGCGTAGTTTTCTTGTGTTTTCGACATAAAATCCTATAAACAAAGTAGTTGAAAACTGTCAAGTCAGTCACGAATCACAGATTATTTACTCATCTTTTAAATTTAAATGCCAGTACATTTTTCTCCCACTTATAAGACTCACTGATACACAAATCTTGCAGTGAAAATATGCTTTTCTAGCACATCACTATGTTGAATGCCACAATCATAATTAGAATTTTTGCAACAGTTTTGTTTAGATTCCCAAGTGGGGTTTTGTTTTGCCTTGTTGTTTGTTTTTTAAACAAAGAATGTAAAATACAAATTAAAAAACAAATATAACAAATAAATAATAGTTACATGTAAATGCCTTGTGACGGTTTCTCTCTTATCTGAGCCTTATCATGCAAAGCACAGTAGTAGTGATATGTCTTGTGACATGTTTTCACATCACAGCCAATGGTCGCTCCGGGACAGTGGCATAAAGAGCACATCTGGAAAGGAAAAGAAAGCACAATTCATGGTACTTTTTGTTCTGTACTTCTGAGTTCAAAAATAATATATTTACCACTCCTGGTGACAAAACAAATGGATTTATGCACTTGGTATTACTCTTCCTGTGTTTTGCATAATTTGTTTTAAAATTAGGAAATTTGTTAAAAGCGTGCAATAACACTCAGATGCATTATCAACTCAACCACCATTATCAACTCAATGAAGAAAATAAGTAATTTATTTTTGTGGAATGTATCCAATGAAAGTGACACAGCTATTCACCCGAATACTCCCCTCAAAAGGACAGTCTGGTTGTACCAACCATTTCAGAAGAGTTAAAATCATAATTGTACCTGTTTAATTCTGAATTATATTACAAAGGCAAGAGGGAAAGAACATGACATCCACTTGAGAATGAATCCTGCTGTCAGAAATACTGATGACCTGCAAATTTACCTTGGCATCAGCAGCTAACTTTACTTTTTTTTCTACAGTCATGTCCTTAAGTCCTTTCCAAAACACTGAATTTAATGGAATATTTGGTAAACACAATTAATTTATTTCAACTAAACTAAATTTTGCTCTTTATACATTTATTGCAAAAAGAAATCAAAGTGAGACTGCTGCTTTACTCTTCTTTCCCATTAATTAATTCTTCTTGTATCAGACACGTAGATAAAACCTATCTGCCTTCTACATTCCTCATGGTCCTTAAACTGTGGTAGGAAAGGAAGTAATTGACAGTATGACAACATTTTTCCCTTTACTGCTCTCTATTGAGAGCAGTAAATATTCCCTCAATCAAATATTCCCTCAATCAAATATTCCCTCAATCAAAATATTCCCTCAATATTCCCCAAAATCTCAGTATTCCCCATTGAACTCACCTCCTAAGACCAGCCCCACAAGGTTACAATCAATTCCACATTTAAGTATGCAATGTAGGATATTCCCTACATATCTCTCTCTCTCTCTGTATATATATATATGTCTATACATATACATATCTGTCTTTGTGGAAACATTTTTTTCTCCACTGCACTCGTTGAGTCAAGTTTTCCTTGCTACCCTCTAATATGCCAAAAAAATATACCACCAAAGTTACCAAATATACCACCAGCCTGTTTTTCAGTTTTAACGAAGTCAACTGAACAGTAAAAATGTCAAAGCCTTGGATCATCTCCATTTACTCCTCTGCAAGCTCTGAAATGGCACAGTTATACACTGTTCCCTAATTTGTATGGGCATTTTATCTCATAAATCTGTTACACATTATGGTTTTATATATAATAATTGCTGATCAAAGTCCTTCAGAAAAGGCTAGGCTTATATATCCAGCCAATCAAGTTCAGTCAGAATCTCAGTCCTTTTGAAAGCCAGAAATGACTAAAAGAAAACTTCATTTTTATGAACATCATGATGTATCTGTAAAACAGAGCACACACGTTTTATCCATGTTTCTAATAAGTAATAAAATACTTATTCCATTGGCATGTGTCTGCTGTCACTAACTCAAGTTACATTGGCTATATAAGAAGTTTGATAAGCTGCAAATTAGGTATGCTCTTAAAAAAAAACAAAACCTTTCCATTCACAGATACTAAAAATAATACAGATAATTAAAATAATTAAGATATCAGCGACTTGTACTTCCAAATATTTAGACTCAAACTTTTGTGACTGGCCTACCATGGTTTGAACCTACCACCTTTCCTCAGACTGATCTATTACCATCAGAAAGTCTCTACATTCTTGTCACTGTCACTCTGGTAATGAGGTCCCCACTGTCAGTGCCCACCTGGCCAGCAGCACCTCCTGAGGGAGGACAAACTGAGCCCAAGCCATCAATACATCCACTTAACCCAGTGCACTGAGGCTTTTGCTGAATGTGTTCCCCCAGAATGGACCAGGCTAGACCAGCAAGCAGACCTGAGAGAAGGGATTTGGGCTAATGACAAACCTTTACCTTTAAACTTCCTACACACCAATGGAGAAAGACAAGTTCCTCCAGAGAGTGATTCAGAGCTGCAGCTTTCTGACAGCTACAGAAACACAGCACCTAAGTTAAGATCTAAAATTATCTTGTACATTTTCTCCGAAGAGGAAACAACTCAGGACTATAAATCCATTAGATTGACCACAACCAGGTTTTCTACAAAAACATGAACAAAGTGCCTAGTACACACAGCTGGTGAGCTACAAGAATGGAGCCATTGCAATAGAAGGAATATGGAGATTCAAAAGCAGAATCCACCACCAAAAACATAAGAAGAAAAAACCTTTTAAACCCCTTAAGAGACATGAGAATCAAAAAGTTTCTTTATGATCAGTAGTTTCATTTACTACCATGCTCTTAGGATGTTCTTTGGAAAGTCCTAATATCAACATGAATGATTTGTGTGAACAGTTATTTCTTTATGCTTCAGCTACTTAGAGCAAATGAAGTTCCTTGGATTGGAAAAGATTCAAATGAAAGTGGAAGAAATAGTAGACTATTATTATAAAACTGTAGTTCTACAATAATACTTTGGACTTTTCTCAGTGGTCCAAGAAATGGTGAATACATAGCTTTAAATAACTAAGCTGAGAGGTTTTAATGTGAGGAGTGAACTGATCATCTGCTACAATTATTTCAAAATGAGCCTCTCTCATTTCCCCAAACAGAAAACTAGTTGCAAATAAGTAATAACAATAAAAAATCCTCATGAATTAGCTTCTCAGGAATTAAAAAAAGTCATTGCTGCTCAATCTCTTTAATTTGGTGGAGCTGCAATGAGTACTGTATCCACATACCTCGTAAGTCCTCTACATTCACAGCATTATTTTTTATATCAATATCAAAGGCGCGAAAAGTGTATTTCATAGTTAAAACTAGACTTTGGTAGCAAACCCAAATACTGGTAAAGACACAGTAACAGCCTTCCCAGGACCCTAGAATGTGTATTTCTTTCAGAAATCTAATGGAAAATATTAAATAGATTAAATATGCTGAACAAACTTCCTTGCAAATTTATGGAAGGTATGAAAATGCTCTCTTACATTTTCAAGAGCCCAGAAGAGGGACTTACCAGTTTTGTGCCTCTCTTTATTTCTTTCTGAATATCTTCAATAGAGAATCCCCCAAGACTCTCATTATCAGTGTGCGAAGAAACCAGTGCGGATGAGAACAGCTAAAATTGCAAAGACAAAACCTGTATTTTAATTTTTAAAGGGTGTAAGTGACAGAGAAACTTAAAGAGATATGAAACCCACCAAACCGCAAACTGCAGTGGTTAATCATGCGTGCTAATTCCCATCTGGCTGGCTTTTCCAGGTGTTTGCAGCGTTCTCCCGGCTCAGTCCCGCTCCCGGTCACTCACCATACACTTGTGATGTGCCGCCACCTTCTGGTTCTCCGACATCAGCAACTGCCCACATTCGTTATCTTTATTCGACCGACAGAACCCACACTTCCTTTGTCTGGAGGAGACTTTCTTCTGTCCCACTGAGCTTGTCATGATTTTAAATGACCTTAGAATGCCACTGCAATCCTCTCAATGCTACAGGGGAAAAACACCTGCAATCAGCATGTTAACAGCAACAAAAGGCAAATTAACATAGCTTAATAAATACAGTACTGGATGCTTTGAAGTGATTTGTCCCTTTTCTTTATGCCACTTCAATAAACAAGCAACTGGCAGAGGCAGTATTTTGTCAAATTGTAATGACATTTCCTCAGCAAGAAAAAGCAGTTTCTTTATGTAAAAAAGTTTGAGAATTAAAATAAAACTTTGGATGCTAATACAAAAGCAGAAAATGGAAAAGAAAAGAGAATCATTGGGGAAAAAAAAAGTTACTGCAACTCATTTTTATAGTTATTTATTACAGGAAAGGAATTTGTAGAAAATATATATATACATACATGCAATGAAATTCATGCTACTGAACTTCTTCAAAAACAGAAGCAAAGAAAAGCCCGAAGTTCAGCATAGCCTCGAGCACGGGTTTTGGTTGTAAAGGCTCAGAAAGTCTCAGGGCGGATGAGTAAGGAGTAGAGATGAGATGATAAAATGTTACCACTTTTGGTAGAAGTTGGGGCTACTCAAACAGCATTAGCAACAAAACTTTCAGACACCTCTCTGACTAAGGTGCTGCAGCAGAAACCTCTCCATGACCCACAGTTAGTTTGGCAGTAAAACCCAGGTTTCAGTAAGTGCATGAGAATTGCTGCTCTCAGCTCAGAAAAGTAACTTAAAATTAAACTCGGTATGAATCACAAACTTATCATGTGCTACCAGCTACATTTTAAAATGTAACACTGAGGTCACAGTGTCCAACTCAGACAGACAGGACTTGTGCAAAAGTGAAAATACTCAATGAGTGTATTAATTTCTTGGCCCAGTATTAAGAAGTTTGTGCTCATTTGCTTCTACATCTACCAAGAAATAAAAAAAAAATCATCTTCTTCAAACACACTTTCTTAAAGCCTTTTACTTTGGAGATTTGAGCCTTACTATTAGAATTTGCCACAACTGCATTAAAATCCTCCTCAGCCTTTCTCTTCATTTGACTCTGCTAAGTAAGAAAAGCCACTGCAGAGTCTGATATTTGTGTTGGAAAAAAGAGTAAAATCTAGCCATAAATAAGAGAGCAGGGTTGCAACACATCTGGACCGGGCTACAATGGCACAGGATCTGCATGAAAATGCTCGACTGCTCTCTGGAATTTGCACAGGCAGACCCGGAGCTCCCCAGTGCTGTCAGAAGCTCACAATGCTGGTATCACTCACTCCTTCTCTAACCGAAAGCAAAGGAACGTCCTCAAGTTCCCGTCAGCGCGTCCTCCTGCTGACAGACACTCCTGCTGCCTCCTGCTCCGACAGATTTCCACAGACCAAGCTGGAGCTGTCGGCCTTGCACTGTTTACTGCAGAACTCCTGCCTCAAAAGGTGCCTGTCCTGTCCCCCTCACCTTTCCTCCCCAACAGCTTTCATTTGCTTTCTGTTCTAAACTGCGAGGAGTTTCACGTCGCTGACGCACACTCAGAACAAGAATGCAAAGATTTCGGATCTTGGTGATTTGCACAAAAAAATGTGCCAATCTGGATAAACCAGTCACACCCTTTTGCAGTGGCAATAGGGAGTCCTTAAGTGCTAAACACAAAAGAATTATTATACTGTACTCTTCTAAAGAAAAAATAAAACAAGACTATTCTGTAATCCCTTCTGAGGAGAAAGATTGGTTCCTGAAGAGACAGATAGATTATATATATTGTAAATATATATATATGTATGTATGTATATTAAAAAATAAAAATCTGGGTAATTTTTAAAACTTAGAATAACGTTTGGGAGCAGAAAAATACCTACAAAAGACAAGCAGGAAGTCGTATCACAAATATTTCTTGTTTACATCTCACATCCAATAGATCAGCATAAATCACACAAGGATGTTTAGAAATATACTAACAAAATAATGTAAAATGCAAAAAGTTCTGGTTTTATATGAACAGTGTGGTATATATACACACACACCATCGCTTCGGTCAACCTGTTTCAATTTATATTAATATTATATTATCAAAATATTGTCACCAACAATACCAGTTATTAAAAGGAAGATCAGGAATTTCCTTGTATGTGTGCAAAGGTCCTACTGACTTTCAGGAACAAGAATTACTACTAAAACAGAGCTACTCTTGAATTTAAGCAGCAGCAAGTCTGTGTTTTAGAAAATGAAAGTAAATCATAGCACACATAAAAAAATTTTAAGTGGCTTTCATCATATTTAATTTATAGGAAAAACAACTTTCCAAGACACAAGATTATAAGAACCTTCTCACAGCTTGCTGCTTTTCCACCTCCCAGTGCACTACGGGCACATCACTGCAGCAGCACCAGAACCTGACACAGCCTGACTTCCTCAAGTACTTCTGCATAATTAGATTTTTTAAGGCTCACAGCGAAGTTAAAAATAATGCCAATCTTTACTCGACACATGAATGCTGATGTCAAAAAACCCCAAAAAACTGTTTCGAAATCCTTCACAATTATAAATAACTTAACACTTGAAAAAATATTCAAAACTCAAACAGGCCAAAAAGGAAATCACAGTCTTTTCACCATCAGACTAAATTATGCTGAAAGCATTTTACAACGGTATCTAAAAGTTTTCTTTCCAACCCTGCATGTGTTTTTGTTTGTTTGTTTCACAGGGCATTTACCCTATTTATACATTTTTAAAGTGTAGAAAAAAACCCTGAGCATGAGAAACATCTAAAGACCCCTCCATAAATGATATTTGGTTTCTCACGTGAGAAGACATTACTCTTGGATCACTTTTGTGTCAAAATGCGCTTATCCTGTCTATTAAAAAAAAGTAACAAAACACATTTTCCGAGAAAGATGAACCAAGCTGTATGCAGCTACAGCCCCACAATTCCGAATGCAAGCACTCAAAATTGTTTTCATCTCTCAAGTTAAATTACCCAGAGCAACTAATCTAGTTTGCTAAGTATCAAGCTACATTTCACTGGAATGAGAAAAAATGCAACTTAAAAACAGCTCAATATTTTGGTTTTCCACGTTTAAAAGGTTAGCAAGTGAGTAAGAATTACAAAAAAAAAGTGATTACATCTACTGTTGACAGAATCTTGCTTGTCAGCTTTGTCAAAGTCTCACAGACTGGATCACAAGGAGTGACGTGCTGTGGAATCACTGGCTGGGAGATTTTCCCTGTCTCCACCAAAATGGAACACACATACTACAAACACAAAAGATTATTCCATAAAGATCGATTTTCCATGGGCTTGATCTAAGAAATGAGAAGTTACATGTACCCTAGAATCACACAAGCAGAAATTCACTCAGCCATTCTTCACCGAAAAATTTGGGTTCATTTGCATTCCCATTTCTTACGTGCACTAAAGTATTAAATGTGGGGCTTTCCTTCACTGCATCTTTATTTTATCTTTAAAGCAGCAGGTTTCACACCTTCCTGTAACTTCTGTGCTGTTTTAGTGAGCTCTAGACAACAGATTTCCCAATATAAAAGTGCAAGTTCAATGACTCTCAGGCACACTGAAGGAGGCCTTCAATGCATGAGACATTGTTCAGCACCAAAGAATGGAAAGTAATCTGGACTCTTAATTTCTATTTATTGCCCAAACATGTTCCAGGAGCCTGATTATAGGAGTTAAAACCTCACTTGTATTTACTACAAAGGACAATGACCTACAAGCTACGCTTGTAAAGTCTGCCTTGCTGTGTGAGCTGTACAATTCCCAAACTATATTTCAAAAAAAATCAGAATTTACATTTGTGAAGAAAATTTCAGACACCTGAGGAAAACCTGTGAGAAGT
Organism: Trochalopteron elliotii; assembly: GCA_024734555.1. Taxonomy (NCBI): domain Eukaryota; kingdom Metazoa; phylum Chordata; class Aves; order Passeriformes; family Leiothrichidae; genus Trochalopteron; species Trochalopteron elliotii. The sequence goes on from JANPWX010019659.1 coordinate 958,563, forward strand.
AAAAAAGGCTTCATAAAATGCCACTGCAGATGCTGAAGTGGTTTGGTCACTCAGGAAAAGCTACAGAAAATATATGTGCTGATTTTTCCAAGATGCTCACCGGAGATACCAGAGTCACAAGCTAACAAGTGCTTCCCAGTTTCCCGGGTCGGTGACCCATTGGAGGGAGGTTTATTTTGGAGAAGGGGGGAGTGAAGAAGAGGAGAGGAAAAATATCCTGTAGGATTTTGTGGTAGAGAACCCAAATCACAGGTCCCATAGAAATTTTTATCCAAGAGTTACATTCACACAGAATCCTACAGTCACTATAAAAAGCAGGATGGGAATTGATCCGTGCCACGTCCTTAAAAAAAAAAAAAACAAAAAGGCACCGAAGAGGGGGCAGATGCGAGGGGAAAAGGGCAAACCCTCGAAAGCCTAAACAATGAGAGCAGAGCAGGTGACTAAAGATGACACAGAGAGAGCCCGCAGTCAGGGAGATCTGGCAGACGGCGCTGAGGGATCTCCAGGAAAGTTTACATCCTCCCACAGGCAGCGGGAGATGGGCCGATAGCGGCACCTCTGCCGTCGCCTCCCCCGGGGGATCGACGGGGCAGGACGGCATCTCCCGGGGAGGAACGGCCCGAACACCCCGCGGGGCCCGGCCGGCACTGCCGGAGCCCGACCCCTCCCCAGCCGAGGGGGCTACCGTGGGGGGCACAGGGGGACGCGGGAGGGGCGACCCCCTCCGCATTCCATGAAATTTTTGGGGAAACG